>CM017906.1:14089900-14413755 GCA_008369825.1 Triplophysa tibetana | reverse complement strand
TATGGCGTCATCAGCATCTGCTCGCGTGGCCTCTCTGTATGTCGGGTCTCGCCAAGAACATCACCAACCTGACTCTGCACGACACCTTCTCTCGTTTCGGCACCATCTTATCCTGCAAGGTAACATCTGTGAATTCATAATAAACTTCATAGTTCAACATCGTTGATGTTAGATGTTTATACTGACAAGTGTCTCTTATCCTTCAGGTGGTTGTTGATGAGAATGGGTCTAAGGGATATGGTTTCGTCCATTATGAGACCTACGAAGCCGCTGAAAGAGCCATTCAGACGCTCAACGGGATGATGCTGAACGATCAGCTGGTGTAAGTTTGAATTTAGATATTGTGACTCTTTCGGTCTCCCAGTGATAGACTAACAGTGTTTGTTTGTGTCAACAGGTCTATTAGTCACTTCAGATCGTTCCAGGAGCGTCAGTCAAACCGTGAGCGCGCCATGAAGAACTACAAGAGTCACTTCCCGGTATCCATCAAAAAACTCTTAATTACTGATTCAATCAATTCAATCTTGTGTCTTTAGACTCAAGTTGTGTTTCCATGTTGTCTTGACAGGGGGTGCATCTCTATGTTAATAATCTACCCTACAGCTGGAGGGACCACCACCTGCATAGAGCGTTCTCCCCGTTTGGGACCGTCACCAATGCAAAGGTATGATTGTTATGCTTTTAAAGAGTTACGACACATTTAATAGTTCGGAATTGTAAGTGACTTTGTGACTGTTGTCAGGTGGTGATGAACGGTGGCCGTAGCAAAGGGTTTGGATTTGTGTGTTTTGCAAGCCGTGAAGCCGCAGCTCAAGCCATTTCAGCAATGAACGGACGGGTCATTGCCAACAGACGGCTGAATGTTGCCTTCTCGCGGGTCATAGACCAGGATACGTCTGTGTCTGTGGCCGATTGTGAATCATCTCCTGTGGTTGCTAAGACGCTGCTTCCTTCTGGACGCTTTGGTGCCATTGTTCCACAGGTCTGATGTGACACAATAACATCTTAAACGGAAAAAAATAGGAAACGGTTGTTTTATATGTAATAGAACGTAAATAGCTAAATTAATGTTTTTCTGTTTTTTACAGGCTAATACTGGTCATCAGCTTACCAGACACCTTCAGCTTGAGTCCTGCTGTCGCCGGGAAGCAGCGTGTCTCCTGTCTAACTGTAAGAACTTCCTTTAAATGATGATCTGTCAGGTTCATATTCTCTGAGGTTTCTATGATGTATCGAGCGTGTGTTTACTGTCACAGGTGAGAGTCTTGTCTCGCTGGTCTCTCCACTGCTGTTAGACACGCTGGTGGCCCACACGCCAGTAGATGCACTGCAGCGTGTGAACCAGGAGCTGTCAGAGCTGATGTCTGATCCCATCATTGTTGCTCCTGGAACATCAGACACCTTCAGCGCTGTAAACTCTCCGCTGTCTGGAGACGTCGGATCTGTCGTTCCAAAGGTCAGATGCGCAAGTATCTCCAAGTATACACTCATGATCATGGTGACTACTGAAAACTTGGAATAAGACGTTAAATATATTTCTTGATGTGTTTTGTACAGACTCATAGCAGTGTCGGTCAGCAGTTCTCCAGCTGTCTTGTGTTCAGTCGTCGCTGGTTTGCAGATGTTGCTCTGCCTCAGTGTGAGTAGCTCTTCTTTACATCCCTCAATGATGATTTAACAGTCGCTGGTCTGTTTGGCTTGAGCTCTCAAATCAAAGGCATTTGCTCATATTCTCAGAGGTTTCTGTGACATCTGAGTGTGTGTGTACTGTCACAGGTGAGAGTCTCGTCATCCTGGTCTCTCCACTGCTGTCAGACACTTTTGACTCAGAGACGCCCCGCATGCTGGTCAATCCTCATTCAGTCCCCCTGACAGATACTGAACGCTCACAAAAAGATCATTTATTCATTCATACGTGATGTTGTTGTTTCAGACCGTCAACCAGGAACAGTCAGAGATGACGCCCGACCGAGCCAGCTACGCTCCTGGACCATCAGACGCCTGCAGTGATGTTGCTGTGGTTCACGACAGGTTTGGCGACGGTTTGGGTGAGATTAGACACATGAGCAGCTTCAAGGTAGGAGAAATCTCTTGGTTTTTTAAGGATTTGCACTCGACACTGTTCTTCACATTAAGGGTAATCTTTCACTAATTAATGTGTGAGTTTAAAACATCTTTAGTAAAACACACAAACTCTATCCTCTTTTCAGGTGATGGTGGTTATGGATGGTGTGTTTGTGTCAGTCCTCTGCTGCTCTTCTGAAGACACTGTGACTGAGATCAGGAGGATTCAAGAGGATCTTCTCCTTTACAGTGAGTCTCATCTTACATTCTGTCACTTTATCTTCAGTTCTTTACATGTCTGCTATGATATTCTCACACATCTCATTCATCTGCTGCAGGTGAGCGTCTCTTCTTTAACACAGTTGACCAGATTGTGACCTCTGACACATCCAGCCCTCTCCTGGCCATTCAGAGTGTTCACCCTGAGAGTGAGTCTTCCTCCGGCTCAGGTGAACAGATTGTGTCTGATGCAGTCCAGTCTTCAGCTCAATACACGATCAAGCCAGTGTTTACCTCACTGATGGAGACGTGGGCTTCTCTGCACAAGGGTGAGTTTGAGTTCATCCAGTTTGACACATTTTACACACAAACACAGTTTCCAGAGTTCATGATTGTTGTGTTTATTTGTCATTCAGCTTCTCAAACGCTGCACATCTCACCTGAGCGAGAAAGTGAAGTGAGCATCCGTACACGGGCTGATATACAGCAGGTAAATTTACACAAATATTGTAGATGATTAGATGATATAAATAAATGTCTGTGTCTTATTCTCTGATGTGTGTTTGTGTTCTGTAACAGGTGGGTTCCTCACGCAGAACTCTGTGGGCTCCGTGGCTCAATAAACTGAGCAGCAGTTGGAGACTGAGAGGTGTCAGCTGCCTCACCACCAATCATCTCCTGAGCTTCTGTACTCTGAGGTCAGTGCTCGTGTAGTGTGACATCACATCAACATTGTGCACATTGTGTTGCTTTAGTTGAGTAATCTGTGATTGTCGGTTTCCAGGAGATTTCAACATGAGTGATGAAGCCATGTGGATTGAACACATTTGTGCAAAAGAAAAAAATGTGCAAGAAAAAAACATTTGATATATTTTATGTTTTTGAAATATTTGTTAATGTTTTCATATTGATATATTGTATATATGTGTATGCTTTTATATATATTTTGTTTTTCCATAATGTTCTGTGCAAATAAAAATATTTCTGTGCATTTCTAAGGACAGTTGTTTTCGTACACAAAAAAAGATGTTGTCATGCAACACGTTTTTTCATATTTCAGGAACAAGGAGGCTTCTTATATGACAAGAAATTGTGATCGTGTGACAGTGTGTTGTTACCACAATATTATAATAGTAATAAAGAGACATCAATTGCAGTCAGTGGTCTGAGAACGCAGTGTGCAATAAAACTTCTCGGACAAAATAAGAGGCCATGTTAAACTTTATTGAAAGCAATGGAAATCTGTCATGTTATTTTAGTGTTATGAAAGCACAGCTCCTGAAATCAAAGAGACAGTGAAGTACAATGCTTTATCATGCTCACTGAAATAACAAATGTTTCAACTGAAATGACCAAATAACTCAACAATAATAGTCTGATTACAGTTGAACTTTTCTAATGGCATGAAACCTCATCTTGATGGGGAAAAAACGTTGATCTTCACGCTCAAAAAATTGCTCAGACAAGGAAGGTCCAGGTGTCAAAGTTTCAACTTTATTTGTACAAGTCAAACAAAGTGAGATGTCCCAAGTCTCCAAAACATCTGAAAACTTGGTGTTTTCCAGCCTCTAGTTATAGTAAAACTTCCCAAAGGTGTTTCCTTTCAAAACCAATCAGGTAACTTCCCGTTATCTCTTATTTTTATTATCCAACTATCCTTGTCCGCCACCATTATTTTTAGGCAACAAGGTTTCTGGTCTAATGGTGGAATTTCAACCTTAACTCATTTTTTTAATTAAAAATGAACAGTGATACAATTTATTTGGGTCTGGCCTTCAAACCATCCCTGGATTTTGATTAGAATATGTAGTGATTGATTCTCTCATGCAAACAATCTTATCGTGACTCTAAGTTAATGCGATTTCTGACCCACTAGTAATGTGATTTTTGATTTACTAACACACTAAGTTAATGTTTACAAACATTCCTATGAATACTTCTTCAAAACATCAAGTTAATGTTTAAAAACATTCTTTCATAACCAGGGTGAATGAAAGTCCCATAGCATACTGAATATGATCAGAATTTATACACAATATATTCCCCCCTTTGGGGCTCAATAAGAGTCCCACACTTGATTAGTACTATCTCAGGAGGAATTTCTACTTCAAAAAGAATATATGTGTGCTTTTAAAAAGAATATATGTGTGCTTTAAAAAGAATATATGTGTGCTTTAAAAAGAATATATGTGTGCTTTAAAAAGAATATATGTGTGCGTGAGCAAGAATAATCAACATTAATGATAATACTTATTTCCCTAAGGATATGCTTATAAGCCATAAAAATTGAAATCCATCTGACCGTCTAGGTTATCTCGTAACACGGACAACTCCTGCTTGTTACCATTTTTTCATAGAAATGCCTTCTATATTAGATTGCAAAAAGGTGATCATCCCTGACTGAGTACACTACCATCTGATGGTGGGGATCAGATCTAGCAATCCCCCTAACCGCCTGCATTATGCAAGGCCAAAAGCACAGTAGTATCAGAATTGGCGCCACAATGCAGATTATCAACATCAATATGTTATGCAAATTGGGAAATATGTTGTTAATCCAGTTCCACATTGTATTATCTGAATCTACTTCATCCTTCGCCATCATGGCAGAAAGCATTGAAATATTTTTTATTCCTTGTTCAATGAGATGTCCATCTGCGTCGTTGTCTGGTATGTATGTGCAACAAGTCTCTCCAATCATAGCACAAACACCTCCTTGCGATGCAGTAAGTTGATCCAATACCAAACGATTCTGAAGAGCAGTAAGACGTAATCCTTGTAATTCTTCCTTGATTCCTTCCATCACGAGTTTCGTCGTGTTGATGAATGAGGACAACTCATATCTGGTGATTTCTAAACCAGTCATCAGTGATTCTACTCCTAATGCTGGAGCAAATGCAACCGCAATCTTTTCTGCAATTGTCCATATGTGATGATTTTTTGGCACCGGGCTGTCCGTTAGGAAATTGAATAATCCTCTTCTCACACGCCGTTGACTGTTCATTGCGTGATGAGGCAAGATGATAGCCCCTCCATGTAGCTGAACCAAAGCACACAGTCCTGTCCAGTTCTTTGGCAACGACAAATATACTTGATAGCCACACAGCCAGTAGTATCCCTCAACGACTCCAGTTCCCTCGTGATCAGGAACATGTACAGTCGAACAAGATGGACATATTGCTCGTCCTGTTTTGGAAGTAAAAATATATTGGTATGCAACAATTGGCTGTGGTGCTTCATGAGTAACGATAACAGGCGTAACTGGGGGACTTGGGTCATCTGCATAACGAAGACAGGCCATGCAACTCCGTTTCACCGTTTCGTTTACAGGTTGGTAGACATGGGAACATTTCCGCGCTGGTATCGTTCCCAAAGCATGATTTCCTGACTTTCTTTCATAACAGACTAGATTGTTAGGGACATGCTTTACAGTTGCTATCTGAGCAAAAAGTCTATTAGGAAAAGGGTGTGGGATCCAAGTGTCGTGCATCATATTCTTCTCATTTTGGGGGAGCTTTAATCCATCTGCTAATATTGCATCTATTGATTCTTGAAGTTCAGCGTATAGGCCTTCCTTCAGTCCAGCTGCTGCTACTGCAGCCTTGGCTGCTTCAAATGTTTTGTTGGGATTCTGATGTGGCCACCAATCTCCTCCAGTGGCGCTGTGAGGAAAGTGAGCACAAACATACCAGTGTCTGGCAGCATTCATTCTAACGGTATGATTCGTCAATCGCCACCACATGTTAGTAGCATAAGGATGAGGAGGATTAGGGTGATCCATCCAGGCGTCGGAAAGCTGTCCCGTCTTGCTGCTGACACTCTGTCTTTTCTTTCGGTGCTTTGACTCAGCCTCTGGAACCAGTAGACCGCAGAACAAATGTTCAGATGATGTACCATTTACTCCACAGTCCACCCGTCCCAAGGTAGTGTTCATCTGCCCCAAGGTAGTGTTCATCTGCCCCAAGGTAGTGTTCAAGACGTCCATGTCATTTTGGTCCATACCCAGGCCATTTCTCATAATAATTGGTATTATTATCATACATGTCAAAAAGAACATCAAAGAAGCTATGTTTCGCTCTCCACACAGTCCTCGGACCCTCCTGGGATGCCATGGGTGTCGTCTTTCTTCCATTGTGACAGCCGCTAAGGTTCAATTCACCTCGTATCCTTCGGTGCGATAATTGAAGATCATCCACTGACCTGGTCTTAATCTGGATCCCGCTTTAAATCGTGTGTGACAATTATGTGGTTTTAATGTCAAATCCCCTGTATGTAGGTTAATTAAGGGCCAAAGCAAATATTGAGTGTACACAGTTAAAGTCCAACTTGGTTTTCTTTCAGTCCATGTATCCTCTTGTGTTGAAGTAAACCCTACAGCCAGTATAGCATCATCCCGTGGTAACAATCTCAAAGTGTCTATCTGTGACTGTGGTCGTCTTTGTCCTGAAAATGCAGACACATATCCAGAGATCACCAAGTCATAATAACACTGTCCTTCAGTACCTTCACTTCTTGAAGGGAAATAGAGCGATGTCCCTCTTATCCGGTCCGCAGGTACTTGTCGGTGTGGGGAATCGATCATATGATATGGCCTGAACTTCTCAGCAAACTGTTTAAAGGCAGCTGACATCAATCATGTATTCCTCTTTTCTGCGATGGAGAATGGCATCCACATTGGTCGCGAATGGGTGAGGTCACTAAAGGAGTTCTTTTAAGGGTAACTAATGATTTTTAAGCTAACTATGTTCGTCCAGTGGGTGGCCCCCACCTTCACTAAAAGAAGTGGTTCTTCCACTGGCACTTTTGCCCTTGTACTCCTACTCACAGGTCTAGTTCCTTGGGTAATGCGCACACTGGTATTCCCACTCCGTGATTGGTAAATTATGACGTGTTGTTTTCAAAGTGCTCTCTCCTCGGTCTATAACTGGTCGATGTCCAGGTTTTGTGAAGAAAAAGACAAAAGTTATCCCGACCTGGTTGTCGTAGTCAGCTGGGACAACAACTGACTGTCCTACTGCCAGAACCGCTGGATCCTGTTCCAATATTTGCCTTGCCACTGGTCCTAGGTGTCGTCTTGGGTACCCCGGTCGTGCAGGATGTAGCACTACTCTCCTATACCACGTTGGGCACCCTTCCCGGGAATACTCGTCTTCTTGCAGCGGAAGACATCGTTCCCATCTGAGTTTAACCTCCTGCCGTTTTCTGAATTTCGCTGCGGACGACAGTTTGACGATCACCTGCAACCTCTTCTGGAGCACCCCCAGTTTTGGCCTGTATATTGTGATGATAGTGGCAGAAAGAAAGAAAGAAAGAAATACATAATGCATATCCCTCTTATTGACATTTTGGGATCTACCATGGGCAAAGAAAAACAAGGGGAAAGGGTTTTTGCCAAAAACAACAAACAAAACTATCTTCCTGCCTATTTATATCTAGAAGACTATAACTACACTACACGCCCCAAAAGGAAATACAATTCTAGACTCTCTCCCTTTCTTATATACAAACATCGTCATAATAGTAAAATAAAAGTGGCACCCTTTTTCTGGTTTGGTTGTTTAACAAGCTAAGGGGTCTCATATTCTTCACATTTGTCCATTGCTGTAATCATGGTTAACATAAATGCCTCAGAGTCATGCTGTACATTCAACTCTGTATGCAGTAACATTTGTCTAGCTGTGGCCTTAACCAACAAAGATCTTAGTATGGGGAGAACACAACAGAACAACACTGCAGAGACCACCAACACAATAACAATCGTTAATCCTACTTTGGTCAGCCATTCGCCCCAGAACCCAAACATTGACTCAAACCATGTCCCAACTGCCTTATCTCTTCCAGCATTAGCTGTTATTTCATCTCTAAGGTTTTTCAATTTTTCCATAGCACGAGTAAACGAACCATCAGGGGCAGTATTATTAGGAATGTAAGTACAGCAATCTTCTCCGAACATCACACAGACTCCTCCTTTTTCAGCTAATAACCAATTTAGAGCTTGTCTGTTTTGCCAGGCCATTTTACTTGTTGGGGCTAATTGTTCCCCAAGAGCTTTAAGTGCATCATTTGTGTAGTTAATAAATCTCTGTTGATTGTAATACACATAATTAATCCATTCTGTGTTCTTATTTGGTGTAATCCATACAAAAATAGACTCAAATCCAGATTTAACTTCATCTCTTGCTTTAAACTGGTGTGGGATATTTCTAGGTTGACCAATGGCATCAATATAAACATTTGGGTCACTTTGGTAAGCCCTTTTCACTATTTTCTGTTTTGGTTCACTTTTAACATTCTCATTCGGATCCCATGTGATCATAGTGGCATCTTGTATTAGTTTTACTCTTGCACATAAACCTCTCCAATGTTTTGGTAGTGTCGGTCTTAGTTTGCTTTCCCCACACACCCAAAAGTAGTCGGCTATAGCGTTAACCTGAGTCTCATAAGATTCAATCAAGGGCCATCCAATTGTCATGTTTGGGCAATCTTCCCATCCTATTACTGTGAAGTTATCTGTAAGTGTAGCAGAAGCAAACCTTTTATCCCATTGTCTATTTACTCCCTTCTGACTTCGCATAATTTTATCTAAATGCCAAATAGTTATACAATTTCCTCCAAAAATTCCCACATTTAGACCCGCTTTTTCATTTGTACTATTGTAACATTCGTACTGCAATGTATAATCTATTTCATAAACTACTGGAACTTCAATCATATTCGTTGGGATCCTTACATCAATATCCATGCACTCCTCTCCCCATAATGCATGAGTATAGTAGCGTTCCCTGTTTTCACATCCTGCCAGGGCTAAACATTCTGCATGGCAAAAAGGAACATTGTTTCTCTCTGCATCACACTGCTTTGAATAATGTCCAGCACAATGTCTGTAATCATATGGGTTTGGTACAACAATCAGCCTGCTCATTGGTGATGGGGTGCAAAACACACAACTGTCCATGAATGATTGATCTACTGTGAAATGTGCCCACCTGTACCATTCATTTTGAACAGCACTATCCCAAAGTCTCTCATACTGGGACACTTCATCACATGTTGAAATCGTCGGGTGACCATTCAAGTGCCGACAAGTTAATTGTTGGGAATTCTTCTGCCAGTAGTTGCTCGGCGGATAATTCTGGGCTGGCAAGCTCTCGGTCTGGGGTACGGTCTGCACCAAGCTCATCAAGAGTAGTACCGTGACCATAAGGTCCTGCATCTCCCTCCCGACTTGGGCCCGGCCGTGGTTCACCGGCACCTGCTGTGGTTGGGGTGGTGTCTGGTTCTGGTCTATAGCGGCTATCTCTTGTTGCACTATGTTCCCCATGTATGTCAGGATCGTATATAGTCCTGATAGCATGTTCCTCCGGGTGTCCCTGTTCTGTGCTCTGTCTTGGCTCGTCGGGCTCCTGTTCTGTCTGTGATTCGTGCTCTGTCTGTGCCGGCTCTGGCTCCTGGTGTGGCTCCTCCTGCTGTGTCCTCCGCTCTGGCTCGTGCTGCGGGAGCTGCTCCGGTTGTCCCTCAGCTGCCCTAGACGTCTCCGGTGCGGACTCTGGAATCCCCTCAGGGGTTCTCTGACTATCATCTTGGCTCTGACCTTCGTCTGAAATTTCTGATAAGTCCTCGGCTTCCTCGTCAGTTTGCTCAGGATCTCGCCGTCGCAGTTGTGGTACTCTGGTGCAGTGATTCAGATGGTACCAGGTAGTGCTCCCCTCCACTTGTACTGCTGTCGGTGTTGCTCGTGTGACTGTGTAGGGTCCCTCCCGCCTTGGCTCATTCCATTTTCTTCTGAAGACTCTTAGATACACTTTGTCTCCTGGAACGATTGCACACGGAGCTTCTTCGTCCTCTCTAGGCCCTCGGCGTTGTTCCTGTGAAGATATAGCCTCATGTATAGCAGTTAATTGCCTCATGTACGTTCTTAACTCAACTTGCAATTGCTCCAAAGGCGGTCCATCATAAGGGCCTCTTAAGTAAGGCACTGGCATAGGCCTACCCGTGAGCATCTCATGTGGAGTCAAATTTGTAGTCCTGTTAGTTTGCATGCGATAGTTCATTAGCGCTAGTGGTAAGGCATCTACCCAGTTCAATTTGGTGTCTGCACAGATTTTGCTAATCTTTGCCTTTAGGGTTCCGTTTGCTTTCTCCACCATCCCTTGAGATTGGGGATGGTAAACACACCCTAGCCGCTGTTTTATTCGCAACTGTTGCAAGACAGTCTTTACCGTTCTTTGAATAAATGAGGAGCCGTTGTCGGAACTGATCTCAGATGGAATTCCAAACCTGGGAATCACTTCTCTTGTCAAAAACTTAATCACAGTCCCAGAGCCCTGGTCAGATGATGGCACAGCCTCCACCCATCTGCTGAATCTATCTATTATCACCAGCATGTATCTTTTGCCTCTGACTGGCTTGATCATGTCGACATAATCCATTACCAAGTGTTTAAAAGGTCCTTCGGGTACAGGGATGTGCCCTATAGGTGCTGAAGTCCCTTTTCTCACATTGTTCTGAGCACAAATATCACACCCTGTTAGAAAATCATCCACTGTCGCTTGCAAATAAGGTGACCAATATCCTTGTTGCTTGATTTTTCTCAGTATCTCATTTCGACCGCAATGATCAAATCCATGTGTCTCAGAAATTAACACAGTCAATAGAGCATGTGGTGCAATGATTAGTCCTTCATGAGATCGCCATACTCCATTCACATCTCTTGTGGCCCCCCTTTGCTGCCATACTGATTGTTCGACAGCACTAGCCTGCTCTTGTATGCGAGCAAGGTCTGCAATTCGGGGCTCAGGCTGTATTAACACCATGGGGGCCATTACAGCAACTTGACACCCTGAGGCTTTTCTAGCCTCTGCATCGGCAGCATTATTTCCTTGTATTACAAAGTCCTTTCCCTTTTTGTGCGCTTGGCATTTAATAATACCCAAGAGTTTGGGTTGCATCATAGCTGAAATTAACTTTACAATCTGCTCGGCATGCTGTATTGGGGTACCATCACTTTTTCTGAACCCTCTTTGTTTCCAAACTGCTCCATAAAGATGACAAACTCCATGCGCATACGCAGAGTCTGTATAAATATTTACAACTTGCCCCTTTGCCAGCTGGCAAGCTGTTGTCAGGGCTTTCAACTCAGCCAGTTGTGCTGAACAAGGCTGTTCACAGTGTTGAGAAACTACAGGAAGAAACTCACTCCCTTCTCGTTTAACCACAGCAAAGCCAGCATGATTTCCCAAATGGTCTCTGAAGCAAGAGCCATCTACAAAATAATCAGCCACCGCATTTAGTATGGGCGTAGACTCTAAATCTGGTCTAAGACGGGTAAACGCCAATGATTCAGCCACACAATCATGTGGCGTGCCTTCATTATCCAGAGGTATGTAATTTGCTGGGTTTACAGTAGCACAATGCTTTAATGTTACATCAGGATATGTCAAAAGAGCTGAATATGCCAGGCTTCTGGCCTGTGTTAAAACAAATCTACCTTGTTCCAACATTTCCACCACCTTATGATGTGCATATATTATCACAGGGTAACCCATAGTCAAAGTAGAAGCCTTCTCATAAGCATAATATACAGCTGCGAGTCCTTGATAACAAGGAGGATACCCCTGTGCTACACTGTCCAACCTTGTACTATAAAAGGCAATGGGCTGTTTTCCCCTCCCCTTACAAGTCTCCTGCATTAATACTGCAGAGGCATATCCCTCTTTTCTGTTAGCTACATAGAGGTGAAAGGGTTTTGTATAGTCAGGACTTGTGAGAGCTGGAGCACTTTGCAGTTCTCTCTTAATAGATTCGAATGCTATTGTCGCATCATTATTCCATGTGAGTGTGGTTCTTAAATTTTGCTGCCCTGCCTGTTTCATTAAGGCTCTCAATGGGGCAGTTTTGATTGCATAATCCTCTATCCAATCTGAGCTGAATCCAGTCATGCCCAGGAATGTCATCATATGACCAACAGTCTGTGGAAGCGGCACTTTGCTAATTCCTTCCAATTGGCTTTGTGATATTGCTTTGGTTTTATATGCAATTAATCTTCCCAAGTACTCTACTTGGGGAAGGCAATATTGCAGCTTTGCTTTTGAGGCTTTATGTCCTCCTTCTGCTAATTTAGTCAGGACTTTAATGGAATCTCTGTGGCATTGCTCAAGTGTAGGGGCACAGATCAACAAGTCATCCACATACTGGAGAAGTGTACTGTCCAGTACCAGATCTTCCAGATCAGCCTTTAACAGCTGATTAAATATGTGAGGGCTATGGCGGAACCCTTGAGGGACCCTGGTATAGGATATTTGCTTCCCCTCATAAGTAAAAGCAAACAAATGTCTGCTACTTTCTGCCAATGGAATGCTGAAAAAGGCAGAGCAAAGATCAATCACTGTAAAATACTTAGCATCAGGTGGCACATTTGTAAGCAGGGTGTGAGGGTTCGGAACTTCTGCTGGCCAATCTTCTACTATCTCATTGATTGCCCTTAGATCATGTACCAAGCGCCATTTGGCTTTATCTGCTTTGGTAACTGGCAATATAGGAGTGTTACAAGGACTGGATGTCTCAAACAGCACTCCTGCTGTGGTTAGTCCTTCAATTGTTCCTCTGATGCCTTTTATGGCTTCAGGTTTTAATGGATATTGGTACTTGTATGGTAACTTAGCCCCTGGTTTTGTCTTAATTACTATAGGGCTAGCAGCTTTTATCAGTCCAACATCCGTGTCATGTTTTGACCACAATTCTTCAGGAACTAATTGCTCCATCTCTTCAATCAGCTCCGTTTGTTTCATCTCTTTTTCCAAGATGATTTCCAAATTCATGTGTCTTTGATTACTGACTTCCACCTCTCTAGGAGTTCCCTGCATAATTGTTGCGCATGCAATTTTCATGAAATGTTTATCTGCTGAAATAAAAATTAAGGGGTTGTCCGTGCTCTTCCATTGTATTCCTTTGGCTTTTCTCATCATTGGGCCTATTTCTTTGTTCTCACTTCCCTGCTCTAAATACAATGTAACATGGGGGACTGAATTTGGGATCTGGAACCATTCTTCAATAAACTCATTACTGTCAACTTGTAATGCCGCTCCTTGTGGTCCTATTATTATATGCTGTGAAATGAGGGGAACTTTCTTATCTTTGGTTTCTTGCAACCACTTTTTTCTATGTCTACTCTCCTCAGTGGGTCATATATCATGGTGCAGTGAAATTCTAATTCAGGTAACTTGGGGTCTTTGAGTTGTTCTTTAACAAACTTTTCCCATTTTCGCACTGTCTTCCCTACCTCTTCCTCTAACTCTCCTATCCAGTAGGCATTGGCCTGGGGGGCTGTGACTACCATTTGCCTAACCCCCTTGCTGGCAATGTAAATACCTTCAGGGGAACATGATATTTGTAGCTTTAGTTTACATAGGGCATCCCTCCCTAACAGATTAACAGGGGTCTGCTCTGATACTAGGATAGGCAGAGTTACTTCTTTGTCCTTTGTCCTTAGACGCACTGGAGCCGTTATTGGAATTAGCTGCGTTTGTCCAGAAAATCCTACTGTCTTTGCGAACTTGCCAGACATGGGGAGGTGTGAGGCATGACTTGAGCTTATACATGTATAAGTTGCTCCAGTGTCTATCATCATTGGTGTGTTCTTGCCTTCAATATTGACCTGCAGCATCGGTTCTGCATCAGCATCTTCAGTTATCATTGGGTGCTGACCCCTCCCCTTAGGATCTTCTTGGCAGCCCTAGTATCCGACATCTGGACCTCGCCATGGGTTGACTGGTCCCTGTTGCTGATGTCCTTGTTCTGGTTGATTTGGTTGGTCCTGCCAGCGGGGCCCCTGTTGATTCTGCTCTTGCCATGGGGGTTGTTGTTGCCCTTCCTGCCATTGGGGTCGCTGTTGCCTCTGATTTTGCCATGGAGGTCGTTGTTGTTGGCCTGCTTGCCATCGGGAACCTTGTTGCTGGTTTGCATTCCAGGGGTTGGTGGGACATTCTCTTCTGTTGTGCCCCTGTTGTCCGCATCCCCAACATGAGTTCCTTCCTCTATTCTGTCTTCCTTGCTCACCTTGCCCGGGCCTTGGACCAAATCTGTTTTGTTGTTCAGGCTTTACATAGATGACGATAGGCGCTGGCTGCTGAGGTCCACTCCCAGGTGTTTGTTGTACAGTGGCTGCACCCGGTTGCGGTGCCATAGGAACTGGGACATTTACTGGAGCCATCATTGCTGCATGATCTTTTTCTTCATCTTTGTCTTTGACCACGGCTTGCGTCTTTTTCTTTCTTGCCAGTTCTTCGAGCTGCAGCTGCACCAGTTTTCTTTGAAGATCTTTTTCTTGATTTCTCAGTTTTAGTTCATTTCTTCTATACTGTTCGACTGCGTGGGTCACATGATCACAGAATTCTTTGTGTGACTTGGAGTTCAGACCCACTACATCTTCCAGTTTGGCCTTTACTAGTGGAGGCATTGCATCGACAACAGCATTTCTGAACAATGTCGTCATCAATAAGTCTTCATCAGGATCTCTTTCAAGTTCTTGCTTCCACTTCCTCAGTTGTTTCTGTATGTAGGTGGCAGGGTTCTCTTCCTCTCCCATCTGTTCTCCCTTGAGGGCTCGGGGATCGATGCGGTTGGGAAACTCTTCCCTTAACCCACGCCATATACCCCTCCTATATAAATTAAATGGGTGTCCATCAAGATCTGGGGTGTCTATCGCTTGGATGTCTGCTGCTCTTAAAAGTTCATTCAGCTTGGAACTTCCCACGCACTTGGCAAGGAGTGCTTTGATATCCCCCAATGCCAATAGCTTCCCCGTTGTCTCCTCCTCCAGCAGTCTGATCCACTTGCCTGCCCCTTCATCTAAGTTTGGTAGACGCGCAACCAGTCCATCCAGGTCCTGAGATGCCCATGGCACGTACTGTGCTTGAGCCCCTTTTATCAAAATGGGGAGCTGCTTTCCTTCTTTTGTGTCACATGACTTCGGTATTGCGCCTTCAGGAACGAGTGTGATACTTGCAGATCTTGTCAGTCTCCCCTGTGGTGCTCGGGTCCAGGGTAGGTGCCACTGCTCAGGGTCATCCTGGAGATAGAGGCTCCCTGTGACCAGCTTTCGCTCCCCTCTTGGAAGGCTTCTTGAGGCTGATCCCGGAGGGGCCCTTTTGTCGATTTTCGGACGTTTTGTTTTTTCTTGGCTTCTGACGTTAGGGGCATCTTCTTCTTCCTCTTCATCGTCTCCTTGTGAGCTGTTGCCTGAAACTTGACTTAACACCTGTTCAGAATCTGTACATATCTGTATTAAATCTTCTGTCACCCTTTCGTAGGTCTCCTCGCGCCTCTTTACTAAGTTGTCCAGTGCTTGTGTCAGTTTTCTATAAGGATCAGGACCGCATGCATCTCTGCCTCCCTCATCCTCTAGGTGTCTATAACCTGGGGAGTGTTGACTGGCCCTGTC
This sequence comes from Triplophysa tibetana, assembly GCA_008369825.1. Classification (NCBI taxonomy): domain Eukaryota; kingdom Metazoa; phylum Chordata; class Actinopteri; order Cypriniformes; family Nemacheilidae; genus Triplophysa; species Triplophysa tibetana. Next base: position 14,398,034 of record CM017906.1, on the reverse strand, counting down.
GTCCTCACCCTTTTCTGCTTTCTTTCTGTCTCTCTCAGTTGTATCTGTATCTATTTCTACTTGTCCTTCTATCTTGACCTCTCCTGATATTGCTACCATTGGCATTTGAGTTGATGTTTGTATCTTTTCTAACTTTTGGCTGGGAGGTTCATAGGGAGGTGGCTGAGTCATTTTCTCAAAGTTTTCTTCATTTTTTTCATCATCCTTTTTTAACACTTCTCTTATTTTCCTCATATTTTTCAGGAACTTAACTCCTTCATTTTTGAACAGGTTGAGTACTTCCTGTTCTAATTTTCTCTTTTCTTCTCGTTTTTTGCTTCTGTCTTTTGGTTTATGGTTCTTAATTAGTCCCTCCATTTCCTCACACACTGTTACATCAAAGGTACCATTTTCTGGCCATATTGTTCTCAAGTTTTTGGTTCTAACGGCCCATTTCTTAGATATTCTTTCTATTGAATTTTTGCATACCGGATATCTGGACCCCAACAAATCTACAGGGGTGGACGACATACTTAAACAATGCACAAATCAGTAATATTCCTAAATGTATTATTATAAAGAGAAAAGTACAGAGATTTTAGATGTGTTTCATTGGTTTATTTAAGCATTAAGGTGCAAACCAGGACCTAGGGTTCTCTGGGGCTATTTCCATCACCAATTTTTTCAAAGTTACTGCCACAAACTGTTGAGGAACCACTTCTCCAAATTCATTCCAAGTACATAAGATCTTACTTGCCCAGTTTACATATCGAGTTTCTGCATAGACTCTCAGCTCGGGGAAACCAATAAGCCGCCCAGTTTGTCCCCGCCCTAAGGAAAACCCCTGCAGCTCTCCTATCTCATAGTAATCTCCTGTTAGGCCACCAATGGGGATCCTTTGAACCAATAATGTTCTTGCTGTCAGACCTGAGGGACAATTACATCTGTTATACTGATATACACAGACCTCATTCAGGTAGTGTTTCAACACATCTACTTTACAACAGGTTTTTACAATTTCTTCCCAATTTATGTAAGGCCACTCCGATTGGACAATTTCTAAGTTTCGAATCTCTGTCAGTTGATTCAGGTACCAGTCTTTTCTTTCTTGTAACAGAACTTGTTCTACCCCCTTCTCATCAATGTATGTATCTTCTTGCCAAAAGTGATTTCCAATTCCCCTAGTTTCAGACAGTACTTTTCTTAGGGTCAGTATCTTAGTATGAAAGGCCTCTCTTCTCTCATAATCAAGGCCTGGCCCCTCTTCAGCCATGCAACTGTAATGCAGTAAACTGAAATAAAAAACAACATAAGGCAAAAATCACCAATGGGGCAAAAAGTTTAAGACATGAAATTTAACAATTAATTTAAGATCAATGTTCAATATGGGCAACGAGGGTTTCATATCATTCAACAATATCAATAGAGAGGAGCAATTATCAGAAAACCTCAACCTCACTTCTTTGATATGCTACAATAAAAATAAAAAATAAAAATAGTTGCTGTTGGGGAAAGGTAATTCATAAAACTTGATACTAAAAAATTACAAGACTTAATCTTTCCAAGAGGGAATATTCTTAATGTTCAAACAATAATGTATTTGGTTGAGTCTAATAAATCAAATACTTCCAGATTGAGACTCAAACTACTTCTATTTTTATATGGTTTGTTACTAGCGTTTCCTTTATTATTAAATAAGCTTGGAAAAAAAATGCAGTACATGCATCGTATCGTGACCATGGGTGATTTTCCTATGTTGGCTCTCACACAGCTTTTCACCCGTGATCGTCCCTAATATATCACCTTCTTTTGTCTAGGTGTTTGTTCTATATGAGCTCTCACAAAGCAATGCCCTGATCGTCTCATATACACCTCATGTTCTTTTTTACTTTGGTCACAATATTTCAGCATACAATGACATTTTCTTATTCCTTTTCAGAATATCACATTATTTATAATAAATCATTTCCAAAATACATTCAAAACTCTTATTCATATCCTAAACTCATTCTTTAAAATAAAGAGCTTTACTTATTATAGTTTTCTATCTTTTCCCTTGCTCCGTGCTCCTTCACACATGACTTCTCACACACACATTGCTCACACACACATAGTCACTACTCATTCTGGGACTGTGGCCAGCAGCCCCTCCTTCCTACTCTCTCAATTTCTTTAGACACTGACAGAGACAATAACAGACAATAACACAGACAAACAGAACTATTTTACATCCCCACGTGGTTTTCTTCTATATAATAAATACGTGCCTCCTCCAAGCAGGCAGTTACCTTCAGGTAAGACTTATTTACATGGCCCACTCACAAAAGGCCGTCACCCTCTCAGAACAGGCGACACTTATTTACATGGCCCACTCACAAAAGGCCGTCACCCTCTCAGAACAGGGGACACTTATTTACATTGCCCTCTCAGAACGGGCAAATACCCTCTCAAAACGGGTATCACTTATTCACATTATGTCTAGACATCATTCATTCACCCACATTCATTCTTCACTTTGAGACCTGGGGCCCTCCTGCAATATTAGTGTCAATTAGTTCTTAGACTGGAGAAGCTTCTTATAGACATCAACTCTACCCAGAACTCACCTCCGGCAGACCACACAGATACCAAAAATTTACACTTTAAGCAAAAGTATGCTCACCTGATCTGTGCAGTCAGCCAGATGGTCCGTCCTCAGGTGTCGTCGAATGCCTTCAGCCTCTTTCCAGCCCCACGTTGGGCGCCAAATATGATGGGGAAAAAACGTTGATCTTCACGCTCAAAAAATTGCTCAGACAAGGAAGGTCCAGGTGTCAAAGTTTCAACTTTATTTGTACAAGTCAAACAAAGTGAGATGTCCCAAGTCTCCAAAACATCTGAAAACTTGGTGTTTTCCAGCCTCTAGTTATAGTAAAACTTCCCAAAGGTGTTTCCTTTCAAAACCAATCAGGTAACTTCCCGTTATCTCTTATTTTTAGTATCCAACTATCCTTGTCCGCCACCATTATTTTTAGGCAACAAGGTTTCTGGTCTAATGGTGGAATTTCAACCTTAACTCATTTTTTTAATTAAAAATGAACAGTGATACAATTTATTTGGGTCTGGCCTTCAAACCATCCCTGGATTTTGATTAGAATATGTAGTGATTGATTCTCTCATGCAAACAATCTTATCGTGACTCTAAGTTAATGCGATTTCTGACCCACTAGTAATGTGATTTTTGATTTACTAACACACTAAGTTAATGTTTACAAACATTCCTATGAATACTTCTTCAAAACATCAAGTTAATGTTTAAAAACATTCTTTCATAACCAGGGTGAATGAAAGTCCCATAGCATACTGAATATGATCAGAATTTATACACAATAATCTCTTAATAGACTGCTGTGAATTGCAGGCCTGTGTGCATTCGTCTAAGACAAAACACTGATACATTTCTTTTAACTAATTAATAAAGCTGTTTTCACTAGCTACATACATTTTATATTCTTTTCTATTTGTTGGCAAAACATATTCAGGAAAAAAATATTAATATAATCTTAACATAATCATAAAAATATCATTATTTCATTAAGTTTAAAGTGTAATTTTTTTGTGAGAAGGTGGTTCCATGAATGACTGATTTGATCAGAGATGTTACTTGAGCTGAAAAGTTTGGCATTCACTGCAATGCACAAACTAAAACTAGCATCTGTATCAGAGGTTTTGAAGTCTGCATGACCAGTGGAGTTAGCTGTATCCCTTCTAGCCATGACGCCGACGGACCCCGCGACGTGGAGATGGATCGTGGACGAGCACGCTCTTTCTCGCGCATTTTGAGGCCACTGTTATTGAGATTTTGGAAAGAAATAATAAAATAATTAAATTGAGTGTTATTACAGCAATGTGAATAAAAATACAAAGTTTTTAGAAAAAGTATCAAATTACATTTTAGAAATGAGAAAAAACGAAAGTTGAAACGTAGGCTATACGAATGACGACCAGGCGCATAGACGAGAAATTTCGCATTTTGTTGTATTCTTAACATGTGATGTGATATGTAAACGTGACATAAAAATATCACAATGTAAGATTTTAATCCACAAATAAAAAAAATATAACTACGCTATTTAACTAAATATTTTTATACCGTATCGTTGCGTAAGAATTTATGTTGAACGGTTTCTGATTGGCCACTGGTTGCTAAGGTGACGTCGTTTTATTTAGAGTTCATTCGTAAATAAACCAACAGATCGATCAGCTGCTCGCGGATTTTAATCGTCTGATTTATAGTGTGAATCTTGTGATTTATAGCTGTTTTCCAGATTTCTGCTTTCACTGTGTTTTATAAACTCTGTATTTAATGCTAAAACATCCGAAGTCGGAGTTTTTATACATTATTCCAGCTGTTGAAACAATTTTCAGTCCGGGACATTTCCACCTGTTTTCTGGATATGGCGTCATCAGCATCTGCTCGCGTGGCCTCTCTGTATGTCGGTGATCTTCACCTGGAGGTCTCAGAGGTCATGCTGTACGAAAGGTTCATCCCGTTTGGCCCGATTCAGTCCACCCGAGTGTGTAGAGACAGAAACACCTGCAGGTCTCTGGGCTACGGATATGTGAACTTTGTCAACCATTCGGATGGTGAGTACAGATGGAAAAATAATAAAGATTAGACTTTACATGATATGTATAATATAATATGAAAAATATATGATGCTCAATAATACTTTACACAGTTTAATAGCTTTATATTGTCCCTAAGGTTTGTTATTAATAACAATTATCATTGTCATAAAACATTATGTTGTATTACGTTATATTGTATCTTTATTCTTTTAGCCGAGCATGCAATGGACATTTTGATGTTTGACCTCCTCATGGGTCGGCCGATGCGCATCATGTGGGCCGACCGAAACCCAGCATTGAGGATCACAGGTGTTGGCAACATCTTCATTCAGGGTCTCGCCAAGAACATCACCAACCTGACTCTGCACGACACCTTCTCTCGTTTCGGCACCATCTTATCCTGCAAGGTAACATCTGTGAATTCATAATAAACTTCATAGTTCAACATCGTTGATGTTAGATGTTTATACTGACAAGTGTCTCTTATCCTTCAGGTGGTTGTTGATGAGAATGGGTCTAAGGGATATGGTTTCGTCCATTATGAGACCTACGAAGCCGCTGAAAGAGCCATTCAGACGCTCAACGGGATGATGCTGAACGATCAGCTGGTGTAAGTTTGAATTTAGATATTGTGACTCTTTCGGTCTCCCAGTGATAGACTAACAGTGTTTGTTTGTGTCAACAGGTCTATTAGTCACTTCAGATCGTTCCAGGAGCGTCAGTCAAACCGTGAGCGCGCCATGAAGAACTACAAGAGTCACTTCCCGGTATCCATCAAAAAACTCTTAATTACTGATTCAATCAATTCAATCTTGTGTCTTTAGACTCAAGTTGTGTTTCCATGTTGTCTTGACAGGGGGTGCATCTCTATGTTAATAATCTACCCTACAGCTGGAGGGACCACCACCTGCATAGAGCGTTCTCCCCGTTTGGGACCGTCACCAATGCAAAGGTATGATTGTTATGCTTTTAAAGAGTTACGACACATTTAATAGTTCGGAATTGTAAGTGACTTTGTGACTGTTGTCAGGTGGTGATGAACGGTGGCCGTAGCAAAGGGTTTGGATTTGTGTGTTTTGCAAGCCGTGAAGCCGCAGCTCAAGCCATTTCAGCAATGAACGGACGGGTCATTGCCAACAGACGGCTGAATGTTGCCTTCTCGCGGGTCATAGACCAGGATACGTCTGTGTCTGTGGCCGATTGTGAATCATCTCCTGTGGTTGCTAAGACGCTGCTTCCTTCTGGACGCTTTGGTGCCAAATTTTTCCACAGGTCTGATGTGACACAATAACATCTTAAACGGAAAAAAATAGGAAATGATTGTTTTATATGTAATAGAACGTAAATAGCTAAATTAATGTTTTTCTGTTTTTTACAGGCTAATACTGGTCATCAGCTTACCAGACACCTTCAGCTTGAGTCCTGCTGTCGCCGGGAAGCAGCGTGTCTCCTGTCTAACTGTAAGAACTTCCTTTAAATGATGATCTGTCAGGTTCATATTCTCTGAGGTTTCTATGATGTATCGAGCGTGTGTTTACTGTCACAGGTGAGAGTCTTGTCTCGCTGGTCTCTCCACTGCTGTTAGACACGCTGGTGGCCCACACGCCTGTAGATGCACTGCAGCGTGTGAACCAGGAGCTGTCAGAGCTGATGTCTGATCCCATCATTGTTGCTCCTGGAACATCAGACACCTTCAGCGCTGTAAACTCTCCGCTGTCTGGAGACGTCGGATCTGTCGTTCCAAAGGTCAGATGCGCAAGTATCTCCAAGTATACACTCATGATCATGGTGACTACTGAAAACTTGGAATAAGACGTTAAATATATTTCTTGATGTGTTTTGTACAGACTCATAGCAGTGTCGGTCAGCAGTTCTCCAGCTGTCTTGTGTTCAGTCGTCGCTGGTTTGCAGATGTTGCTCTGCCTCAGTGTGAGTAGCTCTTCTTTACATCCCTCAATGATGATTTAACAGTCGCTGGTCTGTTTGGCTTGAGCTCTCAAATCAAAGGCATTTGCTCATATTCTCAGAGGTTTCTGTGACATCTGAGTGTGTGTGTACTGTCACAGGTGAGAGTCTCGTCATCCTGGTCTCTCCACTGCTGTCAGACACTTTTGACTCAGAGACGCCCCGCATGCTGGTCAATCCTCATTCAGTCCCCCTGACAGATACTGAACGCTCACAAAAAGATCATTTATTCATTCATACGTGATGTTGTTGTTTCAGACCGTCAACCAGGAACAGTCAGAGATGACGCCCGACCGAGCCAGCTACGCTCCTGGACCATCAGACGCCTGCAGTGATGTTGCTGTGGTTCACGACAGGTTTGGCGACGGTTTGGGTGAGATTAGACACATGAGCAGCTTCAAGGTAGGAGAAATCTCTTGGTTTTTTAAGGATTTGCACTCGACACTGTTCTTCACATTAAGGGTAATCTTTCACTAATTAATGTGTGAGTTTAAAACATCTTTAGTAAAACACACAAACTCTATCCTCTTTTCAGGTGATGGTGGTTATGGATGGTGTGTTTGTGTCAGTCCTCTGCTACTCTTCTGAAGACACTGTGACTGAGATCAGGAGGATTCAAGAGGATCTTCTCCTTTACAGTGAGTCTCATCTTACATTCTGTCACTTTATCTTCAGTTCTTTACATGTCTGCTATGATATTCTCACACATCTCATTCATCTGCTGCAGGTGAGCGTCTCTTCTTTAACACAGTTGACCAGATTGTGACCTCTGACACATCCAGCCCTCTCCTGGCCATTCAGAGTGTTCACCCTGAGAGTGAGTCTTCCTCCGGCTCAGGTGAACAGATTGTGTCTGATGCAGTCCAGTCTTCAGCTCAATACACGATCAAGCCAGTGTTTACCTCACTGATGGAGACGTGGGCTTCTCTGCACAAGGGTGAGTTTGAGTTCATCCAGTTTGACACATTTTACACACAAACACAGTTTCCAGAGTTCATGATTGTTGTGTTTATTTGTCATTCAGCTTCTCAAACGCTGCACATCTCACCTGAGCGAGAAAGTGAAGTGAGCATCCGTACACGGGCTGATATACAGCAGGTAAATTTACACAAATATTGTAGATGATTAGATGATATAAATAAATGTCTGTGTCTTATTCTCTGATGTGTGTTTGTGTTCTGTAACAGGTGGGTTCCTCACGCAGAACTCTGTGGGCTCCGTGGCTCAATAAACTGAGCAGCAGTTGGAGACTGAGAGGTGTCAGCTGCCTCACCACCAATCATCTCCTGAGCTTCTGTACTCTGAGGTCAGTGCTCGTGTAGTGTGACATCACATCAACATTGTGCACATTGTGTTGCTTTAGTTGAGTAATCTGTGATTGTCGGTTTCCAGGAGATTTCAACATGAGTGATGAAGCCATGTGGATTGAACACATTTGTGCAAAAGAAAAAAATGTGCAAGAAAAAAACATTTGATATATTTTATGTTTTTGAAATATTTGTTAATGTTTTCATATTGATATATTGTATATATGTGTATGCTTTTATATATATTTTGTTTTTCCATAATGTTCTGTGCAAATAAAAATATTTCTGTGCATTTCTAAGGACAGTTGTTTTCGTACACAAAAAAAGATGTTGTCATGCAACACGTTTTTTCATATTTAGGAACAAGGAGGCTTCTTATATGACAAGAAATTGTGATCGTGTGACAGTGTGTTGTTACCACAATATTATAATAGTAATAAAGAGACATCAATTGCAGTCAGTGGTCTGAGAACGCAGTGTGCAATAAAACTTCTCGGACAAAATAAGAGGCCATGTTAAACTTTATTGAAAGCAATGGAAATCTGTCATGTTATTTTAGTGTTATGAAAGCACAGCTCCTGAAATCAAAGAGACAGTGAAGTACAATGCTTTATCATGCTCACTGAAATAACAAATGTTTCAACTGAAATGACCAAATAACTCAACAATAATAGTCTGATTACAGTTGAACTTTTCTAATGGCATGAAACCTCATCTCTTAATAGACTGCTGTGAATTGCAGGCCTGTGTGCATTCGTCTAAGACAAAACACTGATACATTTCTTTTAACTAATTAATAAAGCTGTTTTCACTAGCTACATACATTTTATATTCTTTTCTATTTGTTGGCAAAACATATTCAGGAAAAAAATATTAATATAATCTTAACATAATCATAAAAATATAATTATTCATTAAGTTTAAAGTGTAATTTTTTTGTGAGAAGGTGGTTCCATGAATGACTGATTTGATCAGAGATGTTACTTGAGCTGAAAAGTTTGGCATTCACTGCAATGCACAAACTAAAACTAGCATCTGTATCAGAGGTTTTGAAGTCTGCATGACCAGTGGAGTTAGCTGTATCCCTTCTAGCCATGACGCCGACGGACCCCGCGACGTGGAGATGGATCGTGGACGAGCACGCTCTTTCTCGCGCATTTTGAGGCCACTGTTATTGAGATTTTGGAAAGAAATTATAAAATAATTAAATTGAGTGTTATTACAGCAATGTGAATAAAAATACAAAGTTTTTAGAAAAAGTATCAAATTACATTTTAGAAATGAGAAAAAACGAAAGTTGAAACGTAGGCTATACGAATGACGACCAGGCGCATAGACGAGAAATTTCGCATTTTGTTGTATTCTTAACATGTGATGTGATATGTAAACGTGACATAAAAATATCACAATGTAAGATTTTAATCCACAAATAAAAAAATATAACTACGCTATTTAACTAAATATTTTTATACCGTATCGTTGCGTAAGAATTTATGTTGAACGGTTTCTGATTGGCCACTGGTTGCTAAGGTGACGTCGTTTTATTTAGAGTTCATTCGTAAATAAACCAACAGATCGATCAGCTGCTCGCGGATTTTAATCGTCTGATTTATAGTGTGAATCTTGTGATTTATAGCTGTTTTCCAGATTTCTGCTTTCACTGTGTTTTATAAACTCTGTATTTATTGCCTAAAACATCCGAAGTCGGAGTTTTTATACATTATTCCAGCTGTTGAAACAATTTTCAGTCCGGGACATTTCCACCTGTTTTCTGGATATGGCGTCATCAGCATCTGCTCGCGTGGCCTCTCTGTATGTCGGTGATCTTCACCTGGAGGTCTCAGAGGTCATGCTGTACGAAAGGTTCATCCCGTTTGGCCCGATTCAGTCCACCCGAGTGTGTAGAGACAGAAACACCTGCAGGTCTCTGGGCTACGGATATGTGAACTTTGTCAACCATTCGGATGGTGAGTACAGATGGAAAAATAATAAAGATTAGACTTTACATGATATGTATAATATAATATGAAAAATATATGATGCTCAATAATACTTTACACAGTTTAATAGCTTTATATTGTCCCTAAGGTTTGTTATTAATAACAATTATCATTGTCATAAAACATTATGTTGTATTACGTTATATTGTATCTTTATTCTTTTAGCCGAGCATGCAATGGACATTTTGATGTTTGACCTCCTCATGGGTCGGCCGATGCGCATCATGTGGGCCGACCGAAACCCAGCATTGAGGATCACAGGTGTTGGCAACATCTTCATTCAGGGTCTCGCCAAGAACATCACCAACCTGACTCTGCACGACACCTTCTCTCGTTTCGGCACCATCTTATCCTGCAAGGTAACATCTGTGAATTCATAATAAACTTCATAGTTCAACATCGTTGATGTTAGATGTTTATACTGACAAGTGTCTCTTATCCTTCAGGTGGTTGTTGATGAGAATGGGTCTAAGGGATATGGTTTCGTCCATTATGAGACCTACGAAGCCGCTGAAAGAGCCATTCAGACGCTCAACGGGATGATGCTGAACGATCAGCTGGTGTAAGTTTGAATTTAGATATTGTGACTCTTTCGGTCTCCCAGTGATAGACTAACAGTGTTTGTTTGTGTCAACAGGTCTATTAGTCACTTCAGATCGTTCCAGGAGCGTCAGTCAAACCGTGAGCGCGCCATGAAGAACTACAAGAGTCACTTCCCGGTATCCATCAAAAAACTCTTAATTACTGATTCAATCAATTCAATCTTGTGTCTTTAGACTCAAGTTGTGTTTCCATGTTGTCTTGACAGGGGGTGCATCTCTATGTTAATAATCTACCCTACAGCTGGAGGGACCACCACCTGCATAGAGCGTTCTCCCCGTTTGGGACCGTCACCAATGCAAAGGTATGATTGTTATGCTTTTAAAGAGTTACGACACATTTAATAGTTCGGAATTGTAAGTGACTTTGTGACTGTTGTCAGGTGGTGATGAACGGTGGCCGTAGCAAAGGGTTTGGATTTGTGTGTTTTGCAAGCCGTGAAGCCGCAGCTCAAGCCATTTCAGCAATGAACGGACGGGTCATTGCCAACAGACGGCTGAATGTTGCCTTCTCGCGGGTCATAGACCAGGATACGTCTGTGTCTGTGGCCGATTGTGAATCATCTCCTGTGGTTGCTAAGACGCTGCTTCCTTCTGGACGCTTTGGTGCCATTGTTCCACAGGTCTGATGTGACACAATAACATCTTAAACGGAAAAAAATAGGAAACGGTTGTTTTATATGTAATAGAACGTAAATAGCTAAATTAATGTTTTTCTGTTTTTTACAGGCTAATACTGGTCATCAGCTTACCAGACACCTTCAGCTTGAGTCCTGCTGTCGCCGGGAAGCAGCGTGTCTCCTGTCTAACTGTAAGAACTTCCTTTAAATGATGATCTGTCAGGTTCATATTCTCTGAGGTTTCTATGATGTATCGAGCGTGTGTTTACTGTCACAGGTGAGAGTCTTGTCTCGCTGGTCTCTCCACTGCTGTTAGACACGCTGGTGGCCCACACGCCAGTAGATGCACTGCAGCGTGTGAACCAGGAGCTGTCAGAGCTGATGTCTGATCCCATCATTGTTGCTCCTGGAACATCAGACACCTTCAGCGCTGTAAACTCTCCGCTGTCTGGAGACGTCGGATCTGTCGTTCCAAAGGTCAGATGCGCAAGTATCTCCAAGTATACACTCATGATCATGGTGACTACTGAAAACTTGGAATAAGACGTTAAATATATTTCTTGATGTGTTTTGTACAGACTCATAGCAGTGTCGGTCAGCAGTTCTCCAGCTGTCTTGTGTTCAGTCGTCGCTGGTTTGCAGATGTTGCTCTGCCTCAGTGTGAGTAGCTCTTCTTTACATCCCTCAATGATGATTTAACAGTCGCTGGTCTGTTTGGCTTGAGCTCTCAAATCAAAGGCATTTGCTCATATTCTCAGAGGTTTCTGTGACATCTGAGTGTGTGTGTACTGTCACAGGTGAGAGTCTCGTCATCCTGGTCTCTCCACTGCTGTCAGACACTTTTGACTCAGAGACGCCCCGCATGCTGGTCAATCCTCATTCAGTCCCCCTGACAGATACTGAACGCTCACAAAAAGATCATTTATTCATTCATACGTGATGTTGTTGTTTCAGACCGTCAACCAGGAACAGTCAGAGATGACGCCCGACCGAGCCAGCTACGCTCCTGGACCATCAGACGCCTGCAGTGATGTTGCTGTGGTTCACGACAGGTTTGGCGACGGTTTGGGTGAGATTAGACACATGAGCAGCTTCAAGGTAGGAGAAATCTCTTGGTTTTTTAAGGATTTGCACTCGACACTGTTCTTCACATTAAGGGTAATCTTTCACTAATTAATGTGTGAGTTTAAAACATCTTTAGTAAAACACACAAACTCTATCCTCTTTTCAGGTGATGGTGGTTATGGATGGTGTGTTTGTGTCAGTCCTCTGCTGCTCTTCTGAAGACACTGTGACTGAGATCAGGAGGATTCAAGAGGATCTTCTCCTTTACAGTGAGTCTCATCTTACATTCTGTCACTTTATCTTCAGTTCTTTACATGTCTGCTATGATATTCTCACACATCTCATTCATCTGCTGCAGGTGAGCGTCTCTTCTTTAACACAGTTGACCAGATTGTGACCTCTGACACATCCAGCCCTCTCCTGGCCATTCAGAGTGTTCACCCTGAGAGTGAGTCTTCCTCCGGCTCAGGTGAACAGATTGTGTCTGATGCAGTCCAGTCTTCAGCTCAATACACGATCAAGCCAGTGTTTACCTCACTGATGGAGACGTGGGCTTCTCTGCACAAGGGTGAGTTTGAGTTCATCCAGTTTGACACATTTTACACACAAACACAGTTTCCAGAGTTCATGATTGTTGTGTTTATTTGTCATTCAGCTTCTCAAACGCTGCACATCTCACCTGAGCGAGAAAGTGAAGTGAGCATCCGTACACGGGCTGATATACAGCAGGTAAATTTACACAAATATTGTAGATGATTAGATGATATAAATAAATGTCTGTGTCTTATTCTCTGATGTGTGTTTGTGTTCTGTAACAGGTGGGTTCCTCACGCAGAACTCTGTGGGCTCCGTGGCTCAATAAACTGAGCAGCAGTTGGAGACTGAGAGGTGTCAGCTGCCTCACCACCAATCATCTCCTGAGCTTCTGTACTCTGAGGTCAGTGCTCGTGTAGTGTGACATCACATCAACATTGTGCACATTGTGTTGCTTTAGTTGAGTAATCTGTGATTGTCGGTTTCCAGGAGATTTCAACATGAGTGATGAAGCCATGTGGATTGAACACATTTGTGCAAAAGAAAAAAATGTGCAAGAAAAAAACATTTGATATATTTTATGTTTTTGAAATATTTGTTAATGTTTTCATATTGATATATTGTATATATGTGTATGCTTTTATATATATTTTGTTTTTCCATAATGTTCTGTGCAAATAAAAATATTTCTGTGCATTTCTAAGGACAGTTGTTTTCGTACACAAAAAAAGATGTTGTCATGCAACACGTTTTTTCATATTTCAGGAACAAGGAGGCTTCTTATATGACAAGAAATTGTGATCGTGTGACAGTGTGTTGTTACCACAATATTATAATAGTAATAAAGAGACATCAATTGCAGTCAGTGGTCTGAGAACGCAGTGTGCAATAAAACTTCTCGGACAAAATAAGAGGCCATGTTAAACTTTATTGAAAGCAATGGAAATCTGTCATGTTATTTTAGTGTTATGAAAGCACAGCTCCTGAAATCAAAGAGACAGTGAAGTACAATGCTTTATCATGCTCACTGAAATAACAAATGTTTCAACTGAAATGACCAAATAACTCAACAATAATAGTCTGATTACAGTTGAACTTTTCTAATGGCATGAAACCTCATCTCTTAATAGACTGCTGTGAATTGCAGGCCTGTGTGCATTCGTCTAAGACAAAACACTGATACATTTCTTTTAACTAATTAATAAAGCTGTTTTCACTAGCTACATACATTTTATATTCTTTTCTATTTGTTGGCAAAACATATTCAGGAAAAAAATATTAATATAATCTTAACATAATCATTAAAATATAATTATTTCATTAAGTTTAAAGTGTAATTTTTTTGTGAGAAGGTGGTTCCATGAATGACTGATTTGATCAGAGATGTTACTTGAGCTGAAAAGTTTGGCATTCACTGCAATGCACAAACTAAAACTAGCATCTGTATCAGAGGTTTTGAAGTCTGCATGACCAGTGGAGTTAGCTGTATCCCTTCTAGCCATGACGCCGACGGACCCCGCGACGTGGAGATGGATCGTGGACGAGCACGCTCTTTCTCGCGCATTTTGAGGCCACTGTTATTGAGATTTTGGAAAGAAATTATAAAATAATTAAATTGAGTGTTATTACAGCAATGTGAATAAAAATACAAAGTTTTTAGAAAAAGTATCAAATTACATTTTAGAAATGAGAAAAAACGAAAGTTGAAACGTAGGCTATACGAATGACGACCAGGCGCATAGACGAGAAATTTCGCATTTTGTTGTATTCTTAACATGTGATGTGATATGTAAACGTGACATAAAAATATCACAATGTAAGATTTTAATCCACAAATAAAAAAATATAACTACGCTATTTAACTAAATATTTTTATACCGTATCGTTGCGTAAGAATTTATGTTGAACGGTTTCTGATTGGCCACTGGTTGCTAAGGTGACGTCGTTTTATTTAGAGTTCATTCGTAAATAAACCAACAGATCGATCAGCTGCTCGCGGATTTTAATCGTCTGATTTATAGTGTGAATCTTGTGATTTATAGCTGTTTTCCAGATTTCTGCTTTCACTGTGTTTTATAAACTCTGTATTTATTGCTAAAACATCCGAAGTCGGAGTTTTTATACATTATTCCAGCTGTTGAAACAATTTTCAGTCCGGGACATTTCCACCTGTTTTCTGGATATGGCGTCATCAGCATCTGCTCGCGTGGCCTCTCTGTATGTCGGTGATCTTCACCTGGAGGTCTCAGAGGTCATGCTGTACGAAAGGTTCATCCCGTTTGGCCCGATTCAGTCCACCCGAGTGTGTAGAGACAGAAACACCTGCAGGTCTCTGGGCTACGGATATGTGAACTTTGTCAACCATTCGGATGGTGAGTACAGATGGAAAAATAATAAAGATTAGACTTTACATGATATGTATAATATAATATGAAAAATATATGATGCTCAATAATACTTTACACAGTTTAATAGCTTTATATTGTCCCTAAGGTTTGTTATTAATAACAATTATCATTGTCATAAAACATTATGTTGTATTACGTTATATTGTATCTTTATTCTTTTAGCCGAGCATGCAATGGACATTTTGATGTTTGACCTCCTCATGGGTCGGCCGATGCGCATCATGTGGGCCGACCGAAACCCAGCATTGAGGATCACAGGTGTTGGCAACATCTTCATTCAGGGTCTCGCCAAGAACATCACCAACCTGACTCTGCACGACACCTTCTCTCGTTTCGGCACCATCTTATCCTGCAAGGTAACATCTGTGAATTCATAATAAACTTCATAGTTCAACATCGTTGATGTTAGATGTTTATACTGACAAGTGTCTCTTATCCTTCAGGTGGTTGTTGATGAGAATGGGTCTAAGGGATATGGTTTCGTCCATTATGAGACCTACGAAGCCGCTGAAAGAGCCATTCAGACGCTCAACGGGATGATGCTGAACGATCAGCTGGTGTAAGTTTGAATTTAGATATTGTGACTCTTTCGGTCTCCCAGTGATAGACTAACAGTGTTTGTTTGTGTCAACAGGTCTATTAGTCACTTCAGATCGTTCCAGGAGCGTCAGTCAAACCGTGAGCGCGCCATGAAGAACTACAAGAGTCACTTCCCGGTATCCATCAAAAAACTCTTAATTACTGATTCAATCAATTCAATCTTGTGTCTTTAGACTCAAGTTGTGTTTCCATGTTGTCTTGACAGGGGGTGCATCTCTATGTTAATAATCTACCCTACAGCTGGAGGGACCACCACCTGCATAGAGCGTTCTCCCCGTTTGGGACCGTCACCAATGCAAAGGTATGATTGTTATGCTTTTAAAGAGTTACGACACATTTAATAGTTCGGAATTGTAAGTGACTTTGTGACTGTTGTCAGGTGGTGATGAACGGTGGCCGTAGCAAAGGGTTTGGATTTGTGTGTTTTGCAAGCCGTGAAGCCGCAGCTCAAGCCATTTCAGCAATGAACGGACGGGTCATTGCCAACAGACGGCTGAATGTTGCCTTCTCGCGGGTCATAGACCAGGATACGTCTGTGTCTGTGGCCGATTGTGAATCATCTCCTGTGGTTGCTAAGACGCTGCTTCCTTCTGGACGCTTTGGTGCCATTGTTCCACAGGTCTGATGTGACACAATAACATCTTAAACGGAAAAAAATAGGAAACGGTTGTTTTATATGTAATAGAACGTAAATAGCTAAATTAATGTTTTTCTGTTTTTTACAGGCTAATACTGGTCATCAGCTTACCAGACACCTTCAGCTTGAGTCCTGCTGTCGCCGGGAAGCAGCGTGTCTCCTGTCTAACTGTAAGAACTTCCTTTAAATGATGATCTGTCAGGTTCATATTCTCTGAGGTTTCTATGATGTATCGAGCGTGTGTTTACTGTCACAGGTGAGAGTCTTGTCTCGCTGGTCTCTCCACTGCTGTTAGACACGCTGGTGGCCCACACGCCAGTAGATGCACTGCAGCGTGTGAACCAGGAGCTGTCAGAGCTGATGTCTGATCCCATCATTGTTGCTCCTGGAACATCAGACACCTTCAGCGCTGTAAACTCTCCGCTGTCTGGAGACGTCGGATCTGTCGTTCCAAAGGTCAGATGCGCAAGTATCTCCAAGTATACACTCATGATCATGGTGACTACTGAAAACTTGGAATAAGACGTTAAATATATTTCTTGATGTGTTTTGTACAGACTCATAGCAGTGTCGGTCAGCAGTTCTCCAGCTGTCTTGTGTTCAGTCGTCGCTGGTTTGCAGATGTTGCTCTGCCTCAGTGTGAGTAGCTCTTCTTTACATCCCTCAATGATGATTTAACAGTCGCTGGTCTGTTTGGCTTGAGCTCTCAAATCAAAGGCATTTGCTCATATTCTCAGAGGTTTCTGTGACATCTGAGTGTGTGTGTACTGTCACAGGTGAGAGTCTCGTCATCCTGGTCTCTCCACTGCTGTCAGACACTTTTGACTCAGAGACGCCCCGCATGCTGGTCAATCCTCATTCAGTCCCCCTGACAGATACTGAACGCTCACAAAAAGATCATTTATTCATTCATACGTGATGTTGTTGTTTCAGACCGTCAACCAGGAACAGTCAGAGATGACGCCCGACCGAGCCAGCTACGCTCCTGGACCATCAGACGCCTGCAGTGATGTTGCTGTGGTTCACGACAGGTTTGGCGACGGTTTGGGTGAGATTAGACACATGAGCAGCTTCAAGGTAGGAGAAATCTCTTGGTTTTTTAAGGATTTGCACTCGACACTGTTCTTCACATTAAGGGTAATCTTTCACTAATTAATGTGTGAGTTTAAAACATCTTTAGTAAAACACACAAACTCTATCCTCTTTTCAGGTGATGGTGGTTATGGATGGTGTGTTTGTGTCAGTCCTCTGCTGCTCTTCTGAAGACACTGTGACTGAGATCAGGAGGATTCAAGAGGATCTTCTCCTTTACAGTGAGTCTCATCTTACATTCTGTCACTTTATCTTCAGTTCTTTACATGTCTGCTATGATATTCTCACACATCTCATTCATCTGCTGCAGGTGAGCGTCTCTTCTTTAACACAGTTGACCAGATTGTGACCTCTGACACATCCAGCCCTCTCCTGGCCATTCAGAGTGTTCACCCTGAGAGTGAGTCTTCCTCCGGCTCAGGTGAACAGATTGTGTCTGATGCAGTCCAGTCTTCAGCTCAATACACGATCAAGCCAGTGTTTACCTCACTGATGGAGACGTGGGCTTCTCTGCACAAGGGTGAGTTTGAGTTCATCCAGTTTGACACATTTTACACACAAACACAGTTTCCAGAGTTCATGATTGTTGTGTTTATTTGTCATTCAGCTTCTCAAACGCTGCACATCTCACCTGAGCGAGAAAGTGAAGTGAGCATCCGTACACGGGCTGATATACAGCAGGTAAATTTACACAAATATTGTAGATGATTAGATGATATAAATAAATGTCTGTGTCTTATTCTCTGATGTGTGTTTGTGTTCTGTAACAGGTGGGTTCCTCACGCAGAACTCTGTGGGCTCCGTGGCTCAATAAACTGAGCAGCAGTTGGAGACTGAGAGGTGTCAGCTGCCTCACCACCAATCATCTCCTGAGCTTCTGTACTCTGAGGTCAGTGCTCGTGTAGTGTGACATCACATCAACATTGTGCACATTGTGTTGCTTTAGTTGAGTAATCTGTGATTGTCGGTTTCCAGGAGATTTCAACATGAGTGATGAAGCCATGTGGATTGAACACATTTGTGCAAAAGAAAAAAATGTGCAAGAAAAAAACATTTGATATATTTTATGTTTTTGAAATATTTGTTAATGTTTTCATATTGATATATTGTATATATGTGTATGCTTTTATATATATTTTGTTTTTCCATAATGTTCTGTGCAAATAAAAATATTTCTGTGCATTTCTAAGGACAGTTGTTTTCGTACACAAAAAAAGATGTTGTCATGCAACACGTTTTTTCATATTTCAGGAACAAGGAGGCTTCTTATATGACAAGAAATTGTGATCGTGTGACAGTGTGTTGTTACCACAATATTATAATAGTAATAAAGAGACATCAATTGCAGTCAGTGGTCTGAGAACGCAGTGTGCAATAAAACTTCTCGGACAAAATAAGAGGCCATGTTAAACTTTATTGAAAGCAATGGAAATCTGTCATGTTATTTTAGTGTTATGAAAGCACAGCTCCTGAAATCAAAGAGACAGTGAAGTACAATGCTTTATCATGCTCACTGAAATAACAAATGTTTCAACTGAAATGACCAAATAACTCAACAATAATAGTCTGATTACAGTTGAACTTTTCTAATGGCATGAAACCTCATCTCTTAATAGACTGCTGTGAATTGCAGGCCTGTGTGCATTCGTCTAAGACAAAACACTGATACATTTCTTTTAACTAATTAATAAAGCTGTTTTCACTAGCTACATACATTTTATATTCTTTTCTATTTGTTGGCAAAACATATTCAGGAAAAAAATATTAATATAATCTTAACATAATCATTAAAATATAATTATTTCATTAAGTTTAAAGTGTAATTTTTTTGTGAGAAGGTGGTTCCATGAATGACTGATTTGATCAGAGATGTTACTTGAGCTGAAAAGTTTGGCATTCACTGCAATGCACAAACTAAAACTAGCATCTGTATCAGAGGTTTTGAAGTCTGCATGACCAGTGGAGTTAGCTGTATCCCTTCTAGCCATGACGCCGACGGACCCCGCGACGTGGAGATGGATCGTGGACGAGCACGCTCTTTCTCGCGCATTTTGAGGCCACTGTTATTGAGATTTTGGAAAGAAATTATAAAATAATTAAATTGAGTGTTATTACAGCAATGTGGGGAAAATGCTTGATAAAATACAAAGTTTTTAGAAAAAGTATCAAATTACATTTTAGAAATGAGAAAAAACGAAAGTTGAAACGTAGGCTATACGAATGACGACCAGGCGCATAGACGAGAAATTTCGCATTTTGTTGTATTCTTAACATGTGATGTGATATGTAAACGTGACATAAAAATATCACAATGTAAGATTTTAATCCACAAATAAAAAAATATAACTACGCTATTTAACTAAATATTTTTATACCGTATCGTTGCGTAAGAATTTATGTTGAACGGTTTCTGATTGGCCACTGGTTGCTAAGGTGACGTCGTTTTATTTAGAGTTCATTCGTAAATAAACCAACAGATCGATCAGCTGCTCGCGGATTTTAATCGTCTGATTTATAGTGTGAATCTTGTGATTTATAGCTGTTTTCCAGATTTCTGCTTTCACTGTGTTTTATAAACTCTGTATTTATTGCTAAAACATCCGAAGTCGGAGTTTTTATACATTATTCCAGCTGTTGAAACAATTTTCAGTCCGGGACATTTCCACCTGTTTTCTGGATATGGCGTCATCAGCATCTGCTCGCGTGGCCTCTCTGTATGTCGGTGATCTTCACCTGGAGGTCTCAGAGGTCATGCTGTACGAAAGGTTCATCCCGTTTGGCCCGATTCAGTCCACCCGAGTGTGTAGAGACAGAAACACCTGCAGGTCTCTGGGCTACGGATATGTGAACTTTGTCAACCATTCGGATGGTGAGTACAGATGGAAAAATAATAAAGATTAGACTTTACATGATATGTATAATATAATATGAAAAATATATGATGCTCAATAATACTTTACACAGTTTAATAGCTTTATATTGTCCCTAAGGTTTGTTATTAATAACAATTATCATTGTCATAAAACATTATGTTGTATTACGTTATATTGTATCTTTATTCTTTTAGCCGAGCATGCAATGGACATTTTGATGTTTGACCTCCTCATGGGTCGGCCGATGCGCATCATGTGGGCCGACCGAAACCCAGCATTGAGGATCACAGGTGTTGGCAACATCTTCATTCAGGGTCTCGCCAAGAACATCACCAACCTGACTCTGCACGACACCTTCTCTCGTTTCGGCACCATCTTATCCTGCAAGGTAACATCTGTGAATTCATAATAAACTTCATAGTTCAACATCGTTGATGTTAGATGTTTATACTGACAAGTGTCTCTTATCCTTCAGGTGGTTGTTGATGAGAATGGGTCTAAGGGATATGGTTTCGTCCATTATGAGACCTACGAAGCCGCTGAAAGAGCCATTCAGACGCTCAACGGGATGATGCTGAACGATCAGCTGGTGTAAGTTTGAATTTAGATATTGTGACTCTTTCGGTCTCCCAGTGATAGACTAACAGTGTTTGTTTGTGTCAACAGGTCTATTAGTCACTTCAGATCGTTCCAGGAGCGTCAGTCAAACCGTGAGCGCGCCATGAAGAACTACAAGAGTCACTTCCCGGTATCCATCAAAAAACTCTTAATTACTGATTCAATCAATTCAATCTTGTGTCTTTAGACTCAAGTTGTGTTTCCATGTTGTCTTGACAGGGGGTGCATCTCTATGTTAATAATCTACCCTACAGCTGGAGGGACCACCACCTGCATAGAGCGTTCTCCCCGTTTGGGACCGTCACCAATGCAAAGGTATGATTGTTATGCTTTTAAAGAGTTACGACACATTTAATAGTTCGGAATTGTAAGTGACTTTGTGACTGTTGTCAGGTGGTGATGAACGGTGGCCGTAGCAAAGGGTTTGGATTTGTGTGTTTTGCAAGCCGTGAAGCCGCAGCTCAAGCCATTTCAGCAATGAACGGACGGGTCATTGCCAACAGACGGCTGAATGTTGCCTTCTCGCGGGTCATAGACCAGGATACGTCTGTGTCTGTGGCCGATTGTGAATCATCTCCTGTGGTTGCTAAGACGCTGCTTCCTTCTGGACGCTTTGGTGCCATTGTTCCACAGGTCTGATGTGACACAATAACATCTTAAACGGAAAAAAATAGGAAACGGTTGTTTTATATGTAATAGAACGTAAATAGCTAAATTAATGTTTTTCTGTTTTTTACAGGCTAATACTGGTCATCAGCTTACCAGACACCTTCAGCTTGAGTCCTGCTGTCGCCGGGAAGCAGCGTGTCTCCTGTCTAACTGTAAGAACTTCCTTTAAATGATGATCTGTCAGGTTCATATTCTCTGAGGTTTCTATGATGTATCGAGCGTGTGTTTACTGTCACAGGTGAGAGTCTTGTCTCGCTGGTCTCTCCACTGCTGTTAGACACGCTGGTGGCCCACACGCCAGTAGATGCACTGCAGCGTGTGAACCAGGAGCTGTCAGAGCTGATGTCTGATCCCATCATTGTTGCTCCTGGAACATCAGACACCTTCAGCGCTGTAAACTCTCCGCTGTCTGGAGACGTCGGATCTGTCGTTCCAAAGGTCAGATGCGCAAGTATCTCCAAGTATACACTCATGATCATGGTGACTACTGAAAACTTGGAATAAGACGTTAAATATATTTCTTGATGTGTTTTGTACAGACTCATAGCAGTGTCGGTCAGCAGTTCTCCAGCTGTCTTGTGTTCAGTCGTCGCTGGTTTGCAGATGTTGCTCTGCCTCAGTGTGAGTAGCTCTTCTTTACATCCCTCAATGATGATTTAACAGTCGCTGGTCTGTTTGGCTTGAGCTCTCAAATCAAAGGCATTTGCTCATATTCTCAGAGGTTTCTGTGACATCTGAGTGTGTGTGTACTGTCACAGGTGAGAGTCTCGTCATCCTGGTCTCTCCACTGCTGTCAGACACTTTTGACTCAGAGACGCCCCGCATGCTGGTCAATCCTCATTCAGTCCCCCTGACAGATACTGAACGCTCACAAAAAGATCATTTATTCATTCATACGTGATGTTGTTGTTTCAGACCGTCAACCAGGAACAGTCAGAGATGACGCCCGACCGAGCCAGCTACGCTCCTGGACCATCAGACGCCTGCAGTGATGTTGCTGTGGTTCACGACAGGTTTGGCGACGGTTTGGGTGAGATTAGACACATGAGCAGCTTCAAGGTAGGAGAAATCTCTTGGTTTTTTAAGGATTTGCACTCGACACTGTTCTTCACATTAAGGGTAATCTTTCACTAATTAATGTGTGAGTTTAAAACATCTTTAGTAAAACACACAAACTCTATCCTCTTTTCAGGTGATGGTGGTTATGGATGGTGTGTTTGTGTCAGTCCTCTGCTGCTCTTCTGAAGACACTGTGACTGAGATCAGGAGGATTCAAGAGGATCTTCTCCTTTACAGTGAGTCTCATCTTACATTCTGTCACTTTATCTTCAGTTCTTTACATGTCTGCTATGATATTCTCACACATCTCATTCATCTGCTGCAGGTGAGCGTCTCTTCTTTAACACAGTTGACCAGATTGTGACCTCTGACACATCCAGCCCTCTCCTGGCCATTCAGAGTGTTCACCCTGAGAGTGAGTCTTCCTCCGGCTCAGGTGAACAGATTGTGTCTGATGCAGTCCAGTCTTCAGCTCAATACACGATCAAGCCAGTGTTTACCTCACTGATGGAGACGTGGGCTTCTCTGCACAAGGGTGAGTTTGAGTTCATCCAGTTTGACACATTTTACACACAAACACAGTTTCCAGAGTTCATGATTGTTGTGTTTATTTGTCATTCAGCTTCTCAAACGCTGCACATCTCACCTGAGCGAGAAAGTGAAGTGAGCATCCGTACACGGGCTGATATACAGCAGGTAAATTTACACAAATATTGTAGATGATTAGATGATATAAATAAATGTCTGTGTCTTATTCTCTGATGTGTGTTTGTGTTCTGTAACAGGTGGGTTCCTCACGCAGAACTCTGTGGGCTCCGTGGCTCAATAAACTGAGCAGCAGTTGGAGACTGAGAGGTGTCAGCTGCCTCACCACCAATCATCTCCTGAGCTTCTGTACTCTGAGGTCAGTGCTCGTGTAGTGTGACATCACATCAACATTGTGCACATTGTGTTGCTTTAGTTGAGTAATCTGTGATTGTCGGTTTCCAGGAGATTTCAACATGAGTGATGAAGCCATGTGGATTGAACACATTTGTGCAAAAGAAAAAAATGTGCAAGAAAAAAACATTTGATATATTTTATGTTTTTGAAATATTTGTTAATGTTTTCATATTGATATATTGTATATATGTGTATGCTTTTATATATATTTTGTTTTTCCATAATGTTCTGTGCAAATAAAAATATTTCTGTGCATTTCTAAGGACAGTTGTTTTCGTACACAAAAAAAGATGTTGTCATGCAACACGTTTTTTCATATTTCAGGAACAAGGAGGCTTCTTATATGACAAGAAATTGTGATCGTGTGACAGTGTGTTGTTACCACAATATTATAATAGTAATAAAGAGACATCAATTGCAGTCAGTGGTCTGAGAACGCAGTGTGCAATAAAACTTCTCGGACAAAATAAGAGGCCATGTTAAACTTTATTGAAAGCAATGGAAATCTGTCATGTTATTTTAGTGTTATGAAAGCACAGCTCCTGAAATCAAAGAGACAGTGAAGTACAATGCTTTATCATGCTCACTGAAATAACAAATGTTTCAACTGAAATGACCAAATAACTCAACAATAATAGTCTGATTACAGTTGAACTTTTCTAATGGCATGAAACCTCATCTCTTAATAGACTGCTGTGAATTGCAGGCCTGTGTGCATTCGTCTAAGACAAAACACTGATACATTTCTTTTAACTAATTAATAAAGCTGTTTTCACTAGCTACATACATTTTATATTCTTTTCTATTTGTTGGCAAAACATATTCAGGAAAAAAATATTAATATAATCTTAACATAATCATTAAAATATAATTATTTCATTAAGTTTAAAGTGTAATTTTTTTGTGAGAAGGTGGTTCCATGAATGACTGATTTGATCAGAGATGTTACTTGAGCTGAAAAGTTTGGCATTCACTGCAATGCACAAACTAAAACTAGCATCTGTATCAGAGGTTTTGAAGTCTGCATGACCAGTGGAGTTAGCTGTATCCCTTCTAGCCATGACGCCGACGGACCCCGCGACGTGGAGATGGATCGTGGACGAGCACGCTCTTTCTCGCGCATTTTGAGGCCACTGTTATTGAGATTTTGGAAAGAAATTATAAAATAATTAAATTGAGTGTTATTACAGCAATGTGGGGGAAAATGCTTGATAAAAATACAAAGTTTTTAGAAAAAGTATCAAATTACATTTTAGAAATGAGAAAAAACGAAAGTTGAAACGTAGGCTATACGAATGACGACCAGGCGCATAGACGAGAAATTTCGCATTTTGTTGTATTCTTAACATGTGATGTGATATGTAAACGTGACATAAAAATATCACAATGTAAGATTTTAATCCACAAATAAAAAAATATAACTACGCTATTTAACTAAATATTTTTATACCGTATCGTTGCGTAAGAATTTATGTTGAACGGTTTCTGATTGGCCACTGGTTGCTAAGGTGACGTCGTTTTATTTAGAGTTCATTCGTAAATAAACCAACAGATCGATCAGCTGCTCGCGGATTTTAATCGTCTGATTTATAGTGTGAATCTTGTGATTTATAGCTGTTTTCCAGATTTCTGCTTTCACTGTGTTTTATAAACTCTGTATTTATTGCTAAAACATCCGAAGTCGGAGTTTTTATACATTATTCCAGCTGTTGAAACAATTTTCAGTCCGGGACATTTCCACCTGTTTTCTGGATATGGCGTCATCAGCATCTGCTCGCGTGGCCTCTCTGTATGTCGGTGATCTTCACCTGGAGGTCTCAGAGGTCATGCTGTACGAAAGGTTCATCCCGTTTGGCCCGATTCAGTCCACCCGAGTGTGTAGAGACAGAAACACCTGCAGGTCTCTGGGCTACGGATATGTGAACTTTGTCAACCATTCGGATGGTGAGTACAGATGGAAAAATAATAAAGATTAGACTTTACATGATATGTATAATATAATATGAAAAATATATGATGCTCAATAATACTTTACACAGTTTAATAGCTTTATATTGT
Organism: Triplophysa tibetana; assembly: GCA_008369825.1. Lineage (NCBI taxonomy): Eukaryota > Metazoa > Chordata > Actinopteri > Cypriniformes > Nemacheilidae > Triplophysa > Triplophysa tibetana. The sequence continues at coordinate 14,372,398 of CM017906.1, read as the reverse complement.
CCCTAAGGTTTGTTATTAATAACAATTATCATTGTCATAAAACATTATGTTGTATTACGTTATATTGTATCTTTATTCTTTTAGCCGAGCATGCAATGGACATTTTGATGTTTGACCTCCTCATGGGTCGGCCGATGCGCATCATGTGGGCCGACCGAAACCCAGCATTGAGGATCACAGGTGTTGGCAACATCTTCATTCAGGGTCTCGCCAAGAACATCACCAACCTGACTCTGCACGACACCTTCTCTCGTTTCGGCACCATCTTATCCTGCAAGGTAACATCTGTGAATTCATAATAAACTTCATAGTTCAACATCGTTGATGTTAGATGTTTATACTGACAAGTGTCTCTTATCCTTCAGGTGGTTGTTGATGAGAATGGGTCTAAGGGATATGGTTTCGTCCATTATGAGACCTACGAAGCCGCTGAAAGAGCCATTCAGACGCTCAACGGGATGATGCTGAACGATCAGCTGGTGTAAGTTTGAATTTAGATATTGTGACTCTTTCGGTCTCCCAGTGATAGACTAACAGTGTTTGTTTGTGTCAACAGGTCTATTAGTCACTTCAGATCGTTCCAGGAGCGTCAGTCAAACCGTGAGCGCGCCATGAAGAACTACAAGAGTCACTTCCCGGTATCCATCAAAAAACTCTTAATTACTGATTCAATCAATTCAATCTTGTGTCTTTAGACTCAAGTTGTGTTTCCATGTTGTCTTGACAGGGGGTGCATCTCTATGTTAATAATCTACCCTACAGCTGGAGGGACCACCACCTGCATAGAGCGTTCTCCCCGTTTGGGACCGTCACCAATGCAAAGGTATGATTGTTATGCTTTTAAAGAGTTACGACACATTTAATAGTTCGGAATTGTAAGTGACTTTGTGACTGTTGTCAGGTGGTGATGAACGGTGGCCGTAGCAAAGGGTTTGGATTTGTGTGTTTTGCAAGCCGTGAAGCCGCAGCTCAAGCCATTTCAGCAATGAACGGACGGGTCATTGCCAACAGACGGCTGAATGTTGCCTTCTCGCGGGTCATAGACCAGGATACGTCTGTGTCTGTGGCCGATTGTGAATCATCTCCTGTGGTTGCTAAGACGCTGCTTCCTTCTGGACGCTTTGGTGCCATTGTTCCACAGGTCTGATGTGACACAATAACATCTTAAACGGAAAAAAATAGGAAACGGTTGTTTTATATGTAATAGAACGTAAATAGCTAAATTAATGTTTTTCTGTTTTTTACAGGCTAATACTGGTCATCAGCTTACCAGACACCTTCAGCTTGAGTCCTGCTGTCGCCGGGAAGCAGCGTGTCTCCTGTCTAACTGTAAGAACTTCCTTTAAATGATGATCTGTCAGGTTCATATTCTCTGAGGTTTCTATGATGTATCGAGCGTGTGTTTACTGTCACAGGTGAGAGTCTTGTCTCGCTGGTCTCTCCACTGCTGTTAGACACGCTGGTGGCCCACACGCCAGTAGATGCACTGCAGCGTGTGAACCAGGAGCTGTCAGAGCTGATGTCTGATCCCATCATTGTTGCTCCTGGAACATCAGACACCTTCAGCGCTGTAAACTCTCCGCTGTCTGGAGACGTCGGATCTGTCGTTCCAAAGGTCAGATGCGCAAGTATCTCCAAGTATACACTCATGATCATGGTGACTACTGAAAACTTGGAATAAGACGTTAAATATATTTCTTGATGTGTTTTGTACAGACTCATAGCAGTGTCGGTCAGCAGTTCTCCAGCTGTCTTGTGTTCAGTCGTCGCTGGTTTGCAGATGTTGCTCTGCCTCAGTGTGAGTAGCTCTTCTTTACATCCCTCAATGATGATTTAACAGTCGCTGGTCTGTTTGGCTTGAGCTCTCAAATCAAAGGCATTTGCTCATATTCTCAGAGGTTTCTGTGACATCTGAGTGTGTGTGTACTGTCACAGGTGAGAGTCTCGTCATCCTGGTCTCTCCACTGCTGTCAGACACTTTTGACTCAGAGACGCCCCGCATGCTGGTCAATCCTCATTCAGTCCCCCTGACAGATACTGAACGCTCACAAAAAGATCATTTATTCATTCATACGTGATGTTGTTGTTTCAGACCGTCAACCAGGAACAGTCAGAGATGACGCCCGACCGAGCCAGCTACGCTCCTGGACCATCAGACGCCTGCAGTGATGTTGCTGTGGTTCACGACAGGTTTGGCGACGGTTTGGGTGAGATTAGACACATGAGCAGCTTCAAGGTAGGAGAAATCTCTTGGTTTTTTAAGGATTTGCACTCGACACTGTTCTTCACATTAAGGGTAATCTTTCACTAATTAATGTGTGAGTTTAAAACATCTTTAGTAAAACACACAAACTCTATCCTCTTTTCAGGTGATGGTGGTTATGGATGGTGTGTTTGTGTCAGTCCTCTGCTGCTCTTCTGAAGACACTGTGACTGAGATCAGGAGGATTCAAGAGGATCTTCTCCTTTACAGTGAGTCTCATCTTACATTCTGTCACTTTATCTTCAGTTCTTTACATGTCTGCTATGATATTCTCACACATCTCATTCATCTGCTGCAGGTGAGCGTCTCTTCTTTAACACAGTTGACCAGATTGTGACCTCTGACACATCCAGCCCTCTCCTGGCCATTCAGAGTGTTCACCCTGAGAGTGAGTCTTCCTCCGGCTCAGGTGAACAGATTGTGTCTGATGCAGTCCAGTCTTCAGCTCAATACACGATCAAGCCAGTGTTTACCTCACTGATGGAGACGTGGGCTTCTCTGCACAAGGGTGAGTTTGAGTTCATCCAGTTTGACACATTTTACACACAAACACAGTTTCCAGAGTTCATGATTGTTGTGTTTATTTGTCATTCAGCTTCTCAAACGCTGCACATCTCACCTGAGCGAGAAAGTGAAGTGAGCATCCGTACACGGGCTGATATACAGCAGGTAAATTTACACAAATATTGTAGATGATTAGATGATATAAATAAATGTCTGTGTCTTATTCTCTGATGTGTGTTTGTGTTCTGTAACAGGTGGGTTCCTCACGCAGAACTCTGTGGGCTCCGTGGCTCAATAAACTGAGCAGCAGTTGGAGACTGAGAGGTGTCAGCTGCCTCACCACCAATCATCTCCTGAGCTTCTGTACTCTGAGGTCAGTGCTCGTGTAGTGTGACATCACATCAACATTGTGCACATTGTGTTGCTTTAGTTGAGTAATCTGTGATTGTCGGTTTCCAGGAGATTTCAACATGAGTGATGAAGCCATGTGGATTGAACACATATTTGCAAAAAACAAAAAAACGATTGTGCAACAGCACAAAAAACTTTTTTTTTCAGGATAAATATTTTTTGTTGTCATTTTGTAAATATTTATATTTATCTTATATTGATACATTGCATTTATGTTTATCCTATTGCATATTATATATTTTGTCCAAAATGTCTTGTACAAATACAAATATTAATGTGCATTAATAAAAAAAGTGTTTTTTATATCCGCAAAATATTTTGTTTCTTTTCATATTTTAACATTTCAGGTTTCTCTTATAACAAGAACATAGTGACAATGTGTTGTTATCACTTATTTTAATGATAGGCCTAGAGACATCAATAGCAGTCAGTGGTCTAAAAAAGCAGTGTACAATAAAACTCATGGGACAAAATAAGAGGCCATGCGAAACTTTATTGAATGCAAAGGAAATCTGTCATGTTATTTTAGTATTATGAAAGCACAGCTCCTGAAATTAAAGAGACAGTGAAGAGAGATCAGAGAACACACACTGTACAATGGTTTATCATGCTCATTGAAATAACATGTTTTTCTGACCTCAAATGACCAAATAACTCAAGTTTGTTTACAGTTGAACTTTTCTAATAGGATGAAAATTATTTTGTTAATAGACTACTGTGAATTTCAGGGCTGTGTGCATCTATACTAATACGTTCCTTCTACTAATCGATAGTTATTTATTAGTAAACAGGTGTGAGTTAATGTTTTCAATGGCAAGAACCAAATTTTTTTTTACAACTGCAAGGGGAATTGACTAAAATAAATGGCTTTCAAGGAGCAGGATAGGAAGGCAGTCATTTCCGTCAGGCATCAAACTTTACCCGTATACAGTCACATTCTGCCCTAAAACCAGTAAGGGGGATGCTAACATCAATTCCAGCAAAATGTGACTTTCCTGAAGATCAAAACATTTTTTCATCATGTAAAATTTTACCAATCAAAGTATTAGCCATCACTTGTAAAATAGGAAATACCTCCAACAATCAGCTAAAAGACAATTTTGGCAAACGGCTTTTTAACACTTTTGCGTGACCCAGGACAACACTGGAGAATACTTTAGACCAGTCGTAGTGAGCGTTCAACATACAAAAGTTTCTGGAAAATGATTCCAACTCCCGTCACACTTTGACCTCTTTACAGTACAAAAAAAATATGATTTTGAGGTTTAAACAGGAATGTGTAAACAGTAAAAATAAGACAGCAAACGAAATACCATGATATACTAAGTATTGTGTCGTACGCTTGACATGTTTACTTTATATACAAATAATCAGTCTCTGAGAATCAGATTATCTATGTGACCCTGGACAACAAAACCAGTCTTAAGGGTTATTTTTTTTTAGGAAAGGGTGATATTTGTTCAAGATACAACTATTTGAAAGACTGGAATCTGAGGGGGCAAAAAATCTAAATACTGAGAAAGAAGTTTGTCCTTAGCATTGCATATTATTCACAACAATGAAGTTTTGATATATATTTACAGTAGGAAGTTTACAAAATATCTTCATGGAACATGAATCTTTGTCTTAATATCCTGATGATTTTTTAGCATAAATGAAAAATCGATAATTTTGACTCCTACAATATATTTTTGGATATATATTTTTTCTGTGCTACTTAAGACTGGTTTTGAGGTCCAAAGTCACATATGGGCAATGGTGCTGTAGAAAAACTACAAATTCAGTTTCCAAAGCAAATGCAATAATGTACCATCAGATGCTTACCATTAAAACTATTACAAAATTTCCTTGTAGTGTGTATGGTGTTCTATCTGTTCCCACCCGCCACATATGATCCCACCAACAGACCCAAATAGTTTCCATTAAGACCAATACGATTCCTATTGAAATCCATTCAAATGTTTTTGTCAGCAGGAAAATGTCCAAAAATCATTGGCTGTGATTGAAAAAGCCATGCTTTACGATTTGTCTTTGACGTCAGCAACGTGTGAAAAGACCTTTATTTTGATCTCATCCATCATCCATGAAGTTGAAACCTAATGGTCGCACTAACAATCGTAAACTAATACAACAGAACGGTTTGGTTTCATAATCCCTGGCCTTAAAGCCTGTAATAGATAAATACAATTTTAAAAGATCATAACGCTGAATTTAAAACAATACCTTCGGTCGGTTTAAAGACCCCAAAACACATACAAAAACAAATACACCTACAGCAACGAAATTTAATGAATTCACAATCCTGCTGTGAATCAATGCCGGTGTATTGTAGTTCAAGAATGTTAAAACCCATTAGAAGTGGGTCCTGTCTGCAAACAATATTACTCACCGCACATTACCACACCGATTAATTTATATTAAATATGACATAGCTCGCCAAGAAAACTTGCTTATAATTATATTAAACCAGTACAATCACAAGCTATGCCATGAGAGCTTCTCGATAAGCAGCCGTACAATCATATACAGTCGTAAAAAATTAACAAATAAAAAAAATAAAAACAAACATAGAAATAAAAACCAACTTAAGGCCACATCAACAAATGTGCGAGGACTGTACAAACTAATAACATTCAGTGCTTTAGTGTATCAACTTAAAATAACAAGACATTTTTTTTTGGCACATAAAGTTTTAAACATGATTCGGTCTTGGGTGCCGGACATTTACATGAGATCCATTTGCTACCCTGCAGAGATTTACATTCCAGTTGTGCATAAAACATGTTCTCAGTGAACAGAAAGGAACAAGAGAGAGTTTAGATGGAAGAGTGTAAAAAGTTTCCGTGTCATACGAGTTCAGTATGTACAAAGAAGTGCATTGAGAACGTGTAAATCGGGTGGTAAAACAAACTAGTTGTAGGACTAGGATTTCACGGCCGCTACTTTTTTGGGAGTCCCTGGTTTTTTGGTCTGCCATAAGTGGCTGTGGATGGTAATGGCATCGACGCTTGCCGACATGGTCTTGGCTGGGATTTGGCTGAACTGCTTCCGGTCCGAGTTGTACTTGTAGAGGCCGTCAACCATCTTGCGTGAGATGGTTTTCGGGCCGATGCCCGCCAGCTTGTTGATCTCCTCCGAGTCGGGATAGTATGTGTAAACGGAGCGAAACTGGCAGCCGGTATCTCGGAAGAGGACCAGGAAATTGTTGGCCTCTGATTTCTCCATTTCCTTTCAGTAGACATAATCAAATAGTTTAACACATACGGGCTAGACTTGTGCTGGTATTTAATAATACGGTTTATTGTGTTAGAAGATTCAAAATACAGTGAATATAAATATAAGCATAATTGTTTACATGGGTCTTAAATGTACTAGTTGTATTTGTATAAAGCAGCGTTGTATGGCTGTTAAACGATTAATTGCAAAATTTATTGCAAAATTAAAAATAATAATACGTTCAAAATGAATATGTACAGTGCACAGAAATATATTATGTAAAAACAAACTTTTATTCTGGATACAATTAATCGCTTTACAGCCTTAAGTATAATAACTATAATTATAAATATAATTTAGATATTCAATTTAATCATGATGGTTGATTTAAAGTAAATGTAAAACATTGTGAAGTTGTTATTGCCCTATTTATAATATTCAAAACAATCAGTAAATGTTCTCTCAAAATGTGTAAAACTACTTTATATAGTCCACTATCTATTAAGCATTATTTAACTAAATAATATCTTAATTTAAATGTTCATTTAGTTCCCCACATTCGTAAAATACTTTTCTTCTTCATTGAATTTTTGCATTATTCTATCAGTTGGTGTTAGAAATGTAACTAAAACATCATTAATATATATGATAATACTATTTATCCTGGTAAAATTTCTAGGCATTTTCTTGATATGAAAAACATCTCAACATAAATCTCAAACTCAAAAACTAAATGAATGAATCCAAACGCAACTCATACCTCTATGATCTTGTTCTTCTGTCCCTCGTTGACTTTTCCGGCTAGACAGCAGTGAGCCAGAGCATTCTGTATTATATGTTTATTGGACTTCGCACTAGGCTCCTTGTATAATTTAGGACCTGCAGTGAAAAAAATAGGGAAAATGAGCGCTTTGAATTCAAAAATGCAACAAGGACCCCTAGTGGTCGGTAGCTGCAGCCTCAAATACCATAAAACAGTGTAGTGATCTAACCTGTGTATTCAGTGTTGGATGTCAGTGAGGATGTGGTAGAGCCATTCTCCCAGTCCTTTTCTCCGTTACGGCTACCGGAGCGAGCAGGAGACAAGCAACCGTCTGCAGAATCAGGCCTGCTGGGATAACATTACACACCTTAGTCCCGCTATACATCAAATTTGACAATACTTGTGACAAACATTTCCTAACAACAGCTGTTTATAATGCAGAACCAGGCAGGGAGGTCTCTGTGACTAAACCAAAGCTCCTATCCTATGTATAATTGTACATATTATACATAAACCGAAAAACAAATTCTGTATGAAAATAAGGATATTGATATGATACAAAATGTAGTCATATATAGACCATTTTGCAAGACGTTAACAACACTCCTTCCGAAGCCCTTTCTTTTTCAGTTTTTTTTTATTTCACATTAAGCTAAATGTTTGTTTTACATTTTGATTAAGTTGCAAATGTTTGGTTGGGTATGTTTTGCTTTAACATTGTGTATTTTGTGTAGAGTTAAAAACTAAAACAGTAAGTGCTTCTGGACCAGAATTGTTTACGTCTTCCAAAATAGGCTTTTTTTTTAATGTGACACGTTTATTACTTAACATTGAAATCTCTTGCATTCTCGGATTTCTGTGTTTTTGAGGATTTTAGTGAGGTTGACATCGTGAAGACAAAACAAGACATTTTAAAGTTAGTGATATGATATTCGTTTCGCTTGTTGCTGTTAAAGAATGACAAATGAAACCAAATAAGCTGTGACGGGTCATAGGGAGTGAACAGGGTGATGTTCATCTTTATTATTCAAAGATGCGGTACTTTATATTGCTGCCAAACTCAAAGCAAAAAGTTGCGGCATAGGAGATGCAAAGCGCAACGTGTCTCATCCAAAGACAACGGACCTTCTCTTTCGCACACGAGGAGACCTCATAAAGAAGGAAAGACTGCCAGATGCTAAGCTATTGCTTCTAAGAAGCGAGAACATTCAAGAATACACAAGAATTGTAATGGGTTAGTACTGTGCATAAGCTACATTACATTAATACATATACAAAATATGCATGTGTGTTCCATGGGTATTCGAGCCCATGACGTTTGTGGAGGTCAATGCTCTTTCAATTGAGCTACAGAAGCAAAGTGATGCTTACCTGGGTGTTTTTCTCTCTGAACCGACACTGTCATTATCGCCAATGTTTAGGGAGGCCAGAGACAAGCTTGAGGCTGAAAAAACACAAGGTCGTGAACCTGGGTGCAAAATACAAAAACGCCACAATATTTACAGTCACGCAACCACAGCAAGCCCATTGAACCGGTTAGTATTTTTTATATAAAAATAAAAATGCCTCAAATGTAAAGATCAGATACTTGGTGTGGCAATATCAATATATTATTGTTAAGCAAATTTTAATGCAACCTAAACTTTAAACTTAATGTTTTTAGCACTCTACACCAAACAGACTGAATGTTTAAACAGCTAAATTGTCTTCATTTTACATTTATGTTAGACAGGATAGAAAATATGTTATTTTTAAGCATAAGATTAAGGACAGAGCTTGGAAAGCATTTCTTAGGAAGAGACTTTGCAGACTTTTTAGAAGTATTAAAAAGTTTAGGATTTAAAACAGAGGGATGCAGTGAGCAGCACAATAAAAGACGGAGAGTGGCACAAAGCATGCTGTTCTGGGCTTTGCCAGTGGGGGGCGTTCGCCCGTTACCTGCCGTGCCCTTGACAGGAGTCCTGGGTGACTCCAGCACATCTCTGTGGATGGACTTGGGTCTCATTCTTCTCTGCTTGACCCCAGCAGGCCTCGGTTTCACAAGCGTGTCCATGTCTTTCATTAGTTTCAGCTGTTTTCTCCTCATGTACTCCAGCTTGATAAATTCTCGTCGGGCTTTTTCCTCTTCCTTCTTCATGCGGTCCTCCTCTGTTTTCAACCTGCATAAACAGATTTTGAGATCATCTCTGTAGACGAATCGGAACAAAGTGGCTCATAAACAGAGTGATCGAAAGTTAGGCAGGGTGTTACCTGGCTTCCTCTTTCTTTTGCTCAAGCTCCGCCTCCAGCTGCTGTTTTCTCTGCTGGCTTTCTCGCTCTCTTCTCAGCCTTTTCTCCAGAAGTGCGGCACGCTTCATGGCCATGCTGTCCTCTCCCTTCATATCGTCCTGACAAACATGAAGGCAACATTTGACATAACATCAAACATTTTAGTTTTTCAGGTGTGTGCTGATACACAGGAATAAACATTTTTCAGGTGAATGTTTGATTCAGGAATCCACTTTCCAACAACACGTTAACAGTTTTGTTGCATTTTTGTGGTGCTAAAGGTTTGCTACATAAGATCACACGTAATATGCACAAAACAATAGTGGTTTAGTAATATTGTAAACATTGTAGTTGTACTAATGTTGTTACAACGTTAGTACAACATCATGAAATGAAAGTTTTCTTCAAAATTGTCATGTATTTATGAGTGAAACAACTTCTGGAATAAAATAATTTTAGGGGGGAGGGTTTAAAGGCAGGGTGTCCGATTTCTCTAAGCCGTTGTTGATGTTTGAATCACCAAAACAAACACACCCCTTCCCCCATATTTCGCCAGCGCTCGGCTTAGCTAATGTCCGTCCTGTGCACCTTACTGCTGATAGGCAACAAGATTGTTTTGGTACTCGGGCCGACTCAGTTCTATACAGCGTAATTCGGAAATCAGTTACCCCGCCATTAATCTTGTCCTTCTGGGAGTTGAAAGCCTGGTCACTAGACAGTATAGAGTAGACCATTTTGAAAATCCAAACAACACTCTAGGAAGTCAGTTGTGAGTCAGTTTAAGTCTTGCAAAAAGTCTTTAGTCTCGCCCTCGCATTGACACATGGGTCATGTAGAGAATAGCTATCATTTGAAGGCGGTCAGGGAAGTCCAAGTTTGGACTGTTTAAACTGCAACATTTCTTAAAAAAAAGGAGCAATCATTTTTGATTTCATGGTGACTTTAGGTGAACCAGATATGAAGATACGACCAACAGACTGCTCAGACTATTTCCAGAACACTGACTTTAAAAACTAAATTATTTATCTGCCCCAGTTTTCTGACCTAGATCAAACAGCTGCAAATGTACACATCCAGCCAGATCTGTCTTAACTAACCTCTTTCAGCAACATCTAAAATTATACACCATAGAATGTTGTTTTAATTCATCAGACATTCATATTTACCTTAAAGAAGAATCCACAGGACAATTTTTGATCATCCTCCTTATTTTCCCCTGATGGCTCAATCTCGCCTTCCTCCTCTGGCATTTGTCCATCCAAAGGCTTGAGGACAGACAGCGGGACCTCGATCAAATTCTTGTTGCTCTGATGGGTGATGCCTGCTGGCTTCTCGGTGGGAGTGACAATAACCGTTTCCATTACAAACTGCGATAACACTTCTGATACATTCGACTCCACTGCAGGCCTAATCTCATCTGTTGGCTTTAGTTTTTCAGTTCCCTTGATTTGTTTATTTTCCTCCTCTGTCGGCTCCTTGGCGCTTAAGTCAACCTCTCCCGTTTCAAACAGTTGGGTTTCTTTGGTTGGGGACGTTATATTTCCAGACTCCAGACCAAAGTCTTGTTCAGTCTCCTTGTCTGTGGTTTCAGTTCCTGAAGGTGGTTGCTTCTTCTGTCCCAAATAAGAAAAGGAGCACGATACCGACTGAGACGGGGAGAACCTTCTGAGACGTGGTATACTGTCCACTGACTGAGGAACGGTCAGGACGCGGCTGAAGGGGGCGATCTTAAGCTCGTTCGGCCTGGGTGTCCTTGGAGTCTTGGAATGGAAGGAAGCAGACTTTCTCTTGAGGTTTGTAGGGGATTGATGCATATCTTTTGGAAAATCAGCAGGTGACGGGGAATCGGAAGAGTGTGCGCCGCTCCCCCTGAGCTCCCGTACTTGTTTTTGCGGTGAAGGTTGAGGCACAATCCAAGCCTGTTGCTCGCGCATCTGCATGATGACTTCCTGTTGCTGGGCCAGTCTTTGCATCTCAGCTTGCAAGAAGCTCAAGGAATCATTGAGCTTCTCAATTGAGTGTGTGTACTCCATTAGTTCTGCTTCGGAGGTCCCGTCCTCGCCCGCCGACTTTTGCGGAGACTTAACAGTCTGAGAGGTCTCTGCTGGAGGCTTGCTTTCTGAGTCGGGAACGTCCTCCTGTGATGGCGATGTGCCGTCGCCTTTCCTCTTGAGCACAGTGAGGAAAGCGCTACGTCCCATTTTCTGACGGTGCCGAGTAAATGCGGCTTCCACTTTCTTTTTCTGGGCCTCGATGGCACGACGTTTCTCCTCAAGCCTCATGCGCAGTTGTACCATTTCGGAAGCCATGGCTTGGGCGGGGTCCTTGGGCTTCTGGCGTACAGGGCTGATCTCGGGAGATGGCGCCCAGGAGACGGAGTGGGGAATGTTGAGATCCGAAGCCTCCGGTGTAGTACCTTTGGAGGTGGCAACTTTGGGCTCAAAGTTTGGATTGATTTTACGAAACTTCTGCTCGGCAAAGCTGGTCATCTTGATCACAGGTGTGAAAGAAGGGGTTGGGGTACTTCCAGTAGGGGACTTGGCACCGATGCTGCTGCGACACGGGCTTGTCGAGCCCTGACTATGGCATGCTCTGGCCTCAAACTCTTGATCTGTGTCGAGATCCATGCTTACAGTACAATCCCTAAGCGACGAGTCCTCATCTAACGTCTCTTGAATGTCCTCTGTTCGTACATGGATGCCAGTATCAACTTCCGTGGTTGACATACTATCAACTCCTTTGGACGACTCCGAAACTGAGTCTAGATTGCCTTCTTTTGCTTTGGGGTTCAATTCTCCTTTGCTATGGAGATGAAGAAAGAAACCCTCACTGGCGCTCTGTGACTCTTTCTCTGAGTTGTGGATGATCTCCAGAGCCTCTTCGATGCTTGGTGGCCCAGAACCATTTAGACGACTGTTATGATTTCCAGACAGGCCCTCAGGGCAGCTTTCCTCCTCTTCAATTCCCATGTTCTTACCATTGACAGGCTGAAAAGACAGATTTCTCTTAATGCCACTGGTGCCATGGGCCATCTTAAAACCAAACCCTTCGGTGCTGACAGACCGGGTCATCCCCCGGCTGGTTGATGTAGAAGTTTGAATGATGTTTTCTTTATCAAATGGGATTTCAAAAGACACTCCCTGAGCAGGAGACCTAGAGAGGCACAAAGAAGATAGAAGGGGAGGATCAAACGAGACGTAGTTTGTAATTTTATGCCGGCTTTGAGTCTTAAAAATAACATTTACCTCTTCTCTTTGGGCCAAGTACCCATGAAGCTCTCCACGAATGACATTGAGGTTGATCGCTTGATCTCACCTGTGAAGCACACAAAAAATATTATAGATTGGATAGCACTGAACGGATTTCAACAAAGCGGTTTTAAGTTTGGTCGTTGTGACTAATCTATTTACCTGAGCCTGGAGTTTGTGGTTGAGGTCGGAGGGGGAGACTGAAACATAAAAACAGAGTCAAAGTCAATTATTGTTATTAGTAAAACAACTGACAATGTAAAACTTATTTGAATGCTTTTCTGCAGACTCCATTGTGGTCAGGTTGACGTGACGAGAGCCGTGAGGCTGGACTGTTGACGAAAGAGGACCGGGCCCGAACATGTTTATGTATTGTATGTTTGTGTGTATGTTGTTTTGGGCGGCACTCGACCATGAGGTGGCTGCCAACATTTTACTTCAATGGTTTTGTTGTAGTTTGCTTTGTTCGCCGGCAGTCGGCCGTGAGGGGCAGCCGGCTGTCTTTTTACTTTTGATTTCATTTGATTAAAACTTTATTTAAATGTCTGCCGGTTCCCGCCTCCTTCCTTCCTTTTAATTGAACCTTTAGTACATCCATATTAATACACAAATACAATCGACAGGACTGAAAATTACACAAAATATAATAATAAAAAAAAATGGGATATATCATTTCTATTCATAATGCACCAATTCAGCAGGTACAAACATTAAAAATAAATAAAGGGGAACATTTTCAATACCTTGGTCTGTCTGGACTGGGGGGTCTTTCTGTGAAACTCCTCTTTGTGACTTTTGATATGGGTACAGACGGCAAATCTTTCAGTGAGGGTGCTGGAGCTAATAATCACAAGGAAAATGCAATTCAAATGATATATGCCTAATTAATGTAACATCGCCGCAGTCCTTCCGAAACCTTGGTTGTCCAAATTCAGTGCTTTACAAAAAAGGTAAAATCGTGACAAAATCCCAACATATGGAGAAAAAAGGTTTCAGAAGGACAGCAGCGATACACAAGTGTGATTGGGTCATTTTTCAGACAAAAATGTTCAGTTGTTATGGTAGCTTACCTTCAGCATCTAACACCTGTGGCTGAACGAATGGTGGTTTTACAACCTCGAACCACCAGAAGAGCTCAGCCATAAACACAAGGTAGTTATTCTGGAGGAAGAATATTTCAAATATTAGTATTTTTTTATAAAAAATCATTTTGGTAGATGTCGAATACAATTAGTCTGTGCAACACTCCTCTCTTCCCAAGGGATGTCTCCACAACCTTTAAAAAGTTACAGAAAGGAAGACAAATGAGATGTGAGACCACCACATAGTTATAGGAGAGATCAAAGAAATGTCTCAAACTGGCCTTAGACCTGTCCGATTCTACGATCAAAAGAATCAAAAGATTATTGACACGATGGATTTTATATTCTTCAGTTTATTTATGCTCTTTAGTGTATATTATATTGTCAGTGTAGTCGTTAAATGTGTTTTAATTTTAATTTAATATTATTTTGTTGTGTTAACTATATCTTGCTGTACACTGTTTTTAAATGTGCTTTAGATATAAATTCAGGTTATAAATATATGTTTTATATGCTTTATGTTAGGGCTGTACCAATAACTATTTTCTTGAGCAAACTCTCATTTTTTTCTTGGGAATGATTACAAAAGAGGTTTACCTATAAACACAAAGATATGGATTTTGTTGTTGTTGTTGTTTGCTTGGCCATATCTAATAAAGAACACAAAACAATCTGTACCATTTTGTCATGGCAAGACTGCAGGACTCATGACCTTGAATTCAATTTCATGGAGAGACTACCTGACATGATAAATGCCTCCAGGACCCTATTCCCAGTCAGCACATTTTCCACACATCAAAGGGCAACACCAGCAATTACCGGAGGACACTCCCGGAAGACATTGGATCTACATTTTAATTGAATTTCAAGAGAAAGTTGTGCCTTTTAATAGCTCTCCCAATGTCACCTCTACCATATAACAAAATGGTGTTTATTGATCATATGAACCACTCAATTAACTGCCCCGATCCTTATATTTCAATTTTTCGAAATTTAGATTTTTACATAATCTGAAAGCAGAATAAATAAGATTTTATTGATGTATGAGTTGTAAGAATAGGACAATAGCTGGCTGAGATAAAACTGTTTAAAACTCAGGAATGTGATAGTGCAAAAAAAACTAAATAGTGAGGAAATGCCTGTGAAGTTGTTAAGCAGGGGCACTGTGGAAGGCCATCAATTTACAAAAATATAGTTTTTATATAGTTAAGGTAGGAAATTTACAAAATATCTTCATGGAACATGATCTTTACTTAATATCCTGATGATTTTTGGTATAAAAGAAAAATCGATAATTTTGACCCATACAATGTATTTTTGTCTTTTACAAAAAATGTTCCCGTGCTACTTAAGACTGGTTTTGTGATCCAGGGTCACATATAGGAAGAAGCCTATAAAAAAGTTTTATGACTCATCAGAGACGCATTGCTGTTGGCTTTTGATAGATGAGAATTAGAACAACACAGCCCATGTACTGACAGTTGCAGATGGATAAATACATGCAGAAAAGAGCAGACAAATCTCAATTCAACATGCATTGCCAATAAATGCAAGAACACAGATCACAATTCATTCTGCAAATATCCCGATTGCCTCATTGGCGTACTTACATTCCCACAATGCAAGCAAAGGGAGAATCAAATTTCAACAAAAAAAATCTTAAACATGAAGTTTATTAAACCAAAAATAGATGAATGGATGAATGTCATGTTACGTCTGGTACTCCATTTTTTAATGTTCTGACATCTTCAGAAAGCTACAGCAAAGCACTACAGTCGAGAGGACACTAACTTATCACGTAACCACGGCAACCCCTTCGCAAAATTTGGCCACATGCTTGTAATGTCAGACATAAAGAAAACCGAAGTACCTATGGCATTTACGCAGTAATACCTTGTCTTTTCCATGTGAGATTGAAACTCTGTTAACACCATCTGGCCAATTTATTTTTGCATTTTATATAGCTTTTATAAAGATTATGGTTCCTGTCAGGGTGAAAATTAATAGTACTTTATTCGTAATTTATGTGTGGTGCCAATACATGTTATTTGTTATAAATAATGAATAAATAGACAGTATTAAAATGTCCTCCCCTAAATCAACACTCAAATAAATGCTGAATGTTAAACCAATGAGTGGATCTGATCTACATTAGAGATGAAGGAAACTGGGGCAAGGTTACAGCTCAGCAACCTGCTCTCAATTCAACTCACAGTACTGAGATTTAGACACAGAATTCATCAAAAACAACAGCTTTTAAACAAACCATTTGAGGTATTCCTTGGAAATTTTTAATGCAATTTTTCAAAAACACAACACGTATGATACAGTTGTATTTGGAGTCAATGTTATCTAGTTTAATCTCTATGAAGAATTGCTTTTAAGCAAACCTCATGATTTTGGCGAACAGGGATGAAGCCAAGACCCGCAGGCGGCACTCACACTCCAGTGTGAAAAATAACTTTAAATAGCATCATTTGACTCAGTAATGTACTGCGACACTACTGCATTTCCTACAACTGTAGCAGCTGAATGTATTAGTACTTTACGAATAAAAATGATGAAATTGCCCTCACAATGAATGTCATGGTTTTTCACAATGTCTTACAAAGAATTGAGAGGTCTTTATTGTGCTTTGTTGCTCCTTGCAATGCATGATTCTGATTGGCCAGTCGCGACATTTGCAGGTTCGCTATATAAGGGATAATGTGCAAGCAGCCCGTTGTTATCCCAGAAATAAGCTTATTTCGCGATAACAGTCGGCTACTTGTACATTATCCCGCTCATTAAACGGCAACTTGAACTGGAGATTAAATGGGAATTTGAAATATTTTATTAACTCATTTTTAAAATGCAGACCTTCTGCGAGGAAAAGCCGTTTACTTTGTGTTTTATGGTAAGAAAAGACGTTCAAATGTCACGAACAAGCAATTTGGTTTAATCTTTTCCAAATATATGTTTGTCAGATACTGTATGTTATTAAAAGATATATTTATATTTAATTTGTCAAAAAAACTTACAAAATGAATTGCTGCATCCGGGTTGCGGTGTGTTATTTGTTTTGAGAGGTTGTTATCTGGGATTATTGTTTTTGAATGATTAACTTTTGCATCCTCAATAAGAATTCATTTACATAATTTATACAGTGAAGACTATGCAATGTTTTATTTTCTACGTGATTACTTTATTTAATTTCTTTACCAGAAGACTACTTTTGGACTCCTGAAAACAACTGTTTATGTCATTTGCATGTTTGTTCTTTTGAATTTGTTAACTTGTTTATCAATATCTGAAATGTATATGACTTAGGCTAGTAGTTTTTGATGTCAAAACCCTTTTCATTATGGTTATGCAAAAAATCATGGGTCAAAAAGGGACAAACCCAACTGTTGACCGATGGTGGATTGTTTTAACCCAAAATGCTGGGTTGTTTTAACCCATGGGCCCTGACATCTTGACAGATTTACTACAGTATCATTCATTAACATACGGTATAAACAGATTAAGATTTTACTATGTACGTGGTTTTCTTAAAACATTATTTTTTCTAATTTTTATCTTTCCTAATTGAAAGTCTAGAGAACAAGCAAATGTAGGCATGAGTAGGTTCGGAAAGCTTACTTTGATGGAGGAATGGGCGTATAGCATGTCCTCCAGACTGAAGTGACAGCACTGGTTCAAGTTCTCCCTGCAGAAGTCCTGAATGAGCTTCAGGTTGTACAAACTGTCCGCCAGTGACATGGTCTCCTTCAGGCAAATGTCTGTAAGTCAGAGGCGAATCAAAGTGATTTGGTAATGAGACAAACTACTCAAAGACGCAGCCTGTTCACTCTTTAAGAAAGCTACCTTAAGGGCTTAACCAATCAGAGACGACCATTAATCATTGATTCTAAATGACACATTATCCTTCAGAGATAAATCTAACAGAATACATCTCTCATGATGTCTTCATCATTGTGATTAAGTTAAAGACATGATTAAAGTCAGGTAGTAGATTTGTAAACAAGACGTTTTAAACAGTGCATAGAAGTGCTTGACTGATATGGTTTTAAAAATAATGCAAAAAAAGTAATGTCCAGGGGTGCATTTCTCTAACAACGACATAACTCACTGGTTAACCACCATAGTAAGATGCATCGTTGGGGAAATTGACGATGTAGTTATGACTGTTTCCCGAAACCGTAGTAACTCTGTTGGAGATCAATTGTTTGAACCTAGTTGGTTCAGCAATCTATATGATGACGCCACACAGTTGGAGGAGTATTGACGTTTACTAATAAAAACTAATTAAAAAGATTTAATTAATGTCAAATTCTTGTTGTAAATAGCCTACATTGCATTTAAGGATTACTTTTGTTATCCTATTTTTGTCATCTGTTGTTTTATTTCATGATATTTTATTAATTTATAAGTGTCCTCCTACATCATTCCGATCAGGGATTCACCAGGGTCCTAACACACACAGATCATGCAGATGCGCACTTTTCAAAAACAGCGCTTCTATTTCCTAGACAAACCAAAGATTTCCAATTAAATTAATTTATAGTTCGAGTGATGGATATGGAATGCACTCCATGCTGCTTGCCTACATTGATCAAAAATTTGATGGATGTTAGTCTACATGTCATCATAATAAGGAACGATACTTCTAACCTGAAGTTCCAACCACGCAACTTTGCGATGCTGCTTGCAATTGATCGTTGGAACGATGGTTTCCGGAAACAATTCAATCGTTGATCTATGCTGGAACGACGGAACTTGGGACCATAGTTGGCTAACGATGATTTTGGGAAACGTACCCCAGGTTGATGCTAGACTTAAGGTCTTACTTGCCATAGAAAAATGGCAAAATATCTGGTGAATTAGCTTTAAGGCCAATATAAAAAAGGTAAGAGAAAGACATTATTTTCATAAAAAAAAATTATTAAATAGGTCTAGTAATATTTTTATGTTGCCTTTGATTTATCTTATTAATTTAGGTGATTTCGTCTCTCAATTAAATTAATAGTAATTTTAAGAAAACTAAATAATTTAATATTGAAAAATAATCTAGTATAACAAAATAATTGTATGTTAAAAGCCATCATGGTATATTTCGCTTAAATGAGCTCCAAATAAATATATTTTTCTCATGCAAATGTATTATTTCGCTTCACATATTTTATTGATGGACGTTCTCTTGGAAGCTTCAACTTTTTTAGTCCTAAATAAAGAAGATAAACACACCTGGGAAACCATCAAGGGGAATTAGGGGGAACAAATGAACTACAAACGACTACACAGGAAACAGGAAGGGACAAAATACAAACCCAAAATCCACCTAACAAGAACATGGAACATGTCACATGTAACAATTCCTTTATTTTCTCTCATTTCCTGTCTTATTTCATTCTCCTTCGTACCTAATTTCAGCTAATTTTCTTTTTGTTTCATCTCTCTCACCCACACACGGTCACATAGGAAGGGTTTTGGCAGGTGTACGTACCCTCCAGGTTGACGATAGGGGGGCAGTAAAAGTGCAGCACGGCGGAGAGGGCACAGCCATCTGTGGTGTCTTTCAGCAGGTTGTCCACCGGGGGGATCCAGGGAACAGATTTGGGCAGAACCTGCTCCTTTCTATAACGGGCCTGGGGCAGGACAAACAAACATACGTAAAACACATGTCTTATAACCCGAAAGCATTTCACAAATTACCATAGTAAATGTTGAGTATGTTGAAAAATACAACGAAATTATGAACTGTGTCCGAAAGTAAAGGCTTGTCTCTTCCTCAAGTACATCAAATATGACATATATCCAAACAAATATTTGTAACCACGATATTATATTTCTTTGTGGAGACATACCTTTTATATAAATAAACAGATTAAACAAATAAAATAGGTGAATTACATAAATTATAGTAAACACTGATAATTGAATAGGATATTTTGTTTCATCTAACAAGACATCTCAGTACTTCTCAGGTTTCGGACACAGCTCATGTTCATGAAAAAATGAAGATGACTTATTTATGAAATGAATACATGAATGGTTTCATAGCATCATTTTTACACCCAAACTTATGTAAATGCTTCAGATGACAACTAAACTTGATAGGCTGTTAATGAAGCACATGTTTGAAAATGAAACAGACGTTGTCACGGCGACAAAGAGACGACTGAACCATGAATAGGAATGCAAGTCATTACACGTAATCACACTTACAGGAACCAGCTTCATATACCACTTGGTCGGCGACTTCAGAGAGACAAAGAAAGAACGAGAGAGAGAAGAGAGGGTTATAAAGACAGACCTGATTTAAAACTATTACCTGTCTTAGTCCTATATCACTAAACGGTTGACAACAATCACTGATTTTGTGAAACCCTCGGAAGATTGGCATTGATATGACAGAAAGTCTTCAATAACAGGAAAAAGCAACATTCTGAGCTGCGTTGGTGTGACATTGTGGGCGCTTCATGCCATGCTGACGGTTTCAGGATGTTTATAAAGCTGTGCACCAGCCTGACATTCCTCTATCAGCACATATTCTGTCCGCAATGCCTCTCTAACACACACACATGCCCACACACACAAACAGAGAGAGAGACAATTGTACAACGTTCCTCTAAAAACAGCTCTCCGTCATCATTAGCTATCTACACAATATTGTAGACATTAAAGGGATAGTTCACCCAAAAATGAAAATTTTTGGTCCTTGTTTAGTCTCATGTCATTACAACTTTTACATGACTAACTATCTTCTGTTTTACAGAACACAAAAGAAGACATTGTGTAGAATGTTGGTAACCAAACAACATTGAAACCAATCGACCTCCATTGTATCGACACAAAACCATAGAGACATTTCTCAAAATATCTTCTTTTCTGTTTTATAGAAGAAGGAGTCATACACAGGTTTGGATCAATGTAAGGAAGAATAAATAATGGCAGAATTTTTATTTTGAGTGAAGTATCCCTTCAACAAATGAACAGAATTGTTCACCCAAATGGTCCACGTTGACTTGACCATAGTCATTTTTATGCTATGGAAAGTCAATGGGGACCATTTTTTGGGTGAACTATTCCTTTTAGTCTTAAAGGTGCAGTAGCACAAACAGTCGAAGGGTCAGAGAGAGAGAGAGAGAGGGTAAAACGTTATGTAAAAGTAGATTAGGACTGCAACACAGACCCAACAGTAAGCAGAAGCATCAGCCGGTTCAAACAAGGACTCTGTGTACAGACGTGTATGACAGCGTACGGTACTGCTGTGTCTCTGACGTACAGTAAGAGGTGAAACGAGGTAAATCTGACATCATCTGTGTGTGTTGGCCAGATTCGCCGTGTCACACCGGGACAGGAAGTTCTGATGGACTGGGCTACTTTAAAGCATGAATCAGCAAACATATCGCACAAATCATCAGCCCGGAAGATCAAGACCGTGTCAGAGTTTGTGCTTGGCGCAGGTCTATGATTCAGCAAGGTCAGGAAAACACTGACACAGCAACGAGTTACAAAGCACGTCAAAGCGGATGATGATGCAGTTCATGTGAACAAGAATCAATGAAATTATTTAACCTGAACGTATTAATTCTGAATAAAATATGTTTATTTAATTATATTTAAAAGTAGCAGACTGACGCTTTAGATAGTGAGTTTAACTCTCAATTGTACTTTAACAGTTCATTTGGACTATTTCTTGTTTTGAAGGGCAAAATGCTTTGAGCAGATCTGAGACATGTATGCTCTCATTATAACACAAATCCATCCTTATCTCCGGCACGTATATTTCTGCTGCAGTTGAAAGTTGCTTTGTGTCGGAATAGGAACAGGAATTTCACACTTACCTTTGGATTCTCGACAGGCTCGGCGCTTTGTGCTTCCCTCCTCCGCTGCTCCTGCATTATGATCTCCTTCAAGTATTCGTTCACCTTGAATGACAAAATTAATGGCACAAAACAGATCAGAACGAGCAAGTGGTGAAGTAGCAATGAACATTGAGCAACATATTCAATGAACCTTTTTCCATTTAATTTCTCAATAGGCGCTTTAAAAGACAATAAACAATCAGCGGTTACACACTAAAATTGCAAACTTTGCCATGAAAAAAAAACTGTATCACTCATTTGTTTATTGTATTTCTTTCTATTGTTAAATACATCAATTATTTTGGTAACGCTTCACAATAAGGGGCTTTTTGTTAAAATGATTTATTGCATTAGCTAAAAGAAACTAAGAATGAACAATACTTACACAGCATTTATTAATACTAAACTAATTCTTGTTAATTTCAGCATTTACTAACACATTATCAAAACGTTGTCACATTATTTAATGCAGCATGAACTGACATCAATAACTGTATTGACATGAACTAACATTGACAAGGATTAATAAATGCAGAAAAACTATAAGCTAATGGTTAACTACTAGCACCTTATTGCAAAGTGTTACCACTGTTATTTAATAAACTGACTTTAACAGCGCTGTGTGTTTAATACATTAATAAATATTATAATACACACTCTTTTCATTTTGTGGTTTATCATCCAATTGCTTCATTTCTCCCAGACAGAAGTTTCATATTGATTTTCTTTAAAAGCCTGGTTTGTAAATACAGTCCCAGTGCTATAAGTATTTATGATATCAATGCTTTCAAAAGCTCATTTCATTTAGTTAGAGTGCAGATGAAACATAAGAGATGGTGAATTCTCCCTGAAGGCTTTAATGGTTTGTTCACTGTCTGTTTAGCATGTGTTACTGTGTGTACATCTGCGGTTGGGTCTTGATTTAGGCTGGTTGTACAGCTGACCTACAAGGGAATGTAAACATTCTCAATTACAGTCTTGCAGGGATGTTTCCACTGTAAAGATGCCCGGGGAGATAGTACATGCTAGTGAGGGAATGTTCTGGAGTCTTCTACATGTTATAAGTGCAATGCATCCCTTACAGGAGCTGTTTTAAAGGATTTTATTATATTCTTGGGGTGTTTAAGAATGGATTTTCATGTTTCTTATTTCCAAAAACGCTTTATATTTCACATATTTCAAGTCAATTGTACACTGGTGTCCCTCTTCTCACAAAACAACTGAATTTCTTCAGGTCTATATAAAGTCCCTCCTACCGAAATGCTCTTATTGGTAAAGCTGACCATGTCTGTTGTGATTGGTTCCACTTTTAGAGTGTGTTTGAAGATGTCCCACCCACACCATATCAGCGAGCTTCCGCTTCTCAGGCTGTAGTGATTGGTCAGTGCCCCTCTCAGTGCATATGTTTGCGTAAACTTTGGCTTTTAGCAAGTAACAGTAACAATGGCGTCAATTTCACTTTATCAGTTAAAAATATGCGGATCGCTCGAAGTGTAACGGAGGACTGCTTGTGCATGTGCAAACGTCAATCTTTGTTAGAGATCACACATTTTCTTCCTACTCTGTCGAGGGAAATGACATCATGGATGTAGAGGGCTGTAGTCCAATTCCAGCCGTTATCTGTTGTCCTTAAAAGCGAATTCTGTTAAAGACGATATCTCGCTTGGCACTGAACTTCGAGCGTTATTATTTTGCAGGTATTGTTTATGCCTTAACAGCAACATTACACACTAACTAAAGGTTGAAAAATGGGACAGCGGGAATGTGGCCTTTAAGTCAGTAAGATTTATTTGTTTAATGTATTTATTTATTTATTAATAACGATTCATAGAAATAGAGTCATTATTTTTCTAAAACTAGTATGCTGGTATTTTTTCAGTGTAATAAGGTTTGGGACGGCATGAGAGTTCATTATGACAAATGAGCTGTTTCTTTAGCCTTTAAGTATCTTAGTTGGTTAAATGTTTGCACAAATTAAAATGAATATAAAATGTGGCAAATGTGCATATTTCAATATGCATAAATGTAAATTGTTTGTAGTAACATTGTTAGATTGTCTTATAATGTAGTAAAATGTGTCTCTCCACTCAAGTTGCTTAAAGAATGTGAAAATGTGCCTATAATAAATAAAATATAAAAATATCATTCTTTATAATACTGAATAATATTTAATTTGATTTTACAAGCTTAATATATAATTATAATGCATATTGAATTATTTAGCAAGTTATAACATCACGTTTGTCTTCAATATGCTGCAGCTCTAAATTGGGACAATACATTTGTTTGGCATTATGGGTAAGTTTGGAAGTTGGATGGCAGCTCTTCTACAGGGTTGTTTAGGGAATAACATCCTCATAAAGGTAAATTAATCTGAACCAAGAAAGTTTCTGGAAAGTAATATAAAAATGTACATTGTATATAAACAGTTGTTGATGCATACCTTATTCATCCAGCTGGTCACAGCATCTTCTGTGTCGTATGGTACATCTCCATCCTGGTCATCGGTGGAGTATTGCTGCATGCATGCCATCACCTTCTCAATGCTCACCGTTTCCACTGTGTACGCCATCATCAGAGTGTCAATCATGGCCAGATGGGCGGTCTGTAAACGAAACAAATGAATAGACCCACAAGACTATTTATTTAGGTTATTAAACTGCTGATGCAAGCTCTGTTTGTTCTCATGTAAACATAGTGATGACTGTCAATCTCCCAATTGGTTTTGAGTCACTCCTCTCTTGGGGTTGTTGCCTTGGAAACGGCAGCATCCGTCCCCTGTTGTACGACCCAATTAGAGACAATCTTTCCTGAGATTGGATGCATGATACTGCTGTTGCTCGGGGGCCTTTTTTATCTCAACATTATTAGAGTGTAGCTTCATCCACGACACCTTTACTTAGTATACTTGATTACACAAATACACAGAATGCGTGAGATTAAATGTGTGACATGATGTGTGAAAAAACACAGTAAATATCGACCATAATTAACTTCTTTCTTTTTTTAAGTGACAAGAATGATTCGGTAAAATATTTCCTGGCTCATTTCTACTTGTTTTGACACACTTGAAATGGGATTAAAGTCAATTTAGCATTTTTTGGTAATACCACTGACTTAACTGAAACCAGACAAGGTTGGACAAAACATTGATAAACAATTCCCTAAAAACCATATAGCAATGTTGTAAAAGTCACCTTAGCAACAGAACATCAACCCCCAGGCAACCAATTACAGCACCCTACATAATGATGGCAATTTTCACACCTGTAACTGGAAATTGTATTCAATTCAATTCAATTTAAACTTTATAATATTTTATTTTCAATTTGAACATTTTATATTAATGATTTTTTTAATGTTTAATTTTTGTTACCATTTTAAACATTTACGTTTTTTATCTATATTGGAATTTATTTTATTTTATTTAACAAAGGCTATGGCTTTATTTTTTCCATATCATTCATACCAAGAGTGACAGCTATAACAATAACTATAAAGATCTTTCGAAATTTAAAACAATAGCTGCGACCACCCTATAACAATACAAAGGAACGATACTATTGGAATCACTTTTAATTTAAGCATTTTTCTAGGTGTAGTTAAGCTAAAAGACTCATTGGATATAAAGACAAAAATGACAAAAACAAATTTGACATACACACATGCAAGTGTTTGTGTGGGTTCATCTGAGGTCAAGTGGGTTTCTTGAGCACAGCTGGTTAATTAAATCAGGGATTTAACCTGGCAACCTTTTCATCCCAGTCCTCCCACAGGAGGTGTATCTAATACCATCCTCCATATGCGTCATGACATCACCCTCAATTTATCAATTTGCAATAAACAAGCGGCCCAGCGTGTACCTCCGGGTACAAGCAATGAAAACTGAACACCCATCCTTACGAAAAAATTAAAAAGTGCCTGTCTGATTAACAGCCTTGTTTGCTCAGAGGCTTAAGAGAGTTTTAAGAGGATATGGATTTTGTTTTGCTGAGAAACCTGAGGGGAAATGTGCACAGTGCGTAGAGTTTGCTCTTTCGACAAAGCACTCCGGGAAAACAATACAATAAGAGATAAGTGCATCTCCTAAGCATTGTTCAAGAGACTAATGATTGTATTCCAGGGCTGCCCTAGCAGATGCCTGCTGTTAAATGTTCTTCAAGCAATGGAGCACCGTGGGGTAATTCATCAATGAATTATAATATAAAAGTACAAAAAATACTTCGAAAGATCAGGTTTTTTTGCAAATGCAAGTAAATCATGTTTACATAAACGTTGGTCCTCCATTGTTCAGCCAAACAGAGACGATGCATCAAAAATCGCATACTACGACAGTACGTACTTCCATCGGTACAAACATAATTTGTTCACGAGAAATTCATTCATCTGTACTTCATTCATCTGCACAAAGACACCCGCTTTGAAGTTGCCAGCTGTTTTGATTTCATTACATTTTGAAATTTGACCGTTGCTCAGCTCCCGTTGCATCATGGGATTGAGATGTGTCCATCTGATGCACACTCACAAATCTCGGCGGAAGCAGTAGACCCTCCGGGTATTTCTCGCCTACTGTTTTGTGCATACAGAGGTTTCAGACATACTACTTATGACTCATACTAATTTTCTCCTAATATAGTATGGAAGTAGGCTACTTCGGACACACGGATAGTCACACCCCAAACTCATGCCATTGGTTGTTCCTGGATGCTTAAACAAACAAAGCCACGTTTCTCATTTTCTCATGAATTATGGATGGTCTCTACATTAAAATGTTTTAGCTTTTTTTAATTGCACACCAAAAACTTTCACCAAGTGGAACCTCGCATGCCTTTCAGCTGAGCGGACCTTTTTCTTTCAGCTGAACTGGTCGTTCAGAACGCCACAGCACAGCCTTTCTGTCACATCACACATGTGATATCACATCCGCTCTGACAGACCCCAGTGATAACGCTGCATTTGTTGGACTGCTCAACCAGCGATTTCTCTGCTTGAGCGAGTCTGATTTCTCCTCCACATGAGCTGTGACAAACCCTCTTCAATCACAAACCAAAAACTGAAGACGCTCTGTTACATAAGCGCCTAAGCAGATTACACATAAATCCTTTTATTGATTAAACATTCTGCAGTCTGAATGAGACTGAATGACCACAGTCTGCCCGATAATATAATCGGCTTTAGGAGAAAATTCTGTCTCCCATAATAATTTTTTAATACCATCTCATCTTTAGATTGTGAAGGAAATGGCAACGGGACATGACTCAAGTTTAACTCAAACCTTTGTTTATCACTTGAACATGCGTTTCAGATCTTTCTCAAATAAATGCAGCGCACGCACAAAAAAATAAGGTTGTTATATAACAAACTATGCATCGGTTTCATTTCGATCCCTGTACAAAGGAAAAACTGTTTTGTAATAAGTTTCACATTAATCAGCCACATAAATCATGTTTTCACTCTCACAAATGCACGAATACTTGGTTTGCACTTCTAGCACCTCCAATACTCCATTTAAAGGTTTTAAAATGTAAAATTGTATCAAATCCAACTACTGACATGGGATTCAATCAACACAATCTCATTGCAATTTGTAACTATACGTTTTAGTGATTTGGTGGCTAATTTGCATGAATTTGTAAGATCTCATTTGTTTTCATGCCAACTGATTTTGCTTCGTTTGAAGGGATAATTCACCCAAAACCTAAATTTCTGTCATCATTTACTCACCCTCAAGTCGTTTCCAAAAATAGATTTGGTCGTTCTGCTGAACACACATAAAAGATATTTGGAAGAATGTTAGCAATCAAACAGTTCTGGGGCACTATTGACTACTATAGTAGGAAAACAATTCACTATGGTAGTCAATGGTGTGTGTAGTTTTGCACATTCTTTAAAATATCTTCTTTTGAGATTAACAGAACAAAGAAAGTCATACAGCCGAAAAACAACTTGAGGGTGAGTATATAAAGACAGAATTTTTATTTTCGGGTCTAACCACCCCTTTAAGGTTGTGTTTGGGGTGGACCATCATGCCTGTTTTTGTTTTTAAATAATCATACATTTATGTACGATTCGCATTGTACGATTTTATACGGAATTGTCACCTCATGTTTTCACATAAGTTCAGGTTGAAAATGTAAGACTGATCTCTTTAATATCTCAGGTGTTTCTCTGTGATATATTAAAGTAAAAGTAAATAGAGAGCTTCGCCTTAAAAAAATGTTCCTGATTAAAGACATTAGTAGTATGTTTTGAGTTCGGTCGATGAGATGAACTATGTGTTGACCTAACGCTACA
The DNA here is from genome assembly GCA_008369825.1 of Triplophysa tibetana. Classification (NCBI taxonomy): domain Eukaryota; kingdom Metazoa; phylum Chordata; class Actinopteri; order Cypriniformes; family Nemacheilidae; genus Triplophysa; species Triplophysa tibetana. The sequence goes on along the minus strand of CM017906.1, from coordinate 14,344,499 downwards.
GTATGTCCCATCCTCTCAAAGGCACGGTTGAGACATACCAGTCAATGCTGCAAAAGAACTTCACTGATGTTGTAAAGAGCTCTTTGTAAACAGGCTTTTGTTGGTGCAGAGCTGAAGACATTCTCGAATAGGGCTCCCTTCTTTACTTCAGGACAGCCAAAAAACTAAATCAACTCCAAACAATTACATTCCTCATTTCCTCTGGTTTGGGTGAGACACCTCAGGGCCAGAAAAAAATTACTGTATGCTAATGTGAAAAATGATTTGGGCATGTGCGTGCTAAACAAAATGAAAGCGCAGAAAGAGTCGAGTCTTTCTTACATTATATGATCAAAACACAAGACAAATATTTAATATCTAAGAGAAATGTTTGGGGTATTTTTAATAAAGAAAAGGAAGGAATCTCTTTAATCTCCTGTTATGTTGACGTGTATGTCCTCTGAAAACAAAACATCATAACAGCTAACCAAGAAACACACAAACTCAACGCTGTTTATTCTGACACAGCTTTGTGTATTTATCCTCCATTTTAGAGATTTGACCTTGACCAAAGCTCTTGTGGATTGAAATTACACTTACAGATCTACCTTTTCCAGCACAGTGCCTCTGCATCACCATCTCCCAACTGTTAAGAGGTCGTCATGGCGACGGTGCGTGTGTGAACAGTAGAGAGAGGAGAGAGTTGGGATGTTCGCACGACAAGACTTTAAGACTGGTCAGCTAAGATTTGACGGACAGGTTTGGATGCTGAATAAAATCTCTTCAATAATAAAATCTCTTTGATGCTGTAGTTTCTTATTTGGGGAACGTTATGTATTTATATCTGCACAAAAATGCATTTCCTGTAAATATGTACTGCCCTCAAAGAACGAGAGAATTTTCATAGTAGCAATTAGTTGTACAGAATTTACAAGAAATTTAAATGTGTACAATATCATAATAACATGTGCTTTCACGATAAAGCATTGATGTCAAGATATAGGAAGTAGGTCAAGTGTGCATACTGCATATTGTGCTGGTTTGTGAATTATGCAGAAGTCTGTGTCTGTTCACCCTGGATCAAATCAAATGTACATTTTATATGCCACATATACAACCATACATGGTATGACATGTAGTGAGACCCCTTTGTACGACTGTCCCTTAAAGAATTGAATTAACAAAAAAAAGACAAAGAATTGGAAAAATAATAGAATAACATGCATCGTAAAATAGAACATTTATTAAATATTTATAAAATATATGGAATATGGTGGAGGCTACAGCGCGATACTGGGATTTGTAGTGGAATCTGATCCTGTTATGTGAATAAAACATTACCACTAAGAAGAAAACAGAAGCCAAAGAAATTCTATCTATAATGTTTTATCATTTCAATGTTGGTTGTTTTTTTGGATCTGTGCTGTTCTGTGATTATATGCGATCAATATTAATAAAAATAAAGATTTAGAAAATTGAAGAGAGCTGTCACCATGGTGATAATAACAGGTCAAGCAAGACATTTGCTTGGAGAAACTCCATGACACAAACACGTATCTAAGCCTGCACAAAAAACGCAGAAGCTCGCCTAAAAATAAAAAATCTTTATAAGTACAAGTAATCTTTTAAGATAAATTAATCAATAATACGTGCATCATATGTATAATATATAGTCTAGGAGTCGAACAAATTTGAGCACTTTCTTCTGGAACCCACTGGAAGACATTTGTATTCATGGCACACATTCGCATATGGTGAAAAAACGATGGTTGCAGTAGTCGACTCAAGGACTGTGGAAACTAGAAACGCCTCGGCAATGAACTGATGAAACTCTCAGATCGAATGTTCAGCTAGAAGTATGGCAACACGAGGAAACAGTTTATTACCTAATAAAAAGTGACATTTGCAGTCAATTGTTAAGAAATAAATCCTATAAAAACAACATGGAAAGGCTTAGCAACCCTGAAGCATCCACATAGCAACGGCCACTCAGAATACATTAGCATCTCAGTGTTAGGTCGGCCTTGAAAAGGCACCACTTATAGTTTCTTAATAATTTACATTCAACTTTCCACTGTGAAAATTATTCTAAATATATTGCTCAATGGATGCCATGATATTTTTTCCATTGCTGTTACTTACGGTCTGTCTTCAAAATCAATCTCTAGAAGCAAATTGTACTAACAGGTACGCCCACCTTACTTGTGTTTACATTTGGGCGGTCTTTGTCAATCATTCCACGAACTGATGTGGATTTGTGGGGGTGTGGTTACACGAGGCGTTTCAGGCAGGTCTGGCTGAGCATTCACTTTAAGATAGAATGCATCTTATCTTCCGACACTTGCATTTTAGCAATTTTACGTGTCAACTTCATGTATGAGCAACTTATAACACACCAAAAAAACGTGTTCCCGCCATATGACCCCTTAAAAGAAGAGCAAGTAAGAGATAGCTAGAGTTGTTGTTGTTAAGCACAAACGAATGATTTCAAATCCTTGAGAAAATTTCTTCTAATAGACCATGAATTAATCTGTGACGCAAACAATATCCGATTTCAACCCAAGATCAAAATTATTTATGTCGAAATTATGCGGTAACAACTAAGCATTTAAAAAGACATACACGTTATACGAAGTCATTGAAAATTCTTAACTTTTCATTCAATTTTAGATTTTTTTTAATAATGCCACTGTTTCAAATTTAGGCCATGTTTTGTTATGTTTATGTTAGCGTGGTAGGTGAGAACAGGCCTTTGGAGTTGGGAATCTTAGGATAGTGTTAGGATCAATATTTTCAAAATCATGAATTACTTTTGGGAATTTGCTTGCCAAAGGCATGTAATGATAGCTTAAACAGCATTTTCACAGCCTTAACAGAGAGAGCTTCAGTCGTGGCTTATTGTGGAGTTAGCCAGATCAAGTCATTTCTATCTTTGGCTGATGACCAATTGTCAACACCTCCATAAACAGATCTACTTCACTCACTGCGTGTTTTACATTCCACATAATGCACACATGAGAGACTCAGAAAAATATTATTTTGAGTTTCACATATTCAAATCTCCACAGTTTTACAGCACATGCACACATCTTAACAACCGATAAGGACCTTTAGAAAATAATGAAAAATAATCGTGAGGAGAGGATAAATTATTTCTAGCTGTGGCGTGATTGTGTGGGTGAGTGTGTGTATTTTTTAAGCAAGTCTATGATGCAGAGTGAGTGCGGGGTTGTGTGTGGGTGGGCGGCAGCTGCGATAGCATATATGATCCTACGAAAAAGATAGAGAACAATGAAGATATCAAGGCAATTGCAAGGCAGAGCTCTCTCTTCTCTGCCTGCGGATATGATCAGATTCCAAACGTTCGCTATTCCTCAAAGAGAAACTCTCTTGTTACTATTAAACAGAAGTCTGACAGCCTCTGCCTTTCACTCATCCAAAATAGAAGCTGTGCTGAATTATTGATGGCAAACCGGCTGCAAGTCATTCGGATGCAGTCGATTTCTTTAATGTGGCAGAAAATGTCTGCAGAGCAGCAGGTCTCTGTCATCACAAGCTAAAGGTGTTTAGTCACATTCAGAAATGACTCAGATACAGAGACGCATATGAAACGCTAATCATTTTTGGAGACAGAAAGTTCCAGTTATAGAAATCTTGGCAAATACCGATGATTTTTTTTGTTTTACTATAATAAGTTCAAACGAAAACTAAAAACTAAACTAAAATCTTTTCAATTTCTATTAGATTGAGGACATATGGTTCAATTAAACCTTGAATTCTGTCAATTCAATATAACAAGCTAGATGTACAACAAAAATTTTATTCATAATTGTTTTGGAAATATTAGAATTTCGTTTCCAGCTTTTCACAATTTCTGTTATTTTTTGTTCAAAATATTTCAGTACTATTGTATTGTGAGCCCATCACTGTATATTATATCAAATCAATCAGTCTCACCCATAATAAACAAGTGTGTAAACCAACAATTATGCTTATGAATCATGGCCTAAAAAATATTTTGAAATTATTTCTGATATTTACAGCTCCCTATGGGCCACAACATTACAATAGAAAATAAAAATAACCTAAAATCACGATGAACACCAAAATATAATACACCAATATAAGCAGTTAAAGGGATATTTTACTCAAAAATGAAAATTCAGTTTTACTCGTCAATTCAAACCAGTATGACTTTCTTTCCTCCGCAGAACAAAAAAGAAGATATTTTGAAGAAAGTTGGTAACCGAACAGCGCCGGCAACCATTCACTTCTATTGTATGGACACAAAACCAATGCCAAGTCAACGGGTGCCAATTAACAACATTCTTCAAAATATATTTTTCAATTTTGTTTGAACTATAATAATATTAATAATTCTTTATATTTTGTAGCGCTTTCTGTACACTCCAGCGGTTTTACATGGAAGGGGGAATCACCTCAACCACCACCAATGTGCAGCATCCACCTGGATGATTAAAACTATCACTTTAATGTACATGCTTATGCATCAGCCACATCTGCTTTGTATCCTAGTGACTGTGGTCTCATTGACATTTCTGTGTCTCTAAAGAAAGTCATACCAAGGTAAAGTAGAGCTAAAAAAAACCTATGTCTACAACTGACAGATCTTGCAGTCAGGCGGCTTACTGTAGCAGATCTTGTGTAGGCCGCTTGACGTTAATGAGGATTTGTGAACTCAGATTTCAAGGTGTCGAAATGTTCAGTGGTTCCTGGAAATGAAGCGGTTTAGGCCGGGATCAACAACAGAAGGTCTGTCTGACAGCTACACCTGGATTTGAGCGGTGGGGTTAGCTACTTAAAACTTGCAACTTGCTGTTTACATCAAGACAGTTTTTAGCCAATCACTGTTTCTTTCTGGAGCTGATTTTGAATGATGGTAAATTGCTTCAAAAATAAATCATCTTTCATTTTTTTGCCCACATTAGAACTTTGGTTTTAACCAGACAGACCTTTAGTCCCTTGCACAGTCTGCACATAGAAACTATAAGGGATCATCATACTCTTAATCGCCCAGAAATAACCTCCCGCTGTGAAACATGATCATTTATTGCAATAAAAATATTCAATTAGTCATGGGGAGCAGACAACAGAGCAATAATCATTATTGGCACTAGAAAAGATGGTTGTTCTCACAGTGAAGAGATTATTTGCGATGGGATGTGCTCAGTTGAGGCTGAGGAAGCCAGAGGCACAGAAAACAGCACTGCTGTAATTAAGAATCAACAGGAAATCATTCATACAACAATTACAATCTTTAGATCTTTACAGCAGATGTTATGAGACTGCGCTGGCTCTTCAACTCAACACATGGGCAAGAAGATAAAAAACAATAAAGAGTAGGGCTTATTGCTTAGTGAACATTTCAAGTAGATCTGTCTACCCCATCACATCTTCCAAATCTCTTTTTTCGTATAGGGCCTTTGAATCGACGTTTCTGACTTAAAAACAATCAAGTGTTCATTTCCATGTAGGGCTGCTGCTGATCATTTTGTATTTGTAAACACATACATTTATATATTTCAGAAAAAGTAAAAATGAATAAATAATTATATATAATTTAAATGACATATTAATATATAAATGCAAATGCATGTACACAAACTTTATGTACATGTATGTGTTAAAAAATACAAGATAAATAATTTAATTGAATATAGAATTTATTCTGGATGCTGGATCCTGATTTATCGTTGAACAGGCCTATTTTCAAGAATGAATTGAATATTCTCATTTAGGCATTTAGCAGACAATGTGTCTCATTCACTAATATATATATATGTATATTATTTGTATATAACAACTACTAACCTAAGATGATGTTGTTACATTTTGTCAGCTTGAGAGAGAGAGAGTGAGAGAGAGAGAGAGAGAGAGAGAGGGGGGAAGAGAGAGAGTTTGTGATTTTTGCATACGTGTGATTCGGCTGTTCGTATATTTTTTCTTATATGTAGAATAGATTTGACATCTTGAGAGTGAGTGAGTGAGTGAGTGAGTGAGAGAGAGAGAGAGAGAGAGAGAGAAGGAGAGAGTGAGTGAGTGAGTGAGAGAGAAGAAGAGTGTGAGAGAGAGAGAGAGAGAGAGAGAGAAGGAGAGAAGGAGAGAGTGAGAGAGTGAGAGAGAGAGTTTGTGATTCAGCTGTTCATATCTTTTTCTTATATTTTGTGTACGAAAGTTTTAGAGATTGTGGTTTGTTCCTTAAAACAATTATAAGCAGGTTTCACGCACAAATGTGTGCGTACGCATGCTTAAGGAGTGACACCCATTATTCAGGGGTAATTAACGTGGCATGGGACTACGCTTATAGTGCAGAAATGGTAAATAGCTAACACTATAAAATCAATACAACCCAAATAAAAAAAAATTTGATTTGATGTCAAACGTGTCAATTATTCAATTTCACCGCCCACTCTGCCTTCATGATGTCATCAAAATAGCAAAGTCATTTTAGAATCTTTATGCAATAGCAATTTTAGAGGTTATTATCATCATCCTCTCACCATCTGTATGGGTTTCTTCTGCAGGTCCCTCTCTGTCACCAGTCTTTCCTGGTCAGTGACGTACAGGCCCTTCTGAGCCAGAGCCTCTATGACGGCATCATGACCCAGCAAAGGTTTGGCGGCGTTGCTCTTTAGGATCAGGCTTCCTGCTTTGCTGTACAGCTCGGCTGACAGCAGCAGGCTCACCACCGGAGGTTTAAGGTGCTCCTGCTCATACTGGTCCTTGTAGAAGGGCTCTCTAAGCTCTTCTGGAATACTGTCTGCAAGACCATAAACAAAACTAGATCAGTTAAAATGTACATTTATACAGAGCCATGCATGATGTATGTGTCACTTTTTTACAAAATATCTATTAGACTATACATCTCATATGAAATAATATATTATAATATATGTCTAGAGATGCACAATACTAAATTTCTCGACAGATACACGATTACTTAGAGTAATATTTCCTGATTCTGAAGATTAAATAAATATTTGAATGTTATAAATTCATATAATGACTATTAATATTAAACATCTAGCTGGTGATGTTTCTTAAAATGTCTTCATACAGAGCACAAATTCATCGCATTTTCCTGATTGGCATGATATATCGACCTTGATCAACGGCTGTTGTTAAGCTACCGGCTGATAGCGTCCAAAATAGCTTTTATTGACCGATACCGATTATTGACATCTCTAATATTGCCTAATAAAGGACCTTTATATGATAAAAGGCTTATTTTGAATACCCCAACCCTAAGTTCATAATTATTATATGCTATTTAAATTTACTTGTTTTCTGGAAAAACTAAAAAAGTGATTAAACAAAAAACAAGCTCCATTTATCGGCTTTAAAACCCTTTGCAATAACTCACAGAAATGCATTTCGACAAGTTATTTTTGTTTACTTATTAAAAGTGAGGACAATGCTGCTCATAAAATGTACATTTTTGCTTTCTGGGCATTTTTGGACACCTCGACGCTGTTATATCACAGCAAATAGCTGAGCAGCCAAGATTTTTTTTCTGAATTCTTAAGAGATCAAAGCTTTATCTTATCCGTTGAACATCTAAATAGAAAACTCGGTGTTTCTCCACGCAAGCTCTCTCTCGCTGTAGAAGATGAAGGCCAGAGAAAAGCCCTTAAATGAAGTGGCTCCGGGTCTACCACATATCTAGAATATCAAAACCACCATCCATACGAGGGATTTCCATGTGGAAGTTTCAGCAACACAAATGGGTTCATGGATCGGCTGAATGAGGTCACAGTATCCACGGTGAACGAATATGTTTAGCTATCTATTGAAATGGCATGAAGTATAAAACATATTTTATAAGTCAGACTGTGCTAATGGCGAAGTAGATGTCAACGTTGTATGAATTTTAACATCAGCGATGAACGTGCCAATGAAGTATATTTAATGTGGCAGCTCAACAATAAAACTTTTTACATCGAAGGTTATAAGAGCCACTAGGCATTGACAACCTAAGTAAAAAATATGACTGTGGTTGCCATAGCAACAATAGGGAGGTTGATCGATTCCCCTGCTGTATGTATCTACACAGGAGCTCCTCACAAGCCTCATCAAACAGAGAAAAGACACAGGAGAGAGAAAGAGAGAGTGGAACTACACACACGTTATATTTTAGCATCTTTATACAATTGAATCACATTTCAAAGGGCGATTAGCTAAAATAGTTAAAGGGCAAAGACTTAGCAAACAAACAATGTTAGACCCCTATGAGATTTAATATTGATAATTTCCAGGCCTTTATTGACAACTCACAAGGTCATGGATGTATGAAGTCTCCACCTCAACTTTAATGCTACATAGTTGTTAATGCTACAGTTGTTTTATCATATAAAACCAAGATTTTCGCTTGTCGAAATTGTGTTTAAAATAAATGTCAGGTGCATAGTTAGATGCATAGTTATATTTTGAATTTTAAAATCTGAAAAATGGTCTGTGAAATGGTCTCACAAGTTTTTCCATGGCTGTGTGTGTATAGGTAAATATTGCATATTTTATTGTAAAGGCTTGGAATAGGTTTTGATAAACCATTGAGCTATGAAAGAAGAGTGCTTTCAAAAGATGCTCTGAGTGAGAACACATACAGCGTAAGCCTATAAATGCACTCAGTGTCTGTCCAATTCATTATCTATGGCCCAAGTGACTAAAATGGACTAAAAAGGAAGCTTTCATGTACTTAACTGACCACTCAATTAATTCGCTCCATGTTTATTTAGCCGTACTGGTCTGATGACAACAATCCATACAAATATGCACTTAACTTCATAGAAAAATCAATTATTAAAAAAAACAAATTTTACAATAATGGCAAATGAAGTGAATGGTTGCTTTGTTGCTTTGAAATCTTACTTAAACCAATACTCATATAAAGCCTTTAATCTCTTGTATTGTCATCTGTCCTAAGGTTACCCCACAGAACACGACAACAATGGGCCAATATCACCCTGAAGGCTGTCCAACACCCTACTGACCATTAGCATATTCTTACCCTTAAGTTCAGTTACTGAAGGTCACTTTAAATCAAAGATTGTACACACTAACTACACAGACAGCTAGACCAAGTGTTTTCATATGTGTTGCATCTGGGCCTGAAGACGAGTCTGTGCATTTTAATGAGAGTGCCTGAAGGCGACCAGATGGCCTGTGGTCAGATCAGTTAACCAATCACAATGGCCCTGCACAGCTACACCGAACCTCAAAAGAGACAAAAGCCAAAACATCCAAACGCTGAAGTCCATCTGTTTTATCATCAGTGTGAAGTAAAGTCAAACCATTTCTGATGGCATTGTGTGTTTATTTAAAGTGATTTTCAGGTTCCAATCCATTCCTCACCAATGATCACTGATCTTAAAGGGTTTATCTGTGTTAAACATACATTCCAGCATTTGATCTGATGAGTGTGGTTGCAATTTATTTTCGATATCTCACATGCCACAGGCAACTTGAGATATGATGATCACAAACTAGATTGTAATTGATCTCCTTTATGGAGGGTCAATACAGTCAGGAACATACTGATAAATGTATACAAAGAATGCACGGTACAGAGTTGTGTATATTTACAGTACTTAGGTTTCAATATGTATAGAATAGGGATTACACGATCAAATGCAACAAAGTGACTGTAAGTATAACATGCTATGAGGTGATGTCCTGTCTAAATTAAGACATGATTCATTGCTACGTTCCGAAACCAATGTGTAAATAAAACCTTTCAAACTCTATGGCCCGGTTTTACAGACAGGGCTTAAACTAAGCTTAAGCCAGGTCGAACCCTTAGTTAAATTAGGATATTTAAGTTATTTTTATAAAATTGCCCAAGTAAAAAACATTACTTTCTGCTGTGCATCTTGACAGGAAACAACGACTATGACACATTTTAAGATGTTTTAGGATGAGCTATTTTCAGTCAAGACAGCTCAAACATTCATTTTAGTCTGGGACTAGCCTTAAGGCATAAGTCTAACACAGTTCTACATTATTTTTGAAAAATATCAACAAAAAAAATATTTAACTATTGCATAGTCATAGCAAGAATTACAAAATGTTGTTTATTGCATTTAAAATGGTATATTTTGTGTGCAATGCAATACATTTGCAATTCAATTATAAAATCAAGAGACAAAGATGATGGCAAGAGAAAGACGCCACCTACCTGTACCAAAGGCTTTTGCCACGAGCCATGTGAGACTGGCTCTCGTTTTAGCTTTGTTAAAATCATAATGATCAAATGACTTGATGGCAGGAACAATAAAAGTATTTTTTGGATCACTGGAGTCGGTAAGATCTCCCATATTCACAGCTGAAGAATCACATCCAGTCCTCACGGCTAAACGATGACATCTCTCCGAAGGAATTCAAAGCATCAAATCTGGAGTTTTCGCTTTTTAAATCAGTGTTTGTCTGGTATTTTAACATACATATGCCAGATAACCCTTCAAGGGCTCGTTTGCGTCAAACAACGTCTTATTTTGACATCGATTTCGATCCGATCATACAGTGGGGTTCTGCCCACATTCATCCTGGTACCCCATTTGATTGGTATCGTTTTCTGCTAAGTAGCCCCACAAATCGGGATTCAGAAGAGGCGGATGATGTTTTCTTATTTAAAAAGTCTTTGTCTTCCTTACGATCTAGCCATGTTCTTCCCACATATTCCCATCTGGATATTTACGGCTATTCTCCCTTCTCTGTTCATCCAGCGCTCTGCGGTCTCCCTGCAGTAGTGTAAAAGTAAATGATCTGCGCATGCGCGCTCCGCCCAACGAACGCCAACAATCCAAACTGGGCAAAAATAGGAATGAGGTGGGAATTAGACATGGGAAAATTTCATTAGCTCGGTAAATCAAATTTTCTTTCTGACTTTTAGAATTTACTCACGTTTATTTGATCCTGTTGAGAACATATAACAAATTAAAAACACTCACTTTTCACAAAACATGGCTTTATTTATAATTAATCTAAAATATAATGGACGAAGATAATACGTGCAACACTATTGCATTGGCTTCAACATATTAAAAAGATATGTGTAGAATATAAAAATGTATATTTAAACCATATATTAAAAAATACGTCGGCCGCTAAAAACATTATAATACCATCATCTTTAGACTAAATCCAAGTACTTTTTTTATATAAAATATGATCTATTAGTAATCGGGTTTGTCTTAATAAATAAAAGGCTCTCTAACTAACAGTTTTACAGACACAATTATCTACAACAGTGAACATAATGCTATTTTATGTTATGTTCATTTCACGGTTGTTTGGTTACTGGTGAATGGATGCTTTATAAACTACAACACCCAGCATCCAAGCGTGCGTGACGTCACACCTGTGCGACTGTTTGGAAGCGACAGATGGCAGCATCCCCATTACTTAAAGCTTTATAAAGCATATCTCGTCCACCTTTGTAGTCAAGTTGTGTAACTATTGAATAACTGCTTTGTGATGAGGGTGGCCAGAAGATGTTTATGCCAAGATCTCTGAAGCTCAAAAGAGCCAGCGAGTCCCCTCAGCACGACCCCAAGAGGAGCAAAGCAACATCGGAAGACGGTGTTTCCACATCTCAATCAGATCCCACAACTCTGATATCGGATTTGCAATGTCTTCCAGATGAGACTGTAAATAAACAGGAGGATTTGAACTTGGAGACTTCATCACAAACAGGCGAGAGTGAAACTGAAAAGGAACCGAAGCCAAACGAGACTGAAGAATCCGATGAAGAAGAGGAACCTGTAAAGTCATTCAAAAAGAACCAGAGATGGCCCGAACCCGGAGAACCTGTCTGCGTGATGTGCGGTCGATATGGAGAATACATCTGCGATAAAACAGACAACGATGTCTGTAGTCTGGAATGCAAAGCCAGTCATTTGGCCAAAACTTGCATGGACTTTGGAGAGAATGTTTTTTATAAATATCCAAAGGGAGGTTCTGATATCTCCCACACATCAGAAGCCCACAGTACCGGTGCCCAAGATCAGGGTTACTCAAACAAGGAGGACTCTTTCATATCTGAACTGACAGAGAAACAGGTGGAGAGAGTCAAAACAGAGTTGGCGATTGTGACTCGAGGTTGTGATGTCTGTAGACCCATTATAGAGTTTGAGCATTGTAACTTTCCCACAGTGCTCCGGGACAATCTAAAGAAAGCTGGATATGAAGCGCCCACTCCCATCCAGATGCAGATGATTCCTGTTGGTTTAAACGGGAGAGATGTTATTGCCACTGCTGATACAGGGTCTGGAAAGACAATTGCTTTCCTCCTTCCAGTGGTGGTCCGTGCCCTCGAGGTAAATATTACATCTGATTAGTATTTCAGGTAAATCGACATTTAGTCACTAGATAGTACGAACTGCAATACTGCTTTGTGTTGTTTTTACTGTTTTCTGAGATGAGAGCGTCATTCAGGAAAACTACACACAACTCAAAAAATGCATTCAGTTCGTGGGACTTCCTTATGGTTGATCACATCAGTGCTACAAATAAGGCAAATGTCAGTCAGGCTTTGCTTCTTTTTTGTCCTATTGATTTGTCATCCTGTTTACATTTGCAAACTCTTGGTAACAGATGTTACTCTAGATAAGGAGTCTTCTCTTGTGCACTTGCACTAGTAGTAATTCATAAGCGGATTTATGTTTGGCGCTTCTGTAATCTCAGTGCACTTCCTCTGAAAAGTTCACAACTAGAATGGTTAGTTTAGATAAGTGCTGGTGAAAAATGTAATTGTGAATTTTGTATTTTATAGGCGTAGTAGAGTTAATAGCTAACAGATCAAGTTATATTTCCATACCAATTAGAAATACTCTAAGTCAAAGGTATTCTTTAACTATTTTATAGAAAGAAAAAAGACGAATCTGTCAATTTTGTTTTTGTTTTTGTTTTTAAATTCTATATAAGAGTCTATATAATAATAGAATAATATTATTATATAATAATTTAAATTGAAACAGTTAACATAGAAGTAATAGCAAACATAAAATAATGCAAAAAATTAATTATATTTACATACTAACAGTGTGACAATATAATTGTTATGCATAATTATGTCAATTACAACAAATTATTAAATTATAATTTTCAATAAATAATAGAAAAATAATTGAGAAATTATGAAATGGATATTTTTTTTAATTTAATTCAAATAAATCAGGACAAAATCTAAAATTGAAAATCCAAATTTCAGCTTGTTTGGTCCATCAAGCTTACTGAAATGTGACACCTCATTTGTCTGAATTTTGATTTCTATGCAGAGTCAAACTACTTCTCCATCTAGCCCTACCTGTGTTATCCTGACCCCGACCAGAGAGCTGGCTATCCAGATAGAAAAACAGACAAAAGAGCTGATAATGAGTCTGCCAAACATGAGAACTGCACTTCTAGTGGGTGGGATGCCATTACCCCCTCAACTCCATCGACTCAAGCAGAAGATAAAGGTACCTTTTGCTTAGGGTAAATTTGTTATAATTTTATTAAATTACCAAAACACCTTGTTTAAAATCTCAGTTCTGTGGTTACAAATGCTTCTTATGTCGACTTTAGATTGTAATAGCCACTCCAGGACGGCTTCTCGAAATCTTGAAACAGAAAGCTGTACGGCTGGAAGATACCAGAGCTCTTGTGGTTGATGAGGTAACCTCATATTTTGTATATTACTGTTGTCTAGTTTGTTTCTGATGATACAAGAATTTTTTTATTAAACTACTTAAAAACCTACCAGGCAGATACCATGCTGAAGATGGGCTTCCAGCAACAGGTTCTTGAGATTTTGGAGCACATCCCTGAAGAGCATCAGACTCTATTGACGTCAGCCACCATTCCCAAAGGAACTGAAGAGCTAGCAGCTCGTCTCACACGTGACCCTGTGAGCATCACCATCGGCCAGAAGAACCAGCCCTGCTCCAACATCCGACAGATAGTTCTCTGGGTTGAGGAGCCATCAAAGAAAAAGAAACTTTTTGAGATTTTAAATGTGAGTGAAGCTTTGGGTGCATTAAACATAATTAAAGTACAGTTTGCTTCCTGACTTATGCAAGATATTAACAATTCCTTGTCTTGTTCTACCTGGTATAAAATGTAATATTGAAGTGATGTTTTTTGTGTGATCACAGGACAGTAAGCTTTACCAGCCGCCCGTTGTCGTGTTTGTGGACTGTAAGCTCGGGGCGGATCTGCTGTGTGAAGCAGTTCAGAAGGTTATGGGATTAAACACAATCGCTATCCATTCTGACAAGACACAGTGGGAACGCAATAAAATTGTTAAGGTAACGCAACAAATTCATTGTGCTTAACACTGAAAAGTCTATAGCAACGAGTATTAATTTCCCGTCATGTTCATAAGTTCTGACTTATTTGTATTGATATACATTTTTATTATTATCTGCAAATATATTTTGTAATGTATTGTTATCATGGTTAGGGTCTCCTGGACGGCCAGTTTGAAGTAGTGGTCAGCACCGGTATTCTCGGCAGAGGGCTCGACCTGGTCAATGTTAAACTGGTAGTTAACTTTGACATGCCGGCAAACATGGATGAGTACGTTCATCAGGTATGACGAGTTTCGCAAATTATTTATATGCATCAATTATGTGATGACAATAATAACAGAATGCGTTCATTCCAGATCGGTCGAGCAGGTAGACTAGGCCACAGAGGCACAGCCATCACCTTCATGAACAACAATAACAAGCGTCTGTTTCTGGATATTGTAGACAGAGTCAAACCCACTGGCTCCCAACTCCCCCCTCAACTCCTTAACTCCCCCCATCTGCATGAACAAATGAGGAGAGCCAAACAGAAGAGGAACCTCAGAGATGATGTCCTCGTGACCAAGAGCAACCTCATTGACATCATTAGGAGACATGACAGAAGTTCAGCGAAGAAATAAAATATTTTTTATTGTAACATTTTTTGTGTTCTCATTTGTATTTCTAATAAATGTTACTTATGAATACAATTTGTCATTTTTTTTAGCAAAATCTTTAGATGAATATGATAAACTATATACAGTAAATATAAATTATATTTAAAGCTTTGATCATGAAAGCTTTGAAATCTCATCATTCCAATGTCTAAGAATGCTTTGCTTTTAATTCGAGTAATTTCTAGGTATTAGATTCTCATTAATGTAATAATGGTATTTGTACCAACAGACACAAAAATGTACAATAGTGTCACAATAACCACAGTTTAACCAAATACATCTGTCATAAAGTTGTATTGATAAAAATGGTTGCTGCACTTTAACTATTATAACAACATTTTTTATTATTTTCCTAAGGTCGTGTTATTCTCATCGTAATAAAAAGACTTCAGTAATAAGAATAACATTATTCTGCATTATAGAAATATTCAACATGACAATGTGCGTTTTTTCATTTTTATTGTAAATAAAAATGGGCAAAATATAATGTCCTTTGCTGGGGTTCAACCAGGTCGGAAATCGTACATATCCCACCCCCGATCCGGAAATAACGTCTGCATTTAGTAACATCGCAACATTAATGCTAACTATTTTGTAACAAAATATTACAAGTATTTAACATTAAAGAATCGACGTTCCAGAATTGATTTCCGGGTTGATATGGGAAATATACGAGTTGACAAACTCCCTTTTGAGAACATGCGCGTTGGACTTGTGCGTCGGACCAACGCCGTACCTCAACGAGCTGACGTCATGCGTAGCTAACCAATCAGAATGCGCCGACTGTTTTTGAATTGAAGCGGCAGTATGGCGGTGCACGTACAGTGAGTTTTTTGTTTATATTGACAGTTCATCTCATTTGAACTACAACTACGCGTACAGTTTGTACTTTCTCAGCCCTGATGCGGAATTACAGTACAGAATAGACGTTTTTTACGACACGAGTATTTACAAAAAGATCTTAATATATGCAGGATGCTTTTTAAATGTTTTTAATTCAGCAGGTTTTCTTCGGTGGTCAATATTTAATACAGTCGTTAGGGTTGTGGATTCAACTGTCTGTGGATTCAACTTTCTATGGATTCATTAAAACACGTATAACGTGTCGTTTTGGACGATTACGACCATGGATGGCACAAAAGACGGAGAGACGACGTCATCTTTCAATAAAACCAAAGAAACAAACAGGACGTATGTGATCTCAGCGGTAACCAAATGCGGTGACAACACTCACAAACCAGTTTCATATAGTGGCAGACTCACTCTTCAACGAAAACCCAGTAAAACTATTACAAACCAGGATGTAACCACACAGGAGAACCAAACCCCAGAAAAACGCCTGACACTAAAACGACGGACCAGAACAGGATCCATAACCAGAACGAAAGTCCTATCTGAACCCAATCCAACACACATGCCAGCAAAGGACATCCATAAAACCACCAACACACCTGGAAAAACACCATCTGCTCCAAAAACAAGTACTAAGAAGCTAGAACCTACACATGTTGAGGCTAAAACAGTTTCAACGCCCACAAGAAGGACTCAGTTTGAGAAACTAAGTGTCAAAAGAGATGTTTTTGAGAGGTTGGCTGGTAAAGATGCATCTAAACCCACATCAATAAAGCCTACAAGTGTAGGAGCCCATAAACCTCCACAAGTGAGCACAGAACCTGGAAGATTGAGATGGGGAGCCAACACTCAGAAGATTCAGATTGGTGGTTTAAATAGGCACATGACACCCACATCACAGGTGAGGAGACCTACGACCCTAATGAGCTCCACACCTCATGGAGGACAGAGTGCTTCTAGACCCGCTTCAGGAGGACCGAATGTTCCTGTTGAATCTCGAAGCAGAACAAGTGCTCCACCACCTGAAGAGCTGAAGATGGAGAACAGCGCTGTCACCGTTGCGGTTCGAGTCCGACCTTTTTGTTCAAGGTGAGATAGTCTAGCTCTTTTTTGGTTGTGAAGTTAGTTAATTAAATGATGGAGTTTAAATTGTGAATTATCTTGACTTTGTTCTTTGCGGCTGTAGAGAGAAGAATGAGAAAGCCTGTCAGGTGATCTTCATGAACAACCAGGAAACACTAGTGCAGCATCCAGACACCAAACAAACCCACACGTTTATGTTTGACTATTCTTTTTGCTCCGTTGATGAATCGGATGCAGATTTTGCCAATCAGAAGACGGTTTATGAAAAATTGGCTCGGCCCTTGCTTGAAAGAGCGTTTGAAGGATTTAACACGTGTCTTTTTGCCTACGGGCAAACCGGTTCTGGGAAGTCTTACACGTAAGGGATATGAAAGTAGCTTGAAATAAAACTTTGTGTTTAGACTTACAAATAAAAGTTTGTCAACTAGATAGTCGAATACAACGTGTCATTGTATGTTTGTCGTAGGATGATGGGTTTTGGGGAAGAAGCTGGCGTTATTCCCAGGTTCTGCAGGGACATTTTCTCAAGATTGTCCAAGGCTGACACCAAAGAGGTTACTAACCTATTATATTAATTTGCAGTTTGTTTTTTAGGTCCATTGATTTATAAATAAATTAAAACAAGCTTTCTAAACATATTTATGTATGTAAAAGGTTTCCTGCCATCTGGAGATGAGCTACTTTGAGGTGTACAATGAGAAGATCCATGATTTGCTGGTGCCAAAGGATGAACAAAATCAGAAGAAAATGCCTGTACGTATAACATCAGAAACAATAAATCCTGTAGGTGTCATTTTGTGAATTGTATTTTCTTAGTTTCTACATATTTGTTTTTTTCTAGCTTCGTGTCAGAGAGCATCCAGTATATGGGCCTTATGTTGCAGAGCTGTCCACGTAAGCAAACATTTCATCAAACAACTGCGATCACCAAAAAAGCTGAGGACATTTGAAATTGTGTTTTTAAGGTCTTGCAAATTCATGGAAAGAAAAGTCTTAAATGTTTCTCTTATAATCTGTCTTAATTTCTGTATATAACTGAAATAAGTGCTTAAAAGCAATGTGTGTTGCTTGGATAAAGGTGTTCGTAAATTTGTAAATTAACTGGTGTAATCAAATTCACTAATAGAAATTTGTAAACTGTAAAATGTGTGATTTAAAAACACACCCACAACCTCAGTTACCTGTCTGAATATTTACTATTTGAACCCCCTATGATTATGGTCTCTTGCAGGAATGTGGTCACTTCATATGCTGATATTCAGGTAATAAGATCTCATGCCCATTCATTTCAGTTCTTTGCCTTTTATGCTTTCCTGTTTAGGTAAATGTTTATTTGCCTCTCCCTAACTTGATTTCACAGACTTTGCTTGAGCTTGGAAACCGACAGAGAGCCACGGCTGCCACCGGCATGAATGATAAAAGCTCGAGATCTCACTCCGTTTTCACATTGGTCATGACGCAAACTAAAGTAAGTCTGAATTTCTTTCATTCACACTTAACCTTAAAGGGATAGTTCACCCAAAAATGAACCTTCTGTCATCCTCAACTCACCCTCAGGTTGTTCCAAACCTATATGAAGTTCTTTGTTCTGCTGAACACAAAGGAAGATATTTGGAAGTAACCTTAACAGAGCTCAATACTTTTAACTCTCAAAGTATCTTTTTCCTACTATGGTAGTAATTAGGGATGAGATCTGTTTTATTACTGACATTCTTTCAAATATCTCCCTTTGTGTCAAGCAAAAAACAATGTTTTTTACAAGTTTGGATCAACCTGGTTTTCGAGTGAATTATAATAGGATTTTCATTTTTGGGTGAACCGCCTCTTTAAGATAGAATTCTTGTCCCTAAGCCGGTGGAGCATGTTGCCATATTCAATAAGTATTAAATGATGGTATATCTGATGCATATGATGATTTATTACAATCTGAAGGTGTTTTTAAACATGTTCACAGACAGAGTTTGTAGAGGAGGAGGAACATGAACACTGCATCACCAGCAGAATAAACCTGGTGGATTTGGCTGGGAGTGAGCGCTGCACTTCAGCCCAGACCAGTGGGGATCGACTCAGAGTAATACAATATCTACTTTTTAATTTATATATGATAACACGAGAACACACTGCTGTTACTGTTTCCTTTTGATTTGGTTTGGTACAATTTAGACAAATTATATAAAAATATTTGACAAGGAAACGAAAATTTGTTTTGTTGATTGTTTTTTATTGCTATGCATAATTAAACTGTATGTAGTAATACATTTGTATTATTTTTTCCAGGAGGGAGCAAGCATCAACAAGTCACTGCTGACATTAGGAAAAGTGATCTCTTCACTCTCAGAACAGGCACAGAGCAGAAAAAAGGTCTTCATCCCATATAGAGAGTCATTGCTCACATGGTGAGAAGCGTTAAAAATAAAAGAAATTCATTAAAGTTTTGAAGACTTAAAACATGGCATAACATCTTTCATACGTATTAAATGAATCAAGCTGAATATGTAGCAGAAAATGATGTAGGACGGGAATAATTTTATATGTCAGGATTTTACTAAATTATGAGACCTAGAACATTATAATATACAAAATTTAGCCCAATATTGATATCACGTTGTCTTTAAGTAAAATAATGGCATGAATTCCAATAGATGATAAACGTCTATTGATTTATATCATCTTGTGTTTAGGTTACTAAAGGAAAGTCTCGGTGGAAACTCTAAGACTGCCATGATCGCTACGCTGAGTCCTGCGGACAGTAATATGGAAGAAAGCCTGAGCACACTGCGATACGCTCAGCAGGCCCGTATGATCATTAACATAGCCAAAGTCAACGAAGACACCAATGCCAAACTGATCCGAGGTCAGGCCTTACATTTCATCTTCTTTAAAACATTCTGTCTTTAGCCATGTTACAGTCTACATTTACTGTTTGAGTTTGTTTTGTCTGTGTTTTGAGGAATAGCATCACACTGCTAGTCCACTAGATGGCACTGCATTTACAGAAATAAAGCCTTGCTTTAGTGATTTGTGCACTGCAAACCCACTGATGGGGAATTCAAATATTAAAATTATAGTTGAAAGCTTGTTTTTGACTTCATGTACAGAGCTGAAGGCAGAGGTTGAGAAACTCCGTTCGGCTCAGATGAGCTCCCAGGGTGTCGAACCGGAGAAAATAAGATCGTTTCAGCAAGAGATCGCAGCGCTTAAGAACAAACTCTCTCAACAGGAGCAAGACATGGCTGAGGCTCACAGGTGAGATGCCAAGGTTATGGCTCACATAATATGTAATATTAAAAAAACTTTGTAACATATTTTTTAGAAGTTAATTCATTAGAAATTTTGAGTTTTGTTTTAATATACGGGCAAAAGACTACATTTAGTAGTATGTAATAAAGTATATTTACTCCTAAATATAATCGATTTTCATAGGGGTAGTAGACTTATTAACTGTAGCTGTGTTCTGTGCGGGTTACGCAAAAATTTAGAAACAAACTGTTAATAATAATTATTTTACATCTCTTCCATCAGCACCTGACAGATCAGTTCTGACTTGTATCTCTTTTCTACTCTTTAAATATAACAAATAATAATTTCTCTGTATACTCTGGTAGGCTTTGTGAAACCAATTTATTGCACTTGTGCTTTTTGTTGTCCTTTTGTAAGTTGCTTTGGATAAAAGCGTCTGCTAAATGTAAATGTTATATTCTAAAAATGTAATATAAATCGGCATAATGGAGATAAATCTTCATTGTTAGTTATTTTTAAAGTTTTGCTATTTCATACCATAAGACACATGTATGGTTTATTTGTACACTACACATATTATATTTTCTTATACATTTTTGTATTTAGTTTTTACATCTAGTCTATAGGTAATTTATTTGGAAACAATCTTTGCAGTTTGGTTTTTGTCTCTTGTATTGTGGAAATAATTTATCCCAAAGATGTGTTTTTTGTTCTACATCCACAGCGATTTTGCAAGAGCGGTATGTTTTATTATTTTATCTTTAATTGTTTATAGAACTTGGAAGGAAAAATTGGAAGAGGCAGAAAAGAGGAAACGTGAGGAAACCAAAGAGTTGCAGGTGAATTCATTGTTCAAATAGCAGTCGGACCTTAAAATTGATGGATTGATGTGCTTCATGGTCATCCTCTTTCTACTTGTTTAGTTTCTTACTTTGTTTCTCTTTACCTTGCCAAGCGGGCTGGCGTCACCTTTAAGGTGGATAACCGGCTGCCTAACCTTGTGAACCTGAATGAGGATCCGCAGCTGTCAGAGATGCTCTTGTACATGATTGAAGAGGGTGAAACCAAGGTCGGCAAGCTCAAGTCTGTTTCGGCCCATGACATCCAGCTGTCTGGGGCGCTTATTGCTGATGAGCACTGGTGAGATGGATTGTCCTTTTACTCGCATTTGATTGGTTTAAAGGAAAAGTTGGTATTTAGCTTGCTTTAAAAGGACAATTCAGCACAAAATTAAAATTCTGTCAATGTTTATTATTCCACATGTCATTCAAAACCTGTATATGACAGTTTTATTTCTGTGGATCACAAAATAAGATGTCTCAATGTTTTTTTGTCTATTCAATGGAAGTCAATGGGGGCCAACGTTCCGTGGTTAACACGTTCTTCAAAGTATCTTCTTTTATGTTCTATAGAAAAAAACTGACAAATAGGTTTAGAATGATATAAGATTGAGCAAATGGTTAAAGGGACAGTTCCCCCTAAATAAAATTCTGTCATCATTTACTCAACCTCAAGTTGTTCCACACCGGTATACATTTCTTTGTTTTATTGAACACAAAGAAAGATATTTGGAAGAGTTTTAGTAATTTTTCAGTTCTGGGACCTCATTTAATATCATAGTAGAAAAAATTAATGTATACATTTCTTTATTGTGTTGAACACAAAATAAGATATTTTGAAGAATGAAGGAAAGCAAACTGGTCTGGGGCACCTTGACTACCATTTACATTTTCCTACTATTGTAGTCAACGGTGCCCCAGAACGAAATGTTGATTTTACCCATTGCCATCATTTTTCAGAATATCTTCTCTTGTGTTCTGTGAAAGAAAGTCATACAGGTTTGAAATCACAAGAGGGTGAGTAAATGATGACAGAGTTTTCATTTTTGGGTGAACTATCACCTTAAATAATTTACATTTTAAAATAAGCTATCTCTTTAAGATCCAAGGAATGACTTAAAAATTCATGAAAACTGAAACTTGATCATATTCATAATCTAAGCATTTCTTTTGTGTAGTTATGCCATGATTACAGTGGTCATGTACGTACAGAAGTTTTGAAGGTACAGTAGCAAAGAAGGTCACAGGGGGCGGAAAATGCTAATGGCACAACTAACATTTTGCTGACATAGGCAATTTTATGGACATTTAAAGCCGAATAATAACTGCATTCATTCTAGCAGCCTGGGAAGTCGGATTTTATTTGAAAATGGAATAAAAACACAAGCTTATTTTGACTGTCCTGACCTTTGTGTCAGTTCTTAAACCTACGACTTCTGTGTTTATATAAATTTTCAGTGTCATCTCCAATGTGGAAGGCACCGTCAGCATCAAACCAATGCTGAATGCCAAGACCTACTTGAATGGAAATATCGTGTCCGAGTGCACCGTGCTTCACCATGTAAGTGACAGAATGATGCGGATGAATCGCCCACGATTCCACTGACAGAGCGTTGGCGGCAAATCTGAAGCCAGCAAATTAGGATTAAGATTGACAAACATAAAACTCAGATTCCCTCCCTGACCATTACGGCCGGGGGAAAGCAATGTTAATGTCTCTAAAACCTCCGCATGAATTATTCAGGATAAGTGTTTTAATTTACTCATTTTGTTTCTCTGTTAAAGGGAGACCGTCTGATTCTCGGAGGCGATCACTACTTTCGTTTCAACCACCCCTCTGAGGTTCAGAGCGGCAAGCGTGTGTCCTGTTGGAACGCTGGAGACGGTCAGAGAGACTTTGAGTTCGCCAAAAACGAACTCCTGTCGGCTCAAAGGGCGCAGTGAGTTACTAGCCCACTGCTTCCTTATCACTTTCACAAAGTTGAGCTAGAATACAATGTTAAGACATAGAAATGACGTTTTGTTTTTTTACATAGACTTGAAGCAGAAATCGAGGCTGCCCGATTGAAGGCCAAAGAGGAGATGATGCAGGGGATCCAGATGGCTGAAGAGATGGCACAGCAGGAGTTGAGCGAGCAGAAGATCCAGTACGAGAATCGGATCAAAGCTTTGGAGAGAGAGCTGGTAAGAATACATGCTAATATACTGCACCTGTTGCTTATTTTTCCATCTTCCGTGAGATATCGAGACATTTATTATATTATGATTTATTTTCAGGAGAATGAAGGTGCAAAGAAAAGAGAGCAGGAACAGGACAAACAGCGAGCCGTCAGTCAGATCGCACAGTTACAGACTGCTAAAACACTGCTGGAACGGGAGGTTAACACCCATCAGAAACGTCTGCAGGTGGAGGCCCAGGCTACCAGACAGGTGACGTTAGAATTGCTTTTTTAAACCCTGTTTACCGTTCTAACAAATGTCGTGATATTCAACTTTTGGACATCGACATTTGGGCATCCCAGTTTGATTTGTAGTCTTTGTATTTTTTCAACATAAGTCATGTGAGATTTTTCTACAGACATCTCAGTTTACAATTTGGATTTCTGCTTCTTTAGGCCTTGGCTGACCATGATATCCGGCATGCTAAAATCGTGGAGGCCCTTGAGGCGGAGAAGAAGAAGATAGCTGAAGATCTGGCTCAGATAGAGAAAAAACGTGCTCAGAAAGTCAACCAAACCCCTAAATCAGGTAAAAACACTTTAAGGTTAAGCAGGGTCAATCAAAATTCATCATGGTGATTTTTTAAATAGTGTATTATTGACAATATTTTGCTTTATAGTGTTTGCAGGCTATCCACAGTGGGATTCTATGAAGCTGTCTTTGATGATTGAAGAAGCAAACAAAATCAGTGCCAAACTCAGGAAGCACACAGTCTTCAGCAGGTACAGTTTTGTTGGTGGAAGTGATTTACTCAAGTAGAGTGTTGCGAAATGATTGTTTTTGTTGTTCGTTTTAGGATGCTAGAGCTTAGCTTCACCTATCACAGGGAAAAGATATTATGTAATTTTAACTAGTCTTATTAATATTTTGAATAATGGTGTGTTCCACCATCCCGTTCCTCGCAGTAGATTACTTTTGAGATTACTTGTTTTCGTACAAAAACCTCACACGACAGGGAGTGTCTTAACGAATCCTGATGTGTCAAACCAGCTATGTCATGGGTTTCTTCATGCAAATTTCCCGCTCTATTTGACATTTTTCAACTTGCACGAAATAGAGTATATTCGCGGCAAACCAGCTGCGTTTTTGCATTTACTTTGTAAGTAGTCTGCTAGCGCAAATAATTTTTTTCCATATTGTGTATTGCTAAGGCAACATTTGTAATTTTGTTTACTTTGTTTTTCAAATAATAATTAGGCGGATTTAGTATTTGAACTCAACAAAAATTCTTAGGTTTCCCTTTTAATAAACTGTGTTACACAGGGTCTCTTTGGCTTCCTGCAAGAATTTTCAAGTAGGGATTTTTAGCCTGGATAACATTTATGGGTCAATGACAAATAAGATTTTCAAGAAGAAAAAAAAAATATTTTAATCAAAACAGTTTGAAAATGCATTTTTATGTCCAAAAAAATGTATTGTGTTGATTTATATTGGTTTTACAGCATTTTAGGGAGCATAAATTCATTATTAAACAAGATTTCTGATTTTACCATCCAGAAAATGTCAGGTGGTGCGACCATATATTAATTTGAAATAATATACATTTAATGTACTTAGCACTACTGAGACTTGTAAATATGAATCATTGTAGTGTCTAAAATGCATGTCACATGGTAAATTCCCTTTCTATTTCTTTATTTATTGACCTTTTATTCCAAATCATATAAACGGCTGCTTTTCTGTGTGTTCAAACACCCATTTTTCCATAAGGACTTTTTATGTTTTGTTTTTAACTGTAAAAATGATTTGTATATGTTATATAAAGGTTTACATTTATATTTCTTACTTCATTTTGCAATTGCAGTGGGAATTGATACATTTAAATGTAAATTTGCTGGTTGCACCACCTGACCATGACCGGTCCCACCACCTGACGTTGTGATCAATAATGATTGATATTCACAAAATAAAAAGAAAGATATGTCAATGAATTTTATTCAGGTTTCAATTGGCTTTTTTATTTGAATCCTCTGACCAATTTATACTCTATCTCAATAATATAATTAAATTTAATTAACAAGAAAGTGCAAAACAATACTGCATGTTATGATAACATTTGATAATCGTTTCTTTAAAAATATAAATTTGAAACCTCAAGGAACACATTTAATAAATGAGAAAATCTTTTATAGGAATCAGTAAATTAGTGCAAATATTGGGCCCAGAAACATTAAGGGCAGAATTCAATCTACTGTTCAATAGATTCAGTAGTAACAGTAAGTCAAGATAAAGAACAACTCTTTTCAAATATAATTCTAAATCATGCTTTCAGAAAGCACATGCAATGTACAACATATCTCTATAAAAGATACATGGTTTCAGACCCCTTCTATTTTTATTAAATGAAAATATATGGGACATACAGGTGAAACTCAAAAAATTTGAGTATCGTGCAAAAGTTCATTTATTTCAGTAATTCAAGTTAAAAAGTGAAACTAATATATTATATAGACTCATTACATGCAAAGTGAGATATTTCAAGCTATGAAAACCTTTTCACAATATTCTAATTTTGAATTTGGGGTTTTCTTAAGCTGTAACCCATAATTATCAAAATTATAACAAAGGCTTGAAATATCTTGCTTTGCATGTAATGAGTCTATATAATATATTAGTTTCACCTTTTAAATTGAATTACTGAAATAAATTAACTATTGCATGATATAAAATTTTTTGGAGTTTCACCTGTACTATATCATTTGTAAAATAAATTATTTTAGTTTAAATATTTAATAGAATGGGTAATGGTTTGTTAATCATTTGAATTCATTACTAATAACAATGCTTTTCTGTAATGCTGTATGACACTGCTATCAAGTATGTATTATTAACATGTAATAACTGTAATTACCACAAAAATATAACAGAACACCATATTAACTTAAGTTGTAATGTATCTAGATATACATAATGAACACAATTCCTTGCTTTTCTTTTGGCCCTTGAAACTGGATCACCTTTTAAATGAGCTCTATGTCGTGCTGTTTTCTCCTTGCTTGATAATGGCATCTACAAAAACAAATACAAATAGATTAATTTAAAGATGCAATTGTTTTAGCATCAATGTTGATTATACAGTCCTATATTCTTGAAGAATAGGACTTTAAGATGGACAATGTGCTCTTTAAATTGTCACTCAAACCATAATAAAATAAACAAATATATATACATTTGTAGATTGCACCTTTAAACAACTTAAAAGCTTTATATATTTATTAAAATGTATTTAATATTTTCAAAAACATGAATTACCATGAATTTTTTTAGTTGGTTTAACTGTAACTCTGGTCGCGACACCTGACGTATCGGTCGCACCACCTGACATTTCAAACTCAATTCAAAAGTAAGAGGCATTAACTTGGATGCCTATACAAATGTTTGACCATGTGCTCAAGGTTATACATACATTTTTTAAATCAAATACACATTTTTATAATAACAGCTGATTTTCAAAGTTTTCCAGGGGTCATACCACCTGACATGATAAGTTGAATCAACCTCATCATTACTCAAAAATGTCAAATTATCTAATATTTATGGGAGGGTGACTAACCTTGTTACTGCTTCAAAGGGTTCCTCTGGAGTCTTCTGTGTGATGTCATATGCTGTCACATGGTTTTCTTAAAGGAACATTGCATAAAATTGCATTTTTATGTCGGTCACTCTCCCTGACATTAGTAGAATGCTATTTTTCGGACAAAAGTTTTTTAAGTAATAGATTAGTTTTGAAATAGGACCGATACACTATTTTCCCTCATTTATAAGGAATTTAACATAAAATCATGCCCAAATATTTTATTAAGAATTTTATTGAGAAAATTAACATTTATTTCTCAGTTTTGTTCTCTGTTTGCATGTTCGGACGGTCGCACCACCTGACATTTTTGGTCTTTCAAACACCAAAACTAAAAAAATCTATTGAATTTCAATAAAATGAAAAGGGTTTCTTATAAAGGACATATTGTAGATCCATTTGATATATGACATGTATTTATTCAAATTCTTTTTAGGAAAATAATGAATTTGGACACAAAAAATACACGTCATGTCATTGACCCTTATATTAATGTACAGTATTGGTCAAATGGTGTGAGATCATTTTTGGGGGATTTTAGGAGATGGTTATGGTTAATTCAAGGGTAAGAAATAGGTGTGGCTTAAAATAGTTTGAAAGGAATGTTATTCCAGGTCCAGAAACCTGGACTGCCTGGGTAAATTCACTTTTTTACATTATAGTGTTTACAGCTTGACTTGCAAGAATGTAGGATATCATCAAATTGATTCGATGAAATCAGATATGCGTTTTTCTCTCAGACACGAGGGAAATGATAAAGAAAATGATGGTGGAGACGCTCTGCTGCAGGTCCAAGTTCAGAACATCAAACTGGGGATTTCCACTTTCTGGAGTCTGGAGAAGTTTCAGGGTAACTTGGCCGGCATGAGAGAACTCGAGCAGGTGGGCTAATAAAAGAAATCTGTAACCATGTTCCTTGCTTTAACTTCTATGTGATGCTGTACAGTCCCAGCGAGCTTTAACAATATTTTGTCATTCACTTTTTAATTAGTATTGGTCTGGGAAGCCCCGCCCATCATAAAATCTCATTGGTCAAGATAACTGTACAATAATTGTTGTAATTTTCATTGCATTGAAAACATGTGGGACACATCCAGGGTTAAATATTTCATGCAACATGGGGTCTTTTTTTATTTTCTTGTAATCAGCCAATGAAGCAGGAAGCATGTAGCGCTGGCGCTCCTGCTTATTACCGTAAAAGAAGCTAAATCAAGTTTGATGTTTATTGGCTGTAGGGGGAGAGCAGTCCCAAAGATGACGACGTGTTTTACAACCCTAACGATGAATGGGAAGCAGACTTATCTGCCTCTTCTTCAACCTCCTCCTTCTCTCGTAGAAGGTATTTCAATTTATTGATCTATGTTTTCCCTTCTAGTCCATAAATGAGTTTCTGATCGTACAAAAGGTTCAGAGATGTTCTTTGTGCCCGGGAATTATAACGCCGTTTCTTCTTCCATCGTGATGTTTTTTCCTCTTATAAACCAAGCAGAATGGAAAAGTCTAGAAAGCAGCACATTCCTCCATTTATTTTCTACCAATTTTCCCCTTTGCGTTTCCATTTTTCTGCTTTGCCATTTTTATTGCTTACATTTGGCTTACATGGCCAAATTCAATATTGGTGAATCGTCAGATCAACTAAAGCCATACCAGCCCTGAAAACCCCCTTTCACAGCTCTGAGAAGTCTCTGTACTCACAGCTGGTTTAGTTTTGCATGCAATCACTTACTTTTTCCCTCATGGCTTCCTCTGTTTAACACTGTTTACACCTGGTGATTTAACCGCATTTTGCATGATTCAATAACTCTAACATCAAGACAAAAACGTGACTGCAAAGGCCTCACAGCGTATACTCTAATTCGTCCTAATCGATCACAGAACGTAGTGGTTTACAGATAAACCTGTTTACGTGTTGATTATATTTTTCTTCAGACACATGGAGAAAATAACTTTGAAGCAATAAGAAAGTTTGCCTGACATCAGAATGCAGCAATACAAAACTAGGGCTGCCGTATTGGAGGAAAATGTAACGTGGGATAACTTTATAGAGCAATATGCCAGCGAAATTGCGTCATTTGTCAATTCTCTTTCAATTCTATTATAGGAATAGTAAACCCAAAATGTAATTTCAAACATGTATGGCTTTTCATCTTCTTTAGAGCACAAAAGAAAATATTAACCGAACAACCGCGGTACCCATTCACTTCTATTGTATAGACACCGAACCAATGCAAGTCAACGCGGTTAATGTTGTTTGGGTACTATTTTTCGAAATATCTTATGTGTTCTGCAGAAGAAAGAAAGTCTCATGTTTAAACGGGACTTTTGTAGTTATCAACAACTGGAACATTTTCGCGGTTGAATAGGTGTATAGGAACATTGTTCAACTGTTCGAATGACATACTTCACACTCTGCTGTAAAGTGCTTATGACGCACGTGGCGTAACGGACTAGCAGCATAAAATGGTGATGAAAGCTGTTGTTTGTGTAATGTTTTGGATTTCTGACTGTTTCTCTGCTTTTATCTGTCTCAGGAGTAGAAGTTTATTAAAGGGCAGGAGGATTTCTGGACGTCTCTATGAGATCAGAGTGCATCCCATTCAGAGCTTACATTGTGGTCCCTCACAGTCTACCGGTAAAGTACCACTTGTACCCTAGGCTATCTGTTTATACACAGTTGGCACACACATAAGGCTTTTCTCTAAAAGTACATAGTACTTGGTAGAACTGAAGTTAGTTTCAATTCACTTTGATGTTAGCATGTCGCTAAGCCACCAAACGGTTTAATATTTTTTTATTTCACAAATAAATTCTATATTATTTGTGTCATCAGGGCTCATGGGTATGAGCAAACCCCCCAGCCTTCACTCCAGCACCTCTGACTCCGCCCTCCCGGTCATCTGCAAAGATCTGATAGGTGCATCCATCGCCCGCCTACGCTCCTGTCAATCAGCCGACGAGAGCTTGGCCGACAAACTGACCCTAGACCTGCTTGCTTCACACACTGCTGTGAGGTCCATCGCTAACCTCTACGATCACCTTGACGACGACAGTCAGGAAAACTGTAAGCGTCTTTAACCGAACTAGACCAACAGGCATTCATCATTGTCAATATTCAATTCCGTATGAATGGTAAGGTCATTACAAAGAGTCTCATTTTGTTCTGTTTATGTACTTGGGAACAGTGTTTGCTTGCAATACCGAAGCCCAGACTCATCTTGTGAAGGCCACTTCTGCTGTGGAGAGGGCTGTGTTTGTTACTATGCACTGGGTCTCCAACATTAAGCCCAGCTCGAACACGGTGTCTCAGACAGCCGAAGAGCTCAAGGCGGAGGTCAAAAAAATCGGAGGCTACCTTCAGTTACTTATTCAGGTGCTTACAGAAACATTGGTGGAACTGTTTAATACGTCAATCTATCCTTTCATTATAAATTATGTGAAGTACAATAATTGGTAAATTGGATGTTGGTTTTAGAATGTCCTAGAAAGGTACAATATACAGTGCCCTCCACTAATATTGACACCCTTGGTAAACATGAGCAAAGAAGGATCTAAAAAACTATCGCCATTGATTTTCATTTGGATCTTTTATTTAAAAACATCTACAAAATCCAACATTTCATTGAATTAAAAACAATTTGAAGTGGGGGGAGTATCACATTGTGAAGAAAATGTGGATTTCTCGAATACACACTGGCCACAATTATTGGCACCACTAGACATTCTTTTGAGTAAAATGTTTCCCAAGTATATTGCTATAAATAATAACAATTTCTGAGCACACCAAGGTGATGTTGTCCAGTCATGAATTGATATTAAGTAACACAAACCCCCTTTATCATTCATCACAATGGATTAAGCGAAAAAGAATAAAGCTCTGGTGTGCATAAAGATTGTTGAGCTACACAAAATAGAAAGTGGATTTAAAAGGAAATGGTTGAAACAATAAAAATTCCCATTTCCAACATTGGGAAATAATTCAGAAGTTGTAAATCTGCCAGAAAGAGAAGGCGTGTCTTTTTTTTGTATTACTGCTCAGCGAGGAGAATCATTTCAGTGGCCAAATAATTTTTTCAAAGATCATTGCAAAAATTAGTTGAATTTTATTGTCAGAAAAAATTAAATAAAAATCCTAAAAAAATTAGGGAATATTGCATCTCCATCACCACACGTTTTTTGGGACATTGTTCAAGAAACAAATCTTCTGCTCTCATGTAAAAGTAAACTAAATTAATCTGCCAAACTGGAACTTTAACCAGGACTGGGCTCTATGGCCGAACGAAATGAATTTTTTTGCAGCAATAACACAAGATCGGTTTTGTGCACACAGGAATAAAAAGTGCCCCATGTCCACAGTTAAATATATGGTCAGATCTTCATGTAGACCTACTTTTATACCTGAGGTTCTGGACATTTTGTTCAGATACATGGCATAATGTATAATATCAACAGATGTAAAAATCAAAACCTGACTTGCTCTTATAGAAATATTATAATGGGTCTCGGTTGGATCTTCAAACACATTGGTTAAAATACACATCAAAATCAACAAAAAATGGGTAACTGAACACCAAGTCAAAATCCTTCCATAGCCATAGCAGTTCCTGACCAGAACCCTATAGAAAATGAGTGGGATAAACTGAAGAAAAGAGGGATCACCAACATATGAGAGTCCATTCCTCCATAAAGCATTTCTCCAGATATTTCTCAATCGTCATCAGACTGAAAAGAATACACTCCGAGCTATTTTTCTTATAAATTGAGGTTGTGAAGTGTATTTATTACAAGGGTGCCAATAATTTGGAGGGCACTGTGAGAAGAGTGATGAAATTTTAAAGGATAAAAAAGATAAAAATCGTAAAGGTCCAGTGTATGAAGGTCCAGCGTTATCTAGCGGTGAGGTTGTGAATTGCAATGTACTTGTGAAGCATTTTGGAGGTTGACAAAGCACTTAGATGTCGTCAAGTTTTGGCTTCTTTGCTGAAGGAAATAATGTGTTTATTTAACACGCTCTGTAGAGGAGTTAGTCCGTTTGGAGCCACTGTAGAAACAACATGGTGAATTCCATGTAAGGAGACCATGAAGAAATTGCTCATTCTAAGGTCATAAAAACCTAATGACTCATTGTGTAAGGTCTTTATAATACACCTCTGAAGACCTTGTTAAGCATATTATATTGCATTTCTGTCAATAGATACTCCAAAAAAATTTACACTGGATCTTTGAATATTTCAATGCAATTTTTTCATATGAATTAAAGCCTGAGGACTTTTTGTCAATCCACAAAGTAAGAGTTTGCTAAATAATCTTTACTCAGGGCTGTGACTCTGAGATCTCCTCCATGGTAACAGAGGCCCAGAGGAAGGTCACCAAGTGTCTGAACACAGCTCTCAGCACCATCGGTTTGCTGGCGGCAGTGAGCGGGACTGAACTTCATTTGACTGAACTCGGTTCAGAGGTCATAGGCAGTGTGGGTATCTTTTAACATCTTCTGTGAAGCCTGAAGGACTTTAAGAATGTAAAAGAGAGCATTGTGGCACACTTGTCAATGTTTAGATGGCCTGGCCCAAAGTTAACTTACAGTCTCCGTTTGTTTATAACTATTTATTTATTAAGTTTATATGAACATTAATTTATATATTTTTTATTGTATATGTATTGTATTACATTAAATTAACAATACTTGATAGTTATTGATTCTTTGCAGAAGTTTGCCAGAAGCTAAGTTTGGGCCACGTGTTGTGGCTACTGACTAAGTTTATATAAATATTTATGAAAATGCCTATGCATGCAACTTTATAAATGTGTTTAATGGAATAACTTTTTTAGCTTTAAATTATAAAAAACAATTTAAACTGCAAAGCATACCCAAGGTTTAAATTTCAGGATATCAATATGACAGAGTGTTTTGCTGGTGTGTAAATGTGGTCAACAAATATAAAACCACTTCATGGCTGTTAAGTTCTTGAAAAATTGTTGTATCTCTCTCTTCTTTTTCTCTAGAGGTCGATTTTGGATTTTTTGCAGGACGGGATGCATCGAGGTGTGACCGCTCTTCTCGACGCTGGTCTGTCCATCACTAAACTCATGCTTCAAGATGCTCAGATAGTTCATCCTAGAACACAGGTAAGTTCTTTCAATCTCTGTTAACTTTGATATTTTAGCTGAAATTTTTAATGAAATTCAAACATCAGTCTAAAATGTTATCAAAACAAAAGTATTTATTATGTAAATAAATGACCTTTTTTATATCTTCAGTGACTCCTTTATATAGTCTTATTTACTTTGCTTTTGTATTCTGTTTTTAATTGTTGAAATGTTAAGGTATCACTTTGAAATCTTTTTTGAATTTTTCTTTTAGATTTTACAGAGTCTGAAGAACAGAATGGTGGAGGTCGCCCTCGCTCTACAAACCTACATCCACTGCAGTTTGTCGGTACGCCTTTACAAACAGCCGTTATTTGAGATCAAATGTTTTGGATTGATGACCACCCCCGCAATGGTTGAGACAGACTAGCTTTCACAACGCTTGTTAAACGAAGCACCTAAATGGTCTTATCGCGCTTCTTGGGTCATAGTGCTGTTTAGAAAATAAATGGATTGAGCGGTGTGTTATCTGTCACTTTAATGTGGCTGTAACTGTTATCTTTAATACACAAACTACAGGCTCGTCGGTATTGTTCAACAAGAGAATGGGATGCTAGGGTAAACGATGGATCCCCCTCACCATCACCACCACCCTGCCTGAACTTGGTGCCCTGAAATGAAAACGAACATTTTAAATCACATAAGTGTTTAAAAGTATGAATGTGGCATGGATTGTTGGTTAGCCTAAAAGCCTCTTCGAGATATACTTTACCCCTTTGTTTCTGTAGGCAGGGTTTGGATTTTGTACAAAAATGCTTTTGAAAACTAGAAACAAAGACATATTACAAATTAAATTGTAGTTTACCGCAAAGTCTCATTGCCAGATATCTTTTTATATTGTTCCTTGTCTGACCTCAGTGGATGAAATAATATTGTGTTCGAGACCACTAGGATTTAGGATATTTCTCACCTAAACCTGGAAATAATTTCTGGAACCGTGCTCTTTTTTTTAACAGTAATAAATATGTACGTTGTAATGTTTTAATGTTACTAAATCCAACATTACATCTGGGTTTGTGGTAGGAAATATCCCAAATCTGAGGTGTCTTGAACATGGCAATGACAACTCAAAGGTGTTTATCGGGCACAGCAAACTTTTCTGGAAAGTTTGCGTTGGTTCACTTTGATTAGTTTTGGCATTGTTTTGACCAGATTTTGTTCAAAATGACGTCACACCTTTTTGTTTGTAGGCTGGAAACACTACATGACTTTTAAAGTCCTAGTGAAATTAAAAATGACAATTCTTAATTTTTCAAGAAATATTCCAGCGTTTATGGCAAATAGCTTATCAATGTGGGTTATATTCCTTTTTTAATTCCTGTAACCTCGTAATCTTCAGTTAAAATCTCAAAATGCACGACTATCCATCTCAAATGATGTAAATTAGTCTTGTAATAAGTCTTGTAGTTTATTCCAGTCTTTAAGTACATCGAGCTATTTAAAGCATTGAAGTCATGTTGAAGCAGTAGTTCAGAAGTTTGGTTTTCCAAATTCAAC
Source organism: Triplophysa tibetana (assembly GCA_008369825.1). NCBI lineage: Eukaryota > Metazoa > Chordata > Actinopteri > Cypriniformes > Nemacheilidae > Triplophysa > Triplophysa tibetana. The sequence continues at coordinate 14,310,106 of CM017906.1, read as the reverse complement.
TTTCTTCTTCTATGAAACACAGTACTGGATGTTAGGCAAAATTTTTATGCAGTTTATTTCAGTACAATATAAGTGAATGTTAACTGACATTGTTAAGCTCTGAAAATATCACTAAGCACCATTAGAGTCGACGATAAGACTTTTCATGCTCATTGTCCTAGGCATGATGGCTCAAAAATGATTCATATTTGTTTTGTTTTTTTTACAGGAGAGGTCAGACTCCACCGAGACTTCCACAAAGAACAATGAAGACTCCGACACGAATGGACTTCAGAACACGGCTTCTAAACTTCTTAAGCTGAACCAGGCCCTCACAGACCTCCACACCTCACTGTCAAGCTCCCTTAAGGGTATCTCATTCTTTCCACAATAAAAATCACTTCTAGTTTCATTTTGACAAATGTGACTTGACTTTATTCTATGATGTTTTATTCCAATGCAGGGAGAGGCAGCGACGCTGGCCTTAGTTCTTTCAGGCAAGCGGTACAGACTTCATCCAAGACTATTGATGATGTCATCAACGGGCTCCCACGCCAAATGGGCGGCGGGCGCGCAGACAGTCTTGGGCTTCCGTGCGTGAAGCGTGCCATGACCGCCCGCAATGACGTGCAATCGGCTCTGCATGCTTTGACGGGGACGTGGGATAGAAGCACGGATGAAATGCATTCGCTGGATGAAGACGACCGCTTTACTATAGCGGAGGTGCAAGATCCTGGATATGAAGAAAGAATCCGAACCGTCCCTAAAGTTGTGTATTCTCTTTCCTCAGGCATTAGCACATGTTCCAGCGATGCCCGTTGGGTGTGATGCGGGCAACCACCAACTGAATGTGCTAATAATGGGTACCATTCATGTGTTTATAACCTTAATGTGTGTTATCGCATTTTGATACATTTACAATATACACTCCTACAGGTGTACAGTATTGAACAAGTGTCGTACAACCTGTATAATTAATTGTAGTCTGTTATAATGTTTCCATGAAGGGCTCATTTGTATTTGTATTAAGATGGTGTATGTATACTTTGCAAGCAACCAAGCACATATTTTTTAAGGTTGGTAGTGTAATTCTATTAACTGGATCGTTTATTTCCAGACCGCATATATTACATTTAGAAAACACTTTGCTGTTGACTATATATTTGCACTTGAAAACTTTGCACAAGCTTGGTGGCACAGGCATTTCACATTTTTATTGGCATAGAAATGTGTTTCTTGGCAGTTGTAGCTGCATTTTCTCTGGATCATGTAACTGTTCAACAATAATTTATACTTCGGTAATAAACGCCCACTGGGACTCAGTCTTGTGTCCTCTTTAATGATTTTGAAACTTTCCAGAGGTTGTGCATTCACTTTTCAAGCCCATGTAATTGACAGTAAGTGTGTTAATCCTGGTGATGCTGCCTGCCATTTACACCCCAAAAAACAGGCACCATCACCAGGATTAACACACATTTTAAGTTAATTGATTTGATAAGGTACAAATGTATGGCTTTGGAAAATAATTGTTTTTTCTAAAGTGGTAATTATAAAAAGTAAAACCAATTCTTAACTTGTTACAAAAATACAATACTGAGCCTATAGATTTTGACAAAATGTAGTCACTATAGGATAAAAAAAAATGTACAATTGTAAAAAGTGTTGTATTTTACGTTTTGTGACATTAAATGTAGCTACAAAAACACACATATCAACTTGAATTCAATAAGTACGTATTTACGTCTTTTCATCTCATATGACATTGATTTGTTTTCGCTTTATGACACGTTTTAGTATTGTATTTCTACATCATGTGGACATGTTTATTAAGACAACTTATAGTTTATTTATAGCACAAAACCTTTACGATTTCACAAAGTCAAAGCTGTAATAATTAGTAATGTTATTATTTAGCAGCACGTAGTCTCAGTTGTTGTGGGCGTGGCGAGTGCGCTACTGCGCTGCAGAGGGAAGCGCGGGAGGCGCGAGCTCGGTCCTCTCATGATCTCATTCAGCCCTCAAGAGTTTCTCACTGTTTGACAGCATTTCAACGGAAAAAGTCTGTCAACAATTTGCCGTACTTTCCTTTTCGAGATAAAAGTATTAAATGAACGTCTTACGACTAAACTGTCTCAAATATCTGCAGCAACTTAAAGGTAATCTTCTGTTTTCCTCTGCTTTGAGGCATTTAAACTCGTGCTCGACGTTATAACGTTTGTGGCTCGAGTGTTTGTAACTTCATTTTTGTTAACCTTTCAATTTAAAAGCTCTGGGAGAACAACTTTTCCCTTTAACACTGAATTATGTCGTTTGCAGGATGAATTTGCTAGAAATTATTTGCTCCAATGTTATTGTAAGTAGTTTTTTTTCTATTACCGTTACATCGTTGATGTTTCTATCCTGTGATATGAAGAGATTAACGTACAGCCTTTGCATTTTAATAACATTCATTTAAATATATTAACAAACTTATTTTCTAGGTCCTCATCCATCACTGCTTGGAGAGAGGTAATACATCACAACAATTGCTTTTCATGGTTGATTACTTATTAGTCAGTTATAACCAGTTATTTGTTTTATATTACATCATTATTAGGCTTATATTAGGGTATAAATGTCTTTTTAGTACAAGTTGAGTTCAGTGAAAGAGAGTTTGGCAGAATTTATATATATATAGTGTTTTTTACTTTAAATTATCTTTAGCTGGCATTAAAGCAACCTAGGGACAAGTTAACAATACCTAAAATGGCAAATTCAAGATATATGGGACTCTTATTATGTTTATGAACAGAATGTGAATGCATTTGTTTACAGTGGAGGGCCGACCCTTGTTCACACATGAAGAGTCTTATTATGAGTACGTACCAGATAGGCAGCAATGGTCTGACGCTAGCAAACTCTGCCATCAGCGTTCAGGAACCCTGGCGGTGGCGTCCAACGCTGAAGAGATTCAAAACCTGCACAGTTTTCTTAAGTCTTTGAACATCACTCAGCCTGTATGGATAGAAAAAGAAGGCATTTCGCTGATAAGCGGTGAGCACCCTTTCCCATGTTCCCCTGCTCCATTGTGCAATGAACCACAGTGCTGGGTTTTATTTATAAAATAATAATGCCCTGCAGTGCTTGTCTACACTTTTGGGGTATAGAAACAATGTATTTTGGCATTAAAAATGCCACCTTTTGCTTTTTGACGTATTACCGTACCTTTCTGTAAGTTATAACTAGCACAATGGTATTTGTGATGATGTTGTGTAAAAAAAGTGAAATGATCTATTTAATATTCCATCATTTCATGTGTTTGAAAACATTCTTACAGAAAATATTTTTCCAGCCCCTCCAGATATATTCATGCTGGAATTTCCAGCTCGTCCACACCGAAAATCGTCTCGCCTTCGCCACAAGTTCCTTAACATGGAACTGCTTACTGTTTGCGCTCATCTTCAGTTTAACCGCAATTGCCACGGACTTTCCACCGTTTTCTCCTATTCCGTAAAGTCGTTCATTAATGAGCTTCAACTCCAGGCAAGGATTTTGGAGAATGAGCCCATCCAACTTGCATTGATAGTGCATGGATCAAACACTACTTACGTAACAGCCTTTCCCAATGATGCTTCCTGGAACTTTGTCTGTGCGAGTTGGATTGGGAATGGGGGGAAGTGGTCCATCTGGGCGAATGGAACCAAGGTGGGTTCTGGGAGTTCTCTTAACGCATCAGACCATATCGGGGGAGATGGTCTTTTCATCATTGGACAGGAGCAGGACACGTTCGGAGGTTACAAAAGCGATAAGGCGTTCTGTGGGAACATCACGCAGTTGTACATGTGGGATAGTGTGTTGCTCGACAGTGAAATTCAAAACATGGAAAAAGAATGTTCACCCGTTTCTTCTGGGTTGTTCTTCAAATGGAGCGAATCTGTCATGGAAATCGAGACCTCCCTGCAGACACGAAGGGGGAAGTCGCTGTGTCAAGGTAGAGTCAGTGAAGTGTGGTTACAGTCTTGCACCTTGCATGGTTTTATCTCCTGGACTACTGAGTTGTCTCCCTCACATCTTCATATAAAATTTTCCACTCTTTCATCCATTTCCACCCAAGTCTCAGCCAAGTCGTGATTGCTAACCTCGGGCTGAAATGGTTGTAAATATTTCATCGATGCGGTAATCGAGTGACCCACCCATCAAACCATACACTGAATGAGTAATAGATCCAAAGCTTTTTTTTGAAGTGAAGACATATGGTGAACCAGACTTTGTAGAATGTGATAACTATGACTCATGGTGACATCACTAAATTTGACAGACAAGAAGCTAACTTGGGTTGGCTGCTGTTCATTGGCTCCAAACTGATGAATGCACTTGATTTTATTTTGTTAATCTTTCATCACAGGTATGAAGAGTCACTCACATGACCAACTCACCCCTTTGCTGGATTCGAGTTTTCATCATAATTTGTCTGATGTCCACATGTCTAGCAAGGCCTGTGTTACCTTCGACCCTGCAAGAAGGAAATGGATCTATGACTTTTGTACGTCATCTAGAGGAAGTCTCTGCCTGTTCCATAAAGGTAACCGCCAATGTATCCTTATACAAAGGATTTATAACTTTGCAAAAACGTTGCATGATAACAACATGCATTGTAGAGTTCATCTTCTGAACATTTCTGATAAACCCAAGTGTTGCGTTTCTTTATTTCAGAGCAGTTGGACATCTTCGGTTTTCCAGGGACTCCGTTCTTCACACAAGTCAGCAATGAGTTGCATTCCAAGCCTGTGAGTTAAACAGGGCTCACGGCTGCTTTTTATTAGTTATGCTAAAAGCAAAAGAATTCACCAAGAAATGGCCATTTAGTCTTGGAAACCCATTTCTTTTATTGCTCTTCTCCCTTAGCCTTGTAAGGTTTTATAAATAATAGTTGTTGTGACACATAGGTGTTACCTTTACAAAAATCTTCAATGACTTGTTATTTCTTTCTTAACAGGATCCTGACGATAAAAATGTAACTTTGTTCCCGGCAAATGAACTTACTCGAGACAGCTCTCTCCTGATGACTATTTTGAGAGTTATGGACAGCAATGCTGAAATCATCACACATTCTGATCTTCTGTACCTCATTAAAACCATTGAGAAGACATCATCCACACAACCCATTGAGATTGAATTGAGACATCCATCGATGTCCATATCCATGATCAACAATTGCTTGAAACTAGCCAGCAGACTCATCGACCCTGAAATGGCTGACCGTTGGAAGGAACTGAGAGCACGTGAGGTATGTGCTGATAGTCTCTTTGGTTTGGTGTTTATTTGGAGCAAACTTGGAGTTGGGTCTTATTTTGGAAGAACACTATACGTCAACAATAAAGCTTCACAGAGGGGTTCCTTAGGTTCAACTTTATTCAAAATCTGTATGACCGTTTATATACAATTCAACACAGACCCGAGGTTTGAGGTTGTTAAGTGATGGTAGTAACTACTACAGAACCAATTAAGTTTTCAAAGCTTTAATTTCAAAGAAATATATCATCCTCAGTTGTGCAGAAATTCATTTAGTGCCACTCTTTTGGTAGAAGATCCTTGATTATTAGTTTTTGTGGTGAAGTGTCAAAGAGAAAGACTATTGTCATGTTTTCTGAGATAAAAATACATTAAAATCATACAAAAGCCCAGTCAGATTCAATTGCATTTTATCTCTAAGCTGATTGGTTTGTTTCAAGGATTTGGCCTCTATTGATCTTTCTTTCTCTCGGGTTTATACGTTTCATTTTGCACTTTCTTAGAATCATAGTGGACTATTTAGTGTCGTAGAGAGCATTGACAAACTGCTGTGGACACTGGCGGACGTGCTTTGGGCAGAACGCAAAAGCTTCACAATGTCAACAAAGAACATGGGTAAAGTGGACTCACTGGTGCTTGTCACAACCATCACAGACATCAGCTTGAATATATAAGATTTGCTTAGCATGATTAGGTATCAATATTTCTGAAATATGACAAATAGGGATCACAGTTGCAGATGATTTCATGATAGGTATAATATTCTTTTGTTTGTTGTTTATTAAAATCTAGTCATGACTTTGTTTAAAATGTGATTTATGGTTTTCTAGATGTTCATCTTGAGCCTCGGAGGTTGTCACAGATGTGCTGCAGTTGTGTGTATAAGCCCTCAGTCCACGGCAGTCAGTTCAGCAGCTATGATGAGATCCTTATCCCTGACTCAGAAGTACAGAGAGTCTTCTCTATGGGTGAGGATTGACCACTCTTGATTTGAGAAATTGAGGCCCGGTTTCACAAACAAGGCTAAAAGATTAAACCTCTCTTAACGTAATATACTGTATCTACACCAGTAATGTATTCTTCTAAGGCATTTTTATAAAAGCAACATAAATTAATTAAGGGATAGTCCTGGTTTAAGCTAAGCTGTGTCTGTGAAACAGGGCCTGCGTTTTAAACTAGCAGGTACCTGATGGTATGGATGTTGTTTGACAGGCCACAAGGAGGTGATGTTTATTCACACTTACTACAGTCACCTATTAGAATTGTCCAAACTTGAGGCAAAGACCCTTGACCACCAAAATACAGACAGTAAAAGGTTAGTTAAGAGCCTTTTAAATCTCTTCACACCAAAATTTGCTTAATATGTTTTGTGTAAATGCTATCTTAAAGGTGAATTAAAAAGGTAGATGTTTTAGGTTAGAAAAAAGGTTATTTTTTCAGAGTAAAAAGCATTTTCTGTAGTTTTACATTATAATTTCCTGCGATAAAAGTACCTTATCTTTTTGTTGCGTAAGAAATACGGTCTCTGGTTCCAAGCCCCACCCAAGCTGTTTATGACAACTTTTAATTCATATCACACTACATATACATTTATTCATATGTAAATCTCGGAAATCAATATTTTAATAAATTTGAAAAATAAATCAATGTCTGGACTTCTGGAATTTATTTATGGAGATTAAGGTAAGTATCATTTTTTAATAGTTTTAAAGCAAACCATCAGTGTATTTGTTTTTTCCTGTGGCATCTGAGAATGTTTGGACCCAGAAACGGTATATGACCTTACACATATGGTGGTGCGTGATATCAGGCTTAACAATTAAATTGTCACTCTGTTTTATTTGTTTTCATGCAGTCATTACGCTGGTCAGCTAGCCACAGCAGTGATATCAGCAACTGTGCGAGATGTGTCCAGGGCAGAGAATGTTCCAGTCTCGGTCCAGTACACCCTGTCCTCTGGGACTATGGTAAAAAAAGAAAAAAGTTGTATTTGCTGTCTTTATATGTAAGCCCTAAACAGTGAATCTCTTCGTCATTCCATTAAATATCCTACAAAATCATTTTAAAAAACTGACGTACAGCACAATTCAAAATGCACTATGTATTATAGTCTAAATTAACTAAATTGCCTTGACAGATACTTAATTTTGCATAAAATCAAAACCTGCTGTACTGGCTGGTTGGTCCTGATGCTATTCACCCACAAGAGTTTCATGATTTTCTTTCTTTTTAGGCAAAGTTTCCGAAACGAGTCACGCCTCTCTGTGTCTTTTTGAATGTCAGTTTTATGTGAGTGGGTGTAATTCAATTACGAAACTACTAACTGGTGTACCATATTACAGCATCTTGTTTGGGTCTGATTTAGTCTCTTAATGCCCAAAGGGCTGGTCGTACCAGTGACTGGTCAAATAAAGGATGTAGAGTGTTGCCTGGTGCTCCTGATGTCACTTCCTGTTTTTGCAACCACACCACCAATTTTGCTGTCCTCATGAATTATATGGAGCCTGAGGTATGTTTAAAGTATTTCATTTATAGGGTCCTGTTTTTGTTAAGTAATACAATTTCTATGATATAATTACATTATTTAAGTTAAAGCAGTTAAAGGTAAATTGTTATAATACAATTCTTCCACTAGAGGTCACTGTAAGCTAATAAAAGTAAGAGAGGCTAAAACTGTTCCAATTAGAAGTTTCTCTGTGTTCTACAAACATTGGATTAAATTTATATTAACAACCAATGCAACACAATCTTACCCTTCATGTATGTATGTGGTAGTTGTGGCATATCTCTGAGCCAATGAGATCCCTAACGATAAAAAAGAGTCTAATATCAGTGGTTTTTGTTTGGTCTTTTTTCTTGTCCCCTGCAGTGGAGTGCTGATGAGGAAAGCATTTTGACAAAGTTGACGTTTATCGGATCCGGAGCTTCTCTCTGCGCGCTGGTGGTTACCTTGATGCTGTTCACTGTTTTGGAGTAAGTGGTTTAACACTGGTTCTGTTTTTCTGTAGAGAAGTCCATCGTGATGTGAGCTTGCGTCCTATGTTTTCAACTGGGGACTTGGACCCACTAGGGGGCCTCAGCAAACTTCCCTGGGGGTTGCAAGATGTATTAAACTGGTTAACAGATTTATATTTTAAGTAATATAAAAATAATCCAACTGATTAAAAATGCTATATTCTCTAAGCATAGAGACCTGGACAGAGTTTAATTCCCCAGAATTTAATTTCAAGTATAATCCTGCCTAATTTAGCACCGTTACTCCATTTTTAATGAAAAATTTAAGTTATTTTCCAGATTTTTAATAGAACCATAAATCTCAAAATATTGTTGCATTTCGTGTTTCAAAACTTTTACTACTACTTGTACTACCCACTTGTACACTTATTTAGAACCTAGCTTGTTTGCTCTTGCGTGTTAAAATGTTGAATGCACCCTCATTTCACTTTTGATAAAGGTGTATGTTAAATTATATTACATTATACATATACATGTATTTTTATTTTCTATTTATATATATATTTTATATACTTTATATATTTAAAAAGTTTTCAAAAATGGTCTTGATCTGTGGGGGTCTTGGAGTCAAAAAGGTTGTGAACAACTGTTAGTGTTGAGTTCATAGGGTCACGACATGGCGGAATGTTTGCTCGACACACCACACAGTCACTCACACAGTCACTCAGTCATGCCTTAGTGACAGTGAGCTCACAGCCCGTCACGCTTGTCAATAGCGCTCAGTTCTGAGGCTGAATCAGTATTGAATACCGCTAATCGTCTAATTAGCGCTTTGTGCCAAATGAAGCCAAAGCTTAAGTTTTATGGTGGCATTACAGAGGTTCATTAAAGGAAAGGGTCACACAAAGGGAGGTTAATCAGCACAGTTTCAGGCAAACTGATTTCCTAAAGGGATTTATGGCCCATTTGCTGCTAATCAACATGTACTCGCCAACAGCCTTCATCTGGGTTACAGGATCTCCTATATACCTAAGAGAACTTTATCTATGATAGCATGATAATTCCACAAACATTATGTCTGACCTGAAATTTGCAAAGTGCAGCAAATGCAGTTTAATAGGATTAAAAGCAAAAAAAGATGCTTGCTTGGTGTTTAATTTTTTTTTCTCTCATGCAGTATTCCAAAATCAGATCGTACATCGGTCCACAGGAATCTTTTTGTATCATTGATCTGTGCCCAGATTGTCCTTCTCTGCAGTGGTTCTGCAATTCATAATAAGGTACAGTGTATAATATAAACTCATTCTTACACAAGCAAATTTGCGTTTTAACTATTAAAACAAATAACTATAGCCAAGCAAAATATTTAATTGGCTATTTTTATTGACATGATTATTCACATTAAATATATATTATTATAATACTGTAATAATTATTAGTTTAATAATAATAAATTAATTATTTAATTTTATTGAAACAGTCATCCGATCGTATATGTTAACTTATTGAATTTTTGTCTAAGTTGTTTTATAACTTTGTTAAAGGATATCAAGGCCACACAATTGTTTTATATAGATTTTTTAAAAGTAAACTAAATTAAGGTCTTATTTTAGAACTTTAAAAAATGGTTCTTTCAAGCAGTCTGACATCGTCTTAAAACAACAGTAGTGTTGTTGCCATATTTGGCGCTGGATAAGCTGGCGTGTGGCCACGTTTGTGTGGATGTTTGACCTTTTGACCCTTGACAGCCTGCTCGCTGACCTTTGCCCCATAGGTGGCCTGCATGCTTGTGGCAGCTCTGATGCATTTGTTCTTCATGGCAGCGTTCAGCTGGATGCTGGTCGAGGGCCTGCTGCTCTGGAGCAAAGTAGTCAGCGTTAATTTGAGCGAGGACCGCCACATGAAATACTACTACCTGATTGGCTGGGGTAATGGGACTCTGCACTTCTCTTCGATCTGTTGTGCATTGTTATTGATTGGGTTCAAGAGTACAGGAATGCCGGTTTCCTGTTGATTCCATAGCTTTTGTACTGTTGTGTTTAATAAAGCTTTTACAATAATCAAATTATCCATTTTTAATTAGGTGATCCATTTTGTAGAAACTGAACATTATTGATTGCTGTCTAAATAAACAATATTTACAATGGCACCCAAAAAAGTATACACCTAACCACACTTAAACACAAAAGATGATTTTTGCAAAATGTGTTTTTGTCCATACAATGAAGGCAATGGTAATTTACAATGGATGAATAAATAATGTAATAATGTATATGCTACTTGTTTTAAATAAAGATAGCTCAAGTAGCCTACATTTTCATGCAAACATTAGCAAAAAAAAACTTTGTCCAATCAGTTGTATAGTTAGTTAAATGTAATTCTAATTCAGTGCATAATAGATTAAAAGTGTTTTAAGTGCCCAGAAGGGTATTGTCCATTCTATGTACATGTCAGAACTAAATAAATCTTTTCATGTAACAGGTCTGCCCGCACTGATAGTCACCATCACACTAGCCTCAGCCTCTGGGAAATACTCTGCGGATGGTCACTGTTGGCTTAGTGTTCAAAACGGAGTCATATGGGGTTTTGCCGGCCCTGTCATCTTCATAATTATGGTTAATTTCACACGTTAGTTTCTGTTGGTTTTGTTTTCTTGTGAATGTGTTTTTAATAGTGCATTTCTTTGTTCCAGGTGAATATCATGATTCTTACTCGTGTGGTGATCATCACCATAGGCACAGCCAAAAGAAGATCTTTGACGATGACTTTGAACAGCAGTCCCGAGAAGCAAGTCTCTGAGCAGATAAAGTAGGCCATCTCTCTCTTTCTTATTCTCTCTTTATTTAAATTCTATTTATTCGTACTCTCAAATCATGTGGCTAAAAAATTTAATCGTTCCCGGGTTGCCACTGCTGCTCCTTTTCACATTGACTCATTCACCAGCGCTCAATTTCTTCACATGTTTGTGTGTTTGGTCACCACATGGAGGCACCCTTTCACAGCTTTGCTCATGACCGGTGGTCCTGTCAAATTACCTGATCAAATTACATGCTGGTAATGTGTGTAACTTCAGCTCTTTTATTAAAATGATTTATTTGTACTGTACATTGCAGCCTCTTTCAACATTAAATATTTTTTCTTGTTTGTTTGTTGGTCCATTAATGGAACGATTAGATGTTTTTGCTGGGAGGTCAAAGTAAACTCCCAGATTGCTCCATCACTGTAGGAATCCAGCGTTATACCTTTAAAAACAGGCATTTATACTGAATCATGTTGGTTTATAGATATTTCAGTTTCTCCTTGAAACCGTAAATAACCACAACACAAATTAAGCTGCCACGTTTATCCAGCATTTGGATGTGAAGTGCCGTTGACACTTCTAGACCTCCGGCATCAGTCGTTGAGGTGGGGCCCCTGTGTATAAGAAATATCAATGTGACTCTTGAAAGCCGGTGGTCAAACATGGTGTCCGCCAAGGAAAATCAAACACACACTTCCTCCGCTTGGCAGTGCTGATTCGCAGCTGGTTCGCTTTAGCGGTTACCTGAATGAGGAGGTAATTTTATACTAAACAGAATTAAAAGCGATTTAGCGTGGAAATTGTCACAACGTGAGAATAAGCAGCAGCTCCTGTTGTGCTCGAAATGACCCCTGAAATCTAAAAGTAAGCAAGAACAGCCAGGAGGTGGGCAAATGTCCAGTTCATTTGCATATACAAGGTTGTAATAAAATAATCAGTTTGCTTTATCAGACTTTCCTGGCCTGATTGTGTTTTTGTGATTCTCAGGGCCGCAATGAAAGCAGTGCTGGTTCTGTTGCCGATTCTGGGCCTGACCTGGGTCTGTGGAGTCCTGGTGCCATTCTCTGTTGCTATAGCTTATGTCTTCAGCCTCTTAAACTCATTGCAGGTAAGAGATGACTTCCTGTCAGCACCGTAAGCCTTCTGTCATTTAGGACTGAACATATTTGTGGACCCAGAAAGTAGATATTATTTAGGTATATGAATTAGGTACTATTGTGATTTATATTTTGGTTTCTCAATTTTGAAAACTGTTGTATTGCAAGCTTTTTATCAGCTTGTGTCATTTTTGAATGCATCAGATTTTGAGAATTTATATTCTCTTCCTGAATAAATTTGGATCTGTTACGATTAATTGGAATAATCACAATTATTGTAATGCTGCAGTATGTTTCAGTTGCTCTTATTCTTCTTCTCAAAATATAAAAAAATATAGATTTTTAAATGAAAAATACTGGTATACTATTATGGGGTAAATCAAGCGTTTTTATTTTTAAACAATATTAAATACGAAATATTGATTCACTACCATTCTCAGTAGAAAAGCAGACAAACGTCAGTGTGAAGCATGTGAAGAGTGCTCGGTTGAATTAGCTGTGAAGCCAGTAGTGGTTTTAGCAGAGGTAAACAGTGGGAGTGAAGAGATAATTGCTGTTTAACATGGAGACGGCACAGACTGAGTGAATCGCTGTGTGTGTGTGATTCTAGTGGAATGTGTGTGTTATTTAGAGTTCTGGTAAATGCCTTCCGTCTGTGATGAGGTGTCACATTTACTGTTGGATTACATTAGACTCTTTCTTCTGCATTTAATTCTCTCCTTTCGACATTTACGTTTCTTCAAAATCTGTAAAATAGTTGCAGTCCGTTTTTTTTGTCTTAATCCTTTTCCATTATTGCTCATTTTAATACTTGCCAGAATGTGGGTGAAATTTATTTTGGCGCGTGACACTTTTTCCAAATGAATCTTCTGTTACTTCCTTTTCCCGTCAAGTCATTAGAAACGGCCAGAAATTCTGCTTAGTATTATGGTTGGTTGTTTTTTTAGTATTTAATTTTTTTGTGTTCAAATGTTCGGGGAAATTTATGTAAGATAATTTATTTTAGTTTTTCAGTTGCTTTAAGTTTAGTGTCAAATTTTCAGCAGGGGCAAAATTTGCAGTAATAATTTACGTAAGGTATTATATACAGTATATTTTGAACTGCTTTTAACTTTCTGCTGTGTTGCTGAGAACTTGTGTAATAGCTTTGAAAAGTGAACATTATAAAAAGAAAACATCCTAAAACCATGAAGAAAATACTAAAAATAAATAATAAAATATACTTGTAATTATTCATCTAGTTTCTTGTAGCTAAAATCAACATTGGTAATTTTGTTAGATGCGTTCAGTAATCAAAACAATCTCATTTCTCATAGGCTGTTTAATAGCTTGTGTATAATATCACAGTGTGAAAGTTCGATCAAAGAAAGAAAAGTGTGTCATTCTTTATGCGTTACAAGCCCATGCTGTTGAAATATTGTGTTCAGCAATCTGTAGAGCTCCTTAATCAGTTGTTTCTGTAATAGAGCTGTATATATCACAAGAAAATCAATAGAGATTTAGCCTGACTCACATCATTAAACCACTCCATAAATAGTTCATTTTCCACGCTAATTAAAAATGTTTCACCACAGTGATAATTGATGTAGGCTTTTTTAAACAAAGTCACTGTTTGGTTGGTTTACTTGTTTTTTGTTGTTGTTTGTTTGATGAAGACACGTACAAAAGAAGGTTCACATTAAAAAGGTATACTGTACGACTCTTTAAGGTCAGGCGAGCATATCTGTTTCTCTATTTTCCTCGTGCTGTGTTCTATAAGCATGAAATCTCGTCATGCATATATATATTCTGTAAAAAAAACGTGGCGAATCTGTCAATTCATGTTGTGCCTGGGAAATATTTACACGTTATTTATGACAGATATTACTTGATTTGTTTAATTCCAAATTGAATAGGAATTGAAAACCAGAGTTTTCAGACAGGAAGCTTGATATTAAAATGTTTGTTTTGCTAATTTAAACACCTTTATTTCCATGTACGTACTGTATATTAGTGACGCAGTGTAGAGGGCAGCTGTAATGTACTATTTTAGTCTGCCTGTAAATAATAAATTATTATTTGTGTCCTACACTGCTATATCACACACATAATTTTATGTAAATGCATGTTTTTAAATATTGAACTTCGATTTAGTTAAAATTCTAAAATGAAATATAAACACTTTAGGAGAGAGTATTAATAAATATATCATGACAGCTAATATTTAGAGGGGAAGAACCCACAGTGACACTGGTGATGATTATTTTAAGATGAACATGTACATAATACAACACAAAAACTTAAAATTACAAATTCCCTTATAAATTTCATAATTGGAAATGCTTTATTAATGTTAAGGTATATATGAATGCGCGTATCACTTTTGCTGGTTAATAAATAGTTTAAGTAGCTCTGTTGGCACACAAGGTCATGGGTTTGATTCCCTGAGGAATTCCCAAACACTGATAAAATGCTGGAATAAACTGTAAGTCACTAGATAAATGCGTCTGTCAAATGCCTGTATGGTCATGAGCATCTTAAAATCCTCAATTTTAATAGTTAATGGTGACCGAACATCTAAACAGATTTTTTTTACTAGTTACAGCTAATTTTTTTACTATATATTTGGGACTCAAAATCATTTCAAACAGCGAATGAGTCAGAGACTTTTTGGGAGATGCAGAAAACACAGGAAACCACCAAAGGCTTCTCTGATCATTTTAGCGCTCAGATATTTGCCAGCCTTTTCCTTTTTGAAAGTGGCAGGCGAAAATATAGCTCCCATGTGTTGAAGACCAAACTGATTGAATTGTTTTTCACTAAATTCCACGCCTTTGTTTGCCCACGGCATGATTTTAGTGCATGAAAGTGGTTCGGGTCTCTAGAGGTGCGACTCTAACAAAGACAATACTGTGGCTTGTATCTGACTGCACTATGAATTCAACCTTGTTAGAATAACCAAACACTCCAGCAGCTATGAAACTTCTTCAAAAAGTTTTGAGGAAGTCATTGACGACACTCGTCCTGCCCCTCCTCGAGCTTCTCACCAATTAATCTTTTATTCCAGATAATTTAGAATTCAATTCGTATGATTGTTTTAACGTGCACCGAGAAGTACCGTCGCTGTATCTGGAGTGCGTGAGCCGTTCAATGCAGCAGACCTTGTATTAAAGTGCTTCATATACGTAGATGCTGTAAGCTCTTAAATTCTGCGACCTGCGGCTTTGAAAGAAAGCAGAAATGGCATGCTCTCGCATGAATGCCGACCGCACAGAGCAATGAATGAAACGTTGCCGTCTGAAGTTGCTTTGGATATGTTTGTAATTTTGTGGCACTAGTGCTGTCAATGTAACGACCTTGAAAATTTTACAAATATGACAGCCACCCTTTATCCAGGGGGCATTTTGAGACCTAGATGGCCTTACGTGAAATTCCTGTCATGATTTTCCCTACCATGTTTCATTGTATTTTCAATAGGCAGCAATAACAACATAAAACTTAAGCCACGGGACTTTATTGTTTAATCAATAAAAGGAATAATGTTGACAAGCCCTTTTCATTGGCTACACTTCCTGTTGGTTGCTTGACAAGAGTGAGTGAGTGTTCCCAAAATGACAACCAGGTGCTATTTGTTTACTTCAGTTTGAAGGAAACGGCATAATTAGCATATTTCATAAATATTTCACATTTTATCTTTCCCTGTAGCAGTTATTGATTATTTGACACATGTCTATCCAGTTTTAATACTGTATGTAGCTTGAATGTAAATGGTCTTTTACAGAACATCCCATAAATAATTTAGAGATTTCTGTTATTCATCTTAATATTTTGATGATGTGGTAAAAATTCTACTAAACTTTTAGAGCAAACCCCTGAAATCACATATCACTGAATTACTGTATATGAGTTGACTGGTGTCAAAAAAATACAGTTACAGTACAATGCAAAGGCAACAATATCCTATTCAGACATCCACCAACTACCCATTTTTTCCATTTTATTTACAAACTTATGAACCATAAATACCACCATGTGCTCCTCTATCAGCCTGAAAATAAATAGCTTTCTGTAGAGATGGGGGGAGGCGAAGTGCTTCATTTGACCATAAATCGCACGACCCTCCGTCATCCAATCTCTGTGCAATGTCATTCAAAAGCTCAGTGTAATCCATTACCGGCATATAATAGGCCTTCCACCATGCATTGTCCATTGCATTATACGCTCATAATTTCCCTCTATCAATAACTTTGAGGAGAGAGAGGGTAAAGGGGGTTTGGGGTCACAAACTCAAGACTTTTCTTGGCTGAGTAGTGAGGTAAAAGTTTGGATGCTCTTGTTTGAGTTAAATGATGAGATGATAGAAATTGTGGATATACAGCCAAAAAAAAAAACATTTCCACATTTCAGATTTTAATTTAATTTCTAGATAACGTTTTCTTATCATTTCACTCAAGTGTCTGTTGAATTACAACAAAATCAAACCTCAGGAGTGACGAAAAGTCACCCAACAGCAATGTGATAGGGTGAGAGAATGACAACACATTAAAACTTGATTAAAATTAAGGTTATCGCATAAAAAAATTTTTTTTAACCTTTCTAAATACATGTCCAAATATTAATGTTGTGTTGCTTAAAAGTGAATATGAACTTGTTTTCTATGCATTATTTGAGGTCTGAAAAAATATTCAGCATCTTTCTGTCCTTTTGACCTGTTTCTCCAAATAAATGCAAATAGAAACAATGTTTTTTATTAGAAATGCAGGGACACTGTCAGATGGAGATAATATCATTACACAAATCCAATTATTGGCATCCATACTTTTCCTTAAATTTGATCATTACAGGAATAGATTAATACTGATGTGAAGAGAAAATATTTTTTTCACGTTTCTACACTATTCTCAACATACTGTAAGCACCACCAGAAAGTGTTTTGGAAATGATCCTGATATGGATGCCAGTTGAGGTCCACAGAGGGGAACATGGGTGAGTACCACAGACCCCTCAAAAAGAGACACATTTTACAAACAGAAACAAACTGAACCAGAATCTCTCAGTCAAAACTGGTCTCCAGCTCTTCTTTCTCTTTCTTTTCGATGGTCAGGCCGTCCCCAAACCCCAAATGAATGTTTTTTCATGTGGAATTGTTCAAGATGGAAAATCTGTGTCTTTTCAAGATGTAGCTCGATTAACATTGATATCACAAAGCATTTCCATGTGTACATTTTATAAGTAGATTTTAGATAACAAACCTTTATTTTGTTTAGACAGACCTTTGTTTCAGAGTAATTTCATGTTGTAGATGTCTTGAGATAATGATAGTTTTCAATAACAGTCGAGTCATATTTAAACACTTATTGAATATGCTCGTCTTTCTTTGAAGTCATATTTCCTTGTCATGTTCAAGCGTGAAAAATTAAAAGAAACCACCAACCCAATGCAAATATAATATACATGGCTTTGAAGTGTGAAATGCGACAAAAAACAAAAAATGGCAATTTGATACTGAAATCTGGCCAAAAAACAACAAACAATCATTGTGAATAACACATTTCCTGTCAAGAGGAAAGGGAATTCCACTGCTAGCACATACCACTAAAAGAGCCTGTCGCGTTTGGCACCCACCTGCGTTTATTTGCTTTATAATTACCAGCCGGCTCTGCGTAGTAATAGATTGTGTCATAGGAAAGCAAATCACTCGGCTACCCTGGCAGGAGATTGAGGATCACATGACCCGCTGGGAACGACCCCGCAACCCCTCTGGCAACAACGGGGCCCTCACACTTTCACTCCCTCTCTGTCTGCTGTCAGGAACCACTTCGACACCTAAATTGCCCACGTTGAAACAATGACCGTTTCATTTATTATTTAGCCATCCTAAACTGATATAAGTTTATGGGGTGGGAGGTTCACTGAGGGAGAGGGAAAGAGCGTTTTTCGTGGCATAGCATGACATAAAAATCGTTAAAATCTCTTATAATCTGAGGTCTGTGGACTGTTTGGTTGGCTTTGATGTATACTTTGCAGATAATTAGCAAGAACTAGGTCACGCCGGGCAAGAGAAAAGCTCTTCCTCCTCGTTTTATTTTTCTATACCGGCTGTCAAACGCTGATGCCAATTTACGAATGAGCAATTCGTTTTCTGCATGGAAATGAAATCTAAAATAAACACGCTATCTATTATTCATGCCAGAGCTCTTTTTAAATCATTATTTCCCAAGAAACTCTAATTGTGGGGTATGCTTGTTGTCTGCACTGGAATGAAGAATTTTGATCGCTTGGTTTGTCTTGTAATTGATGTGCGCTAGACACCGATGGTCTTTGTAAAGGTTTATTTATTGACGATTGGAAATCCCAAATTTATTTCAGCTGGTACAGCAATGTGTAAACAATGTTTCTTTTCGATCCTACTTCACCTCTAAAATCCTAAATAAAAAAGACTCCAATATCTCCGCCCTCTTGGCCTCCTGACCTTTCTGTGCTACATGGCTGTCACAACACAGAGAAAGCTGCTGTTGTGTCATTTCCATCCGTCCCCTTTCGCTCCCTGGCCCCTAACAACTGTTTACAAGGATATGTTTATTCTTATTAATCTGGTTCTTGTCGCTTGAGTTGACGCGGGACTGCGGGGAGAGCTGTGGCTTGTGTTAAGACTTATGCACCCTAGGTGGGAAAAAGCACAGGGATGCTGACAGCTCGGCACTCAGCGACGGGTTTGGGATTTTTACACTGTGCAGATGTGGTCTCCCGCTTTGTTTTTCTAAGTAATTATCGTCATTAAGTCATAGCATGTGCCAATCATCTGCCTTTGAGTTGGGCAGAGTTCAGGTCGAAAAACCACCCTAATGCTCGAAGCGCGTCAAAGCTTGTCTAAACCGGACTCATTAGCTGGTAAATTTAAATTTTTTTTTTTACACAGCATAATGAATTTATTGTATCCAGCCGATACAAACTGCGAAAACTATTTCACAGCAGTGAGGAGAAGGTATAAAAACACGGAAGAGACAAAGAGACTGGAAAACAAAGATGAATGAAGTGCTCACGTCGATGAACTACCATTCTTTTTCACTTAGGATTCCCGTGAGCCGTGGTCAGCTCTAAACGCATGTGACGCCGCGCCGAGTTTGGCGGAATAAGGATTGATGCCCTCCGTGTTAAGTGTCTCACCGCATGTGGCACGATTCGGGCACATGTCATTAACCCGCAGTCCTCTCAAGTCTGAGATGGAAGAAAAGACAACTCCCAAATTTTCAGTGTATTGTCAGGTCGAAAAGCTTAAGAAATGCACAATTGCAGGTGCGTGATACAGACCACAGAAATGAGCTGCAGCTTTTTAAACAGCAGAGGAGGCCAACTCTGAGAATTTTGGGTTCGAGCAGATCCCCATTCCCAGCTGTTCCATCTTAGCCCGTGTGAAGTCTGACATTTTTCTTGCTTTCAGTGGAAAGTATGTAATTAGAATTTGCCTGAGATTGGCAGGGCGGTCTCATGCGTTTTGACAGCAGGGGCACTCAGAAATGTCTGTTTGATACCTAAGTATTTTTAATTAAACAGTTTTTTGGCACACAGGGCCCCCATTCGCTTCGAGTTCAAAGAGTGTGGCTTGACCCATGTGTTAAGAGTTTGTATCAATTTTCTACAAGGATGTTTGACTTGGCCGTTTTAAGCATGCACTGTGAAATTGTCTTGTTTAAAAACGTGTTTGTTTATGATTCGCTTTCTGCTTCGCTTCTCCGCACATGTGTGCCATGAGTTTTTGTGGTATTTCGTTTCTTTTTATGTTCATAGTGAATACACAAAACAAGAGAAGAGAGAAATACTGTGTCTCAATAATTAATGGTTAAGTTGGGTGTACGCCCTTTCACAGAAAGAGAATTTCTTTAAACAAATGTAGTGAATAAAATGTCACATTAATATCAGAACTTTAGATATAAATAAGTAGTTGTATCGTTTGATTGACTCGTGATTAGTGTTTTGATCATAACTATTCTATCTTCCCAAGATTCAAGCAACTCTATGAATCCCAAAGTTTGTCCAGGTTTCATTCACTCCACTGTTCACATGAAATATACATCATCATTCTCGAATGAATCAGCATGCATTGACTGAACCATGCCGGCCATGCATCCTGCAATCCACCTCTCTCTGAAAAACCAGCATTGATTGATGTGATGTTGTACTTTTTAAAGATTATAAGGAGAATGTATTCTTCTGATAAACAGAGCATTATTTATCATTTTCAGAATATGGTCTCTTGCAACTCACATTAGTGCAAACATCTAATATCGAGCATGCTTAATACATATTACAGAAAATAGTTTACTTAAAAAAAATATACAAGTCATTTTCACTAAGATGTACATTGACTTGATTGACTAAAAATCAGATCATTGTTTGTGCGAATCAAGTTTTTGCATGAGATATAGATTAGTGATACTAATAGTAAGAAAATTATTGTCTGCAAGATTTACTTTTTTTTTTTAAATGGGTCATGTTGCACGAATACGAGTTTTTCTGTGTCTTCGGTGTGTTATAAGTTGCCCATGCATGTATTAGAGACGTCAAACTGCAAAACTTAGTGTTACATTTCCGCACACGCTTGCAGTATTCAACCAATCACTACGCATTGGTAAACTGGCCAATCATAGCACACCTTGCTTTTCAGAGCCATGATCTTTGTCAAAAATAAATGTGGAAAATACTGCGTTTTTCAACCTTAAATCGTGTATACACATCGCATTACATCTAAAACAAACGATAATATTCGTTTAAGCCGTGTCATATGACCCCTTTAATATTGAAATGATTGACAACTACATAAAATCTGAACAATTTCTAAACTATTTTATCCGAAGTCTCTTTCTTTCCTCGGTGCTTTTTAATAATAATATGATTATAATTTACTGGTACTGAGAGATATTAACTTAGAGATTTTTACATAACAGTTAAGCACCGCTGAAGTCCAATTTCATTAATAAATGTTTCTTATAGTTTTTTTTTAGATTTCCTTTTTGTCCATTGAAGGAATGAAATTCCTTCTTTCTATCATTCTAACATGAAGAACAAAGATACATATTGACCTTTGAATATATACATACAATTTTGTTCTACTCAAAAAGAAGAGATGAAATCTTATAAAGACTAACCTTCAGATAATATATCCAGTGTATATCGACATGTTAAACCTTTTGAATAAAAAGATTAACCTCATAAAAGACCACAGAATAGAGCTTGGCAATATTTTCATCACAATATGATTACAAAATTAAATGCAAAATTTAATTCAAATCATGTTTTTTTCCACTGTTACTCCATCAATCAACCTGCAGTTTTTTTTATTTAAGCCATAATAACAAAAAACAGCTAACTAACGCAATAAAACACAATAAAAACATGACAACATAATAAAAAACATGATTTTTTTACCCGAGTTATCTCATTTTGGAGCAAAGCTCTTCAGATATACTATCACAGTATAATATAACTTACAGTGTGATATCATATTTAGGTGGTATTGCCCACACCTACTGCTGGATAGGAGTAAGAATGTGAAAGTTATAATGATCCCGATTGTTATTTTTATCTGCGTCCAATTTGAGAGGAGTGAGGGGTGTTTCTGTTGTATACACGGTTGCGCGCTGCGATAGCAGGGAACATCTGTTTTGCGCTTGTTGTTCCTCTTGGCTGCTTCTCAATTGGATTTCCTCAAGCAGGTCCAAGAGCTGTCACCTCTGCCAGGCTCTGTTAACTATCACCACTGGACCCTATATTAAGAAGGGCTTTCAGGGCTAAGTTAATAACTCTCCCTGCTTCCCCTGACTGCCTCGCATTGCCTCAGCCCATCTCTGCCTCGCCTCTTTAGGGCTGGGTGTCCTGTGGGTATCCCTCTGGTGGTCTCTGTCTTCTTTGGCTCCTCCCTACTTCAAGAGGGCTTTATGTACACTCATTCTGTTCGGTGATTGCTAAAACTAGCATCACTTTTACTGATGCTTATTCATAAGCTTAAAGGATTTAAGGGAACCCCTCAACTTTTAGGGGAACATTGCATCCGCTGGTGCTTCATCCACGAAAAATGTTAACTGTCTGACCTGATTGGCAGTACGTTAGTTTTCTTTATCCGAACCATGTCAGACCGCCCTGTGCCATTCAAAATACACTGAGTGCTGTGGAATGAGAAAGTTTGGCTGCCGTTTGAAAATCGTCTGCGTGCGTTGATAGATCGTATTTAATATTGTTGTCATATCGATTGGTATCATTTTTTAAAGCAAGTGTTACAAATTCAAACCTGTTTTTTTAACGTCAAACGGAGCGGAGGTGAAATCAAAGCACTTTGGTTTTATTTGGCAATGTCACGAAGATTTAATCGATATTACATTGTGCATTTTGGTTAAGGTGCAAAGCACAAAACTATAACTTTTCAACCCATCTTTTGTAGTAAAAAGCAATTAAAAGTGCAATAGTTTCACGCTTGCGTTTTCATGTTAATTCTCAAACCAAAAAGCTCACAGCTGGGTCTGGTTTTAAAGCCTCTCTGGCAGGAACAGCCCTCTGACATTCTCACCGCACAGCTGAACACGTCTACAAATTTGATCCAGTTTGTAGGTTCTGCAGTACATCAGCGTCGAGACCCAAACCTGACATTTCGCCCTTATTTAAAAGACTGCTGGCACTTAAAGTAAACGTTGTGTATACAATTTAATTAAACTGTTTTTCTGGGGGGCGGCATAGACATTAGTAGGTCTCTTAAAAACGCGTGAAAAACATATTTTTCTCTCTCTCCCGCTTTTTCCTATCAAGCGCTTTTTGGGTCTCCTATTTCTGTAATTGCTGCCACATGCGGGGATTTCAGACTGACACTAACAGAGAAAGCCTGGATCCCTTGACCCTACACAGATAGATACATCAACTTTCATTTGACTAAAAGAGACGTTTCTCTGGGCTTTCTGTTTGTAATCCTACTAAGATTAAAGTCAGAATAGTGTCCAGAACATTTGATACACCATTAGCCACAGAAGAGTCACTTTGTGTTTGTTGAAGCAGGATATTAGCTATGCGTGTTTGCCGACCTTGAAAAGGGTTTACTAAAACATTGTCACCCTGTAGACACAATGGGACACCATTGTGCACCATATTATCATTTTTTTTCTTGTTAATTATATCATTTCATGTTTTTTTTTTTAAATGTACTATTTTAAATATGTGTTTAGGGAAAATTAGTGCTTTTGTTTCATTCTTTGAACTACGAACAAAATGTATACCAAAAAATTTAAGTTTTGCATTTTTTTGTTGTTGGAGAAAATGAAAACTGGAGAAACGGATCAAAACTAAAGAATAGATGCCGTACATTTTTTCTGACTTCTAATACTGTAAAGAAAGCAAGTTCATATTCATTTTGAATCAATAATCAGAACATTACAATATTGGTAGGAAAATTACAGAGTTATTTATTTTTTATTAAAAATTGTGACAACTGATTTTTCATGTGTGTTGTCATTCTTTCGCATTGCTGGTTAACTTTGTCAATCCTGAGGTTTGTTTTTGTTGAAATTCAACATACACTGGACTGAATAGATACAATACATCTAGACATGCTAATTGGAAATGGTCTCTTATTTTTTTTCTGCGCCTGGATGTGTACTGTATGCACATAAACAATATAAAATGTTATGTATGCTTTTTGAAAAGTTTTTCTATGTGACAAATATGTGCAGAATATATACAGTGAAATCATGAAAGATATTTTGAATCTTATTTTAGAAGAGATTTACTTTTCTTAGTGTTCAGACTTACAGTTTTTGTCGTCACACAATAAAATAGTTCTTAAAGTCCTAAGGTGTGCTTAAAGGCACAAAAACACACACACACACTTCGTAAGAGTTCTGTCACCCAAAGCAGATGTTGACAGTTATCTGGCCATGTGGTATTGTGCGTTTGCGTGTGTGTTACACCGGGTAATCTTGCCTCTGTTTAAGATTGCCCTGAACATAACCCTAACCTGGCCTTCAACTCCTCTGTAAAACTCACCAGCAAACCACACACACACCTGATACCCCTCATGTCGTCATCAAAGCACCCTGCGCTATTCACTAAATTGAGAAATTGGTTCCAAGTCTGAACAGCAAAGGGCTGGTCCAGCTCAAACGACTCTCTTTATATAAAAGCATTTTCCATGGATAAATTAGTCGGCTAGATAGATACTGTTTCCTTTCATTACTCCTTACTAAACTTACTACTCTTCCTTGTCCATTTTCTTTTTCTGCTGCTTTTAACTCTTGACAAGGTCCTCTTCACTGTGCACGTAAAGGAAATATATGTATTTTGTTGGGCTTTTTAAGAAATCCTATAGTTCCAGCACTCAATGATGTCTCTGCATTGCTCAGTTTGGTCAGCTCTATTTGTTTCTGAGATAGTGTCCTAATATATAATATATACGTCTATATATTATACAGTATATAACAGCTCAGAGATGGAAAGCTGCCACACTCTCTGCCTATACAATGTGTCCCTTTAATCATAGTTTTCATTCCAGTACATTGAAATTTCCTTTTCCAAGGACAGCGTCATAAATAAAGACAAAAAAGATCTTTTTACCTGCTCGCTCCCTAACTTTTTGTGCATTAGGGGACCAGCGAGAAATAAAAAAGACAAGGTGGTCATCCGCGCAAATTTATAATCATTTATAACGCGCAGTCGGCGAGGGGAAGTAAGTAAAAGCGTGAAGGCAGACATCCATAAAGGGGACGCGAAGCTCCTAAATGAAAAGCAAAGTGAATTCCTGTATCTTGTCATAGGTAATGAGGAGCAAAGGCCCTTCTTTTGGGGAGAGCACAATGCGTTTGCTCTCAGTTCGGTTCAAGACGCTTGCTCATGATGTATAGCAACAAATTTTGAGAGGAATTTATCTGCGTTTGACGCCCAGGCTTAGGAGGATATGGATGAGTGGACTGAACAAAAATATTTTTAGTTTCCTCTTTTGGGCAAATGCATTTTTAGATGGCTGTGGCTGGTAATGATTTGTAAATCAAGCTTCCACTACTGTCATGTTTTAGGGAAACATTAGATCAGGATAGTGCCGAGTCCTGAACGAACGTGCCCCCATTCTTTAAACACAATCACACTTTCCTCCTCTGCATCACATTCTCTGGGGTGCTGTGTGTTTTTAAGAAAACAACATTTGCCAACTGCATTCTGTTTTTTCGTAATTAGTTTTGTTAGGAGATAATTTATGCCTTTTGTTTGATGTATGCAAAAGTCCATTCCCTGTGCATACATTTCAAGCATTTTAGAGCAGAGTTCAAAAGAATACAGATTTATCTTGAAACACAATGCATTTAAATGTGCTCCATTTTTCTGTGTTTGTTTTTAGCGCAACATTAATGAATTCACTTTTTTGAACAATTCTTCATTATTGTTTTGGTAGCATTTATTTTTAACTCAATTATATTCTAATTGATCATTTTTCGTAATATGCCAGGGATGTTTTTCCCACTTTGTTCCTAACACAATGAAAGATTAAACACAAATAACGCCCATGATCAAAAACATGATAATTCATTTGCAACACTAAATAGGAAATTGACAGTCTTATATAAAACAACGAGGTGCGTGCAGCATTGTATTTTACCCCCTACTGTCACTGGGTATTAAATCCTCAGAGGAGTCGACGATACTTTAGCGTATTATTGAACATGCTCAATTACTGTGTTTGTAAAGTGTCTCTTATTTTGTTACCTTCCTTCAAGTACGTCTGATGTTTCTATTTCTATTAAAGCATTCAGGGGTGATACCAAAGCCAGAAAAATGGCACGAAGGTTCACAAAAGTGTCGACCTTAAGTTCGCACAACTTTTAATTGACCTCCTCCAGATCTGAAGATGTACAACTTTTATATTCACTATCCATAACGGTGGGAAAAAATACAAACTTTGTACCTTTGCTGCATATGTGACCTCTTCCTCTGTACCCAAGGGCACCCATTCAAGCTCCTGTCAGACCTGGCTATAGAGTTTTTGTTAACCTGAAATGGTTTTTCATTCACCTTTTATAAATGTATTAAGTGTACACTTATAAAAAGAAAGAATACAACGTGCACTGCCATAATCTATCACAGATATGTGGGTTTTTCCAGGGAAATTGCAACAGTAACAACAAGTGCTCTACTGTATTAATCAGGTTTTAGGTTAAATTCCAATAGAAATAATGTCAATTGTAAGATGATTCTTAAACTTTTCACTCACGTCTCACCATTCAATAAAAATGTATAAATGTTGTGTAGTCTGTTTAACCCTTTCAGTAAAATTGAATCGCTGAAAGTAAATTGACAAATTGTGCTATATATCATATTGAATATGAGTCTTCTAAAGCAATATGAGTCAAATAAGGTTTCTTTTATTCTACTGAACAAAGCATGTAATTTACACTCTATCGGGTTTTTATTATTTGATTTGCAGATTTTACAGCAGCTTGCCAAAGGTTCCTTTCTGCATGTTTTGTTGTCGTTACGGCTTTTCAGATTTTAGTTGAAGAACAGTTTTTGTTGCAGCAATTTTTGGCACATAAGCTAATAAAAGTATTGAAACTTTCTATAAGCCTCTCGGGCCTGAAAAGAACTGTTAATCAATATATTCAATGTTCAAAATCATGAACCAAAAGTGCTATCTTTCTGTCGCCATATGTGACCTTTTTCTGTACATGCTTTGCAAGGACACCACAACGGTACTCCATTCAGATATTGTTATAGAGTTTTTGTTAACTTTGAGTCGTTTTTCTTTATTCTCCTTTCTTTCAATTGGTCTATGTTCTGAATCTGTTTTTTGTACTGTAGTTGCTCACAAATGCTTACAAGCTTCGGAAACCTTGGGGGTGAAGTTCTTCACTTTCGACATTTTTCAGTTTTTTTACACATAAGCTTTGCAACTTAATATAATACCTTGTTAATTTTCTTTTTACACATTCATACATGTTCAAAAGGATGCTTTGTTCATTGTGTTACTATAAGCGTATTTAAGATCCCCGCGTTCTGTTTTATTCTGTTTGCAACGTACAGCCAATAGTTTTGCGTGTATCTTTCTTAATTCTCACTGTTTTGAATGCTTCATGAAAGCTATTGCTGTCAAACCAACCAAGCAAGCTAGTTACAGTCTTGATAAACTTTGTTAAACCTGACTTAAAAAAATACTCTTTGTCATCTGAGTTAATTTCAGGCTCAAAGAAAAGAGAGGAAAAAAAGAATCAAACAACTTCTTATTTTATCTGCTTCTCTTTTTGCAGGGTCTCTTCATCTTCCTGATATATGGCATGTACAACACTGAGGTAAGTCCGCAGTGCATCTCAAGGCTAACTGAGTGAGTGAGAGAAATGACATGATGTTTCTGATGGGACCCCCACCCCACCAAAGGAGAGCTGGGGGATGTTGAAGCGAGCCTCCTTTTGCCTTTTCCTTTTTTCCCCCACGTGAGCGTCCCACTGCCCTTCATGCTTGGGCTAACTTATATGCATCCAGGTCCACCATTAAACACTGACACCCGGAGTAAAGAGCCAGTCATCCCTCAAGCACATTGGCCAATATTTCACTGCCTCTTTAAGTTTTTAAACTCATGGTCTTCCATTTAACATTCTGACATTAGAGCTCATAGCGAGTTCAGCACCAGAGACGGAGGGAGAAAAACGGATATGTATGCAGGACACTCGGCAGATGGTGCGCTAATTTAACTGCAAAGCTTTTATTACCATTTAGATACTCTTTTAGAGGTCGGAAAACTAGAGTAAAAAACAAATAAATTGGGAATGAGGATATGTGCTTAAACTGAAATCTGAATGTGAATGTGTCACATGCAAATAAAAACAACAGTCCATTTCAGATCCATTTTTCAGCATGTACTGTATATTTCACATGTTTATGCATGTGCTTATGTGCAGGTTAATTTCCACCAGAGGTGGATTCTCGGCAGGTCTTCTCGCTTGCATTTTATATTTAGCTGTAGAGATTAATAAAACGCATGTATATTTGTAAGTAAATTAATTGAACATTATATGAAAAGATACAGTTGTTTATAGGGGTGTAACGGTTCTCGGTAAAAAATTGAACCGCACTGTTCTCCACCAACGGTTCTGCGGCTCATCTTAAATCTGACGACGCATTTATAATATGTTTGTTTGTAATTATAATGCGTCAAACAGACTGATAAAGTTCAGCTAATGTATGTTTGTCGATGATACATATTTAATACCTACAACATAGCAAATAATGTAATTTCAATAGGATTGACGTCATTTATGCTTTCATCATCTGGGTGTTGTGAGCGCGCTTGTGCAGGTGAGACCTGAGCAGCACATGTTTAAACTAAACTCAGTCAAGCCTTGCCAATTAAAATTGAAGTGCAAGATGATGCACAAGAAAACTTTCCTGTAGCTCAGTGGTAAGAGCATTGCGTTGACCTCGCAAGATTGTGGGTTCGATCCCAAGGGATTGCAAATACCTATGTAAAATGTATAGGATAAAGCAATGTAAGTCGCTTTGGATAAGAGCGTCTGCCAAATGCCTAAATGTAAATGTAAATTCACGTGCGTGCTGTGAGAAGATCTGAAGTGCTCACAAGGAAAGTCTCGGACATGGAGCAAATATTGAGTTGTCTTTGAAGCGCTTGAATGGACAAATTCACACACGAATTAGGTCAACACGCCCCTCTTGTCGACTATCTTAACATAGTTGGTTATGTCTTAAGTGAACGGACAAAACAGACGAAAAAAAACACAGCATGTGTACAGTATTAGTGTACTGGATCCGTTTCATTCCTCTTAAAGCGACAGCAGCTAATTCCTGCTGTCTGTTAAATGTCAAGGAAATACCTCAATTCTTGTGACTTTATATCTTCTGTAACTTCAATAATGATTCATCTTATTTATTCTGTACATATGCAATGTTTTGTTTTATTTGATTACTTTAATCCATTTATACCTTTAAAGGTATATACATTATCTTATTTTATTTTCTGCTTTGCTCTGTTGTTTTATTAGTGCTGTTACTTTTAGCTTGATTATTTATTCTTATTTTTATTTGTCAGTAGTCCATTTTCCCTGAAAATAGCACAAACCGAACCGAAACCGTGGCCCTAAAACCGTGACACAAACCGAACTGTGAGTAATTTGACCGTTACACCCCGAGTAGTTTGACATACATAACATTGGCCACATCCTAATGTATTGCATTTAAGTTTGAAGTTATATTTTATTTTAAAAAAGTAAAAAACTCTCTTGTTCTGTTTATATATATATATTAACATTATTTAATTAATTAATAAAAATGTTTTTTTTTTAAGTTATTTTGTACAGATAAATTGTTTAGAGACCTTGCATTAATTATTCTTAGATTCAATAAGTGAGTCGAGTAAAAATACAAAGTGTAAACATTGTAAATGAATGAATCAGTATTGTGTGGTTGCACTTGTCGAGATCATGTCAGCTGGGGTGCATGATGTCATCAAAGCAAAAGATGTCCTGTGTCCCAATTCGCATACTTAAACTATGCCCTTAAAGTATATACTGTTTTTGTTATGAAAAAGTATATTGTGCACATCTAAACAGTATGCACGCACGGGACATACTAACGTGTAATGGAGATGGCGGCCGTTGCCTAGACTACACTGTGATTTTTAAAAGTCAAATCGCCAAAATACAGCCCTTCTTTGCATAGGTGTGTATGTATTTGGTAATTCAGTAAAGAATCGATTATTTTATTTTGTTAATGCAGTAAAGTGTCACCAAATTTCGCCTTCTCGCGGATCACTCATTTCTGAATACTATGATTTGGAACTTACTACAACTAATTTACACTAATTTAAATTATTTAGGACAGATAGTATGCGAATTGGGACGCAGCAATGGACAATTTTTATTGTAAATTTAAAAGCTACATTTTACGTTTTCTTTACATTTTCATTACCAGTAAAAACGCTAGTTTTGTAAGGTAATATATCAAATATTGACCACTTCAGAAAACTTCTTGAAGGACTTCTCATTTCAGTTTTTTAACACTGCACGAACATTTGAACAAAATGCATCTAACAGAACATTTATAACGGAATCCAAATGTTATACAAATATCTTTAAGGTAGAACTATATATGTATGATTTAAAAATAAAACAAAAATTAAACCGTAAGTGCTTCCCAATTTAAGTCGCCTGCAATTTATAATTAGATATCAAGTTTTTATTATTTATAAAGAAGAGCAACGTGTGTAATCGAAAAGCGAATAGAAAGCAATGGACAAAAAGTACAGAAGACATTTGATCTTGCGCAGAGCAAATTAAAAGGCCGCTAATAAAGCATACTGCCCAAATTAGCTAATTACAGAACATACATAGGATAAACACTTGAGTCTGCATGTGATTATAATGTTAATATTCTTTTACATGTTCTTGTTGAGGAAATGCAAGCGTTACGCGTTAAACCTACAGTTCCCGTTTTCCTCCTACAAATCAGCCCCACAACTCGTCTTTCATGTGGTCATTTCTAAGCATGATGCAATTGGCACAATGGAAACTCATGCTAGATCTGAGATAAAATTTTGATATTTTGTTCCTGATAGACTTTTAAAAACTATTTATACAAACATTAGAATGGAAGTCATTTAAATTATAACATTTTGTGTAATTTTATCGTGTATTTGACTGTTGTTTTCAATGTCGACTACTAGGAGCTTACCGTTTAAATGACTAGTTGATTAGTCTCGCAGATCCCTAGTCTATAACAGATCCAATGTTTTGTTTCTTTGCCGGATCCGATCTGATACATAATGTAATCCCAACAATACATGTATAATGTATAAATGTATTGCTCAGAGCGCATAGATAAATATAGCTCTTACAACTGCACTTTTTTTCTGTCTCTTCTCCACCCTTCTTCACGTCCACCCCTGAGTACAGAAAGAGCTCCCTGCCTTTTGTCTACCCTTACTTCTACCTTTCTACTTCTTACAAAAGATGTGTAAGGGAACGGCCCTGAGACCAATCCCCGTATTGACACAGCCGAGACTCGCCACTGACCCTCTTCGCATTGTAAAATAAATCATCGTGCATTCTTGCTTAAGAGGCTGTTTTAGTACGTCGGAATCTATTTTCCAACTCCTGCTTCTCCTTGACCCAGGGGTCTTCACAATTTGTGAGCAGCTCGTGTCTGCTTGACGCTTTTTTCAAAAGGGTTTTGTAAATATCAAATGTGATAATCTTGGCCTCTTTTTATTTTTGTTTGTGAATTTACTTTATTTTTTAATTTTCTTTTCTTTTGTGACGTTAAAGGAAACGTCAGCAGATGACGTTTCACCCGCGGACACCACAAAGGAAATTCTTGGTTAATAGAAAAATGGTGAAAAGCGGTAGAGAATGATCAAAGTGTTAGTATACAAAGAGGAAAAGTTTGAATATTTAGACGAGAAAAGTGAGAGGCAAAAGGAAACATTCAAGCCTGTCTGCTCTCATTTAAAGGCACTCTCTTGGGAGAATAAAATCTGTTTCATTCATCTCTACAGTTGGATTATCTCATGTAAGATCAGTGGTGTCGTAATTTCATTTTTGAGAGAGATCAGCACCACGTCCCCTGAGGTTCACGGAAAATGTCAAGCACACTAAGAAGAACATGGTTATATTTTCTAATAAAATAGCTTAGATTCAATTCTGTTTGTGCCTTTACTTACTGTAAATTAAAATTGTTACAGTAAAACTAGCAAATTAATGTTCAATGATTTATTTTATATAAGATTGCTTGTAATTGTAAACATTTATTAATGCCCAGATACGGTATGTGTTGAGTTACTTTTAACTTGTACTTTTATTATAATATTTTTAGCTTTTACGTACATGGCCCATCCCAACAGCAAATTAAAATGGATAACACCATTGCTTTGATCATTAGATACAACATTTCATTAGAAATGTAAGTGAAATTTTGCTTAATGGTCATCCAAAGTTTTTTTGTCTTCCAATTTGCATTGCTTTCATATGGAGATTCGTTGGAATGTATTTATATATCGAGTGTAGGATCTACAAAACCTTGAGAGAAAAACATCTAAACGGCTTTTAAGACCAGCAACTTCAAGCCAATTCTTTCGCCACAACTGGGTTGCTTGAAATGCTCCTTTCTTTCAAATGGCTTCCCATGATTTTACCCAGAATCAAGTGATTTGATTTCCAAGTTCCATTCATTACAGGTACAGTGCACTTTAGACATTATGTGTCGCAATTTGCTGAAAAGAAAGAAAGGGAGAGAGCGAGCGAGCGAAGAGAGTATATTTGCAAATCTGACATATTACCGTTGACTCTGAGCTGTCAAAGCTTTTCTGTTCTCTTCATTAGCCCTGTCATCACCATGATGGTGTCTATACAAAACATGCTACCGTGTGTGTATATGTATGCATAGTAGCAATCATTTATGACAGCAGCAGACCTAATGAAGTCATAAGAGCTAATGCATATTCACCATCGAAGGGCCAACGCTCATGCTGGGAAATACAGGCCGATATGTTTTTTTTTTTTTTTTCGGTCGCTGACAGCCAGAATTGAATGTAATATTTTGCAGGGATGGAAACAGCTGGATTAGATTGCGTGATGTCAAGAATAGTGTCATATACAGAAAATGTGGATTCTATATTGTGCAGTTGAATTATAAAATATATATTGTGTTAAAAAAAACGAAACTATTTGTTTGAAAGTTGTTTTTGTTGCTTTACTGGGATAATTATGTGCATTGGTGTTCAAAAGGGATTAGAGATACAAATCTAATTGAGAATTTTGAAATCTGAATTTGAATTTAAAGATAAAGTTTTGGATTTTTTTGTTTTTAACAAAACGGATGTAAAAAGAATAAGAAATACTTAAGATTCTGGTGCTTTTTAGAGCAGAAATCAAATGTGCAAATTCACGTAACATTTACATTGCATTTACGCATTTGGGAGACGCTTTTATCCAAAACAACTTACATTGCATTATACTATACATTTGTTTCTGACCATGTGCAATCCTTGGGAACTAAACCCATGACCTTGGCGTTGCTTGCACTATGCTCTGACCTTAACTCTTTGTTGCAGTTTCCCGGACTGGGATCAGTTTAAATCAGGACTAGTTGACTTAGTTTAATCAGAATTTTTTTAACAAACATGCCTTACAAAAAGCATTTTTATTTGTGGATTTTGAGACAGCACAAAGGCACTGATGTATTTTGAGATATGTCAGTGCAAGCTGTTTTCAGTTTGGACAGCTCTTACACTTACTTTAGGACAAGACTAATCCCTGTCCAGGAAACCACCCGTTGATGTACTAATGGTAATATTTATTTTAAGAATTGTTTTAGTTTATAGAATCTTGATTTCATGCTGTCGTTATTTATTTACCTTTATTGATATTAATATTTTTATAATGAGAATAGGAAAATATGGAAAATGAAGTGTAGTGACTTTTGGACCTTGTATGAATTATTATATAATTTGCTTAATCATTGCTGGAATTAATAAAAAAAAGATTATTTCTTGTATTTATATTAGTAACTATTTTATTAATAATTAATCACATAGATGTCATTCATAATTTGACAAGTTGACTGTTACATTCTACGTTAAACAAGATGAATCTATAATAAGGATATGATGTATATAAGTAAAACAGCACAAGTTTATAACATTGTATATGTCCTTCTGGATGCATCTCGCAACATCCCCCTGTTCTTCTCACACAGTACAAATGTAATTTGTTCTGCAAGGGTGGCTGTTGCCTCTATCACTTCATTTCCGTAGCCCCCCGTACAGTGTGACGGATGAGAGGTTAAGACGCTTCCCTTACTTTGCAGACTCTACATGCCACTTTCAGGACCCATTACCTGTGACAAACTGGAACATTTGGGTCCACAGCACTCATTGACTTTTATGCAATGGCGGCCATTTGCCTTTTCTATTCCCAGTTCGGATAGAACTTCGCCTTGCTGGGGCCGAGGCTCATGCGAGCGCAAAGTGTTTCGTATTAAGTCTTTAGTATTGAGTCATGACATTTTAAACATACGTTGCCTCCTTCTCGTTCATAGGTTCGAAACACACTCAACAGAATCAAAGAGCGAAGAAAAGCCTTACATTTTTCGGTAAGTCTTCCCGGCTTTCACATCTCCTGTTGATGCATTGACAGAGATGTGATCTCCACATCACAGTACATTCAATACAGTGTATTTACAGCAGTTTTTTCTAATATCCTGAGGGCTTCTGAAATTGCTCCGTAAGAATTCCTCATGCAGGTTAATGCATTGTTTTTTTATACGGAGACCACACATCTTTCGCTTCTGGCATCTTTTCACACACCCACTCAGTCCACCTCAATCCAGACAATGTCAACCAGCAGCCCTGGGTTACATGTTTCTAATCCCGTGGAAGCTCGTCCCTTCACATTAAACTGTCAGGCCAGTATTTATACGCGAGGCTGCCGTTGACGGAGATCACTTAGCTTCACCAAAGCGGTTTAAAAGTAGTTAATAGACAACCCCCCTGCCGGTCCTCCCCTCCACCCACTTCACCTCCACAGACACTACGACCGCTTCCTCTATGAATAGCCACATTAACTCTCCTCTTGGCTTGTCACGGTTTATGGCATACGGTAGTTTGTCCCGCTCGGCCCAGCCGCGCCATCAGGTCATTGAGAGCGGAATGAGACAATTTCTAAAGGCGGATTGATTTTAGAATATGGCCCCCTCCCTCTTCCCTTTGACCCCCTGACAGGCCCGACACTGTTAAGACTGGGACTTGTAAAAAACGACTGCGGCCCAAGCGCAAGTGCCAGGTTGCAGCTGATAAATCGTCGCCTTCCGTATTAGCAGTGGGACCCTTTAGCGCTCTCTGGGCAATTTTCCAATTTTCTAAGTCCACGCGATGAGATTCGCCGTCCGCGTGTGGCGGATGGTTTTTTAGCTAATGCTGTTTTGCGCCATAAATCCAGAGGTGATATACTGTATCTACCCGAATAGCCTGGTGCTGGACGGAGTCCAGAATGGGAGAGGAAAATGTACTCTTCTTTATTGGATTAGAGCAGTGGTCAGGGAATGTACTGACTTCCAATATAGTAGTGATAACATATTGTAGGTGGATGGATGGGCTTTGTTTGTGAATGAATAGTCAAATCTTTTTAACGTATAAGACCAACATTGTAGAAGAACAACTAAACGGACACAAATAGTGTTGATTTAAACAAATAAATCAGTATTCACTGAGAAACACATAACATTAATACTCCTCCATCTGGCATCACAAAACATGGCTTTAGATATCTGAATATTGTGTGTTTATTTTCATGTTATTGATTATATGCCTATCACTGGCCTTAAAAGTCAGCAAATTATTTTGCATGCAGTCAGTCTGTCCCAGAAAGACTTTATTTACATGGAACAAGTTCATGTTTTCCTGCAATAGTTTTTAATTGTTAATGCAGCTACTGTACAGATTGACGTCTTTGATGATTGTGTCTTACACAATGAGCACTACATCCACTTGACGTCAACAAGTAGTTCAAACCTGCTTGTGCACATCATTTTTGCAATTTGGTTTGTTTACGCTATTGTTAATGGAAAACACACTACACCTTTAATGGTCCAATGTGTATTTTTTGGAGGATCTATTGATAGAAATGCAATATAATACATAACTATGTCATCAGATGTGTATAAGGACCTTACATAACGGTGCGTTATGTTTTTATTAAATTAGAATGAGCTATTTCTATCTACATACACCGCGGGACGCCACACATGAAATTCACCACGCTGTCACCACGCACCAGGTACAGTAGATCTAAACGGACATGTTTCATAAATGCGTTATCTCATTCGGTAAAGAAGCGAAAGCGTGTGACAGCCACCGTAGTGCTAGGAAAGGGAGGGGTGGAGTCAGCCGTTGATTGCAATTCTCAACTTCACCACTAGATGCCGCTAAATGTCACACACTGATCCTTTAAATCAGTAATTTACATTTGATTGGTTTATTTTCTATAGTTATACAATGACTTTAAATGAGCATGCATTGACTAAAAGCAGAATCGTAATTATACCGATTTCTCAAGGATCTACTTCAGCCCACATGCACTTAGTTACTGTAAAAGGTAGATAATGGCATAAAATACAGCTTAATAAAGCCCCATTTGCACAACATACTTTTCTTCCTCTCTTTGTGTTTTTTGCATTTGCCATTGATTATGTATGTATGAGCCGGAGCAGGGATGCCCGAGCGCTTCACACCAACTGTCACCTGACCCTTACGACCTTAGACTTGTACATACTGTGGCAGATTGCTTGAGAAAAATAAAGCTGTCAGTTGCACCGGCCAAATGAAAAACGTACGTCCTACGGTACTAGCAGGGTCTGGATCCCTGACAGCGCTGAAATATAGATATAAATTGGAGGCAGATTAGTTTTTTGATCCTAATTCAAGTTTTGACACGATACAGGATAGGAAATACAGAGATGTGTACAGTATATATCAGCATTTCTTGTTGTAAAATGTTCAGATTTAGGACTTTAAATGTTGAATTTAGAATTGCATTAAGTAATAAAGGAAATCACGGATCGCAATTCTTTATGTTTCTTAAACAGGGCTGAAACAGTTTATGCATGTCAAAACGCATTATATGTTGTGCTGTGATAGCAAGGGGTTTGACTGTGGTTTTGTATGTCAAATCTAGTTTGGTTTTCTTATGATGTTTATGGGGATCATTATTTTGCGGTTGTTCCATGCATGTCTGTGTACATTTAAGTCATGCTTGTAATGCTCAAATGAATTTTGGCGCAACTATATACAAAATGCATATCTATTTTATTTATTGTATTTATATGTATTTATGATATATTAGAGTTTTTTTTTTCTCTGAGATAAGGGTTTAAAGGGGCAGTTCATTAATTCCGCCATCATTCATCATCCCCATGTAGTTTCATACATTTCTTTGTTCTGATGAACACAGAGAAAGATATTTGAATGAATGCTTGTAACCAAATAGTTCTTGGCCACCCATTGACTCCCATACTAGGAAAAATGACAACGGGAGTCAACAGTGCCCCAGAAAGGTTTACTTTCCTACACTCTTCAAAATATCTTATTTTGTGTTCAACAGAACAAAGACATTAATACAGATTTGGAAGAATTTGAGGACGAGTAAATGAAGGCACAATTTTCATTTTTGGATAAACTGTTCCTTTTTATTATCTATGTCTTTATATTCAATTCTAATTTGTAATTTAAGCTTCGATTTATACCTCTCAGACTCTGAACATTCATCAGGCCGTTTGTGCTACATTACCTTTAGCACTTCATATAAAAGGACTTTTGCTGAATACTGTATATACGATTTCTTAACAAGTCTTTTAGGCTTTAAAACTTGGTGTGGATATACTAGTCCCTAATTTGTAAGACTTTTATTTCAATAAAAGAAAGTCCATAATATGTAAATATATTTCATTCGGTCATTTATAGAAAGACGTGTATAAGATCTCTTCATTATCCGTTTCTCAGAACTGTGCCAGCTCCAGACCTTCCAGTTCAGTGAGCACTTCTCGACAGGGCAGCTCTCCTGTAGTACGGGCTGCGGACGGTCACACGGTCAACACCAACCATTCAAGCAGCTCTTCCACCCACAGCGACAGCGGCATTCAGAGTTACAGCAAAACGAGTAAGCTGCAGTGCATTGGCAGTGCATCAACAAATTTCTTTTTTACATGATTCTTTATTTAAAAAAAACATATCACTGCTGTTCTTCTGAAACCTTGTTTCTCCATATAAATATATATCTTTGCCCTAAATCATTATCAGCAGTCACCCATTATGTTTGCCACTTTGTTTTGCAAATATCTAACAAATAAAAAGCATTAAAAAGTGGTTGTCACCTTTGACCATACAGTTTGTCAGACAAGGTTTCAGAAAGGACATTGACAACATGCAGTAATGAATTATGATATAAATGTAAATGTAAAACTGTAGGAATTAATTGACAGTCTTTACTTTGAAAACATTGACTGATGTCAACAATATCTTTTATTATTATTATTAATAGGTCAAATATACATTTGAATTATTGTTAAAACCCTTCAGGCGACACATCTCTGTGAAGGGAAATTTTCCAGCCCACATAAAACATATGCGTGTAATATTACAGTACAAAACACATTTGTGTGTATTTTCATATGGCAGTGTCTTTATAAAAAAGTTTAGTCTAAAAAATCCGTCCCAAATTACGTAGCGGTGTGAAAGTAGCGACTGGCAGAGAGGCTGAACTTCGAAGCATGACAGGTCTGTTTTAAGATTGTAACATTATCCAGACTCCAGTGAAACGAAAGGCTGCGTACGACTTCTCTGACCCCTGCATTACAGGGCTGAGTCAGAGTAATCTCACAGGGAGTTCATGCTGGTGAGAGATTTCAAGTGAAGACGAGAGGATTGTCACAAAAGAGTCATTGACGGAGAAGAGTCATTTTGTGAATAACACTTATCATTGCTTGATTCTGAATGTCTTTGGTTTCAGTTGCAGAGTTCTGTGGTGAATATAGCCATCTATTAAGAAGGATAATGTACAGTCAGCTGGTCATTATCAAAAAATAAATCCCTTCAGGGTGACCCATCTGCTTTACAATAGTTTTTATGTGTTAATGAGCGGGTGACTACAGAAATTATTTAGGTTTTAACCATGTGCCCACAGTGATAGTGATTGACAGCTTGTATAATTCAGCTTGTTACTCAAGGCTGTCCTTCTAACAGGAATAAAATGGCAGTGACGTAGTGACATTCAGCAGGCATGATTGAACGTACAGTATCAGGACGAGTGTGCAGGACGTAAACAAATGGAGCAAGAGCTGTATAAGCGATCCAACTGATCATCCTGCAAACTCGCTTGAAATCTCGCTGAAGCTGTAATCGGCTGCAATGCGCGCCGTGATTGAATTGAATATTTGTTTTTAATGCCGAGCAATATTTTAAAGCAGTCATTTACTACAATGCTAGACACTGAGAATGTTGAGATGCACGTTAATGCAGACGGAGAGAGAGAGAGACTGTGGTCTGTTCAAAGGCATACGAACCCAGCTGTGAAAGACTTTAAGTCGTAACAAATAAGGCCGAACCCACAATAAACGTGCTGATTGTATATAACTGATTGTTGTGTCTCTTTTGTTCAAGGTCAAGTAATTCTTGTAGCCGAGAGAGCGTGAGGAAAAGCGCTTGTGTTTTGATTTGATCAATTCATGTCTTTGACGCAATGGGTTCTAACCACCAATTACTACACAACGTGTGGTTTAGGCATAAAGAAATAAGGAAAGGACAAGTGTACATGGAGAAAGCCGTTAAGATCAATATAAAATCTGAAGTCTTTTTCTTCGTTTGGTGCTTTTGTTATATTGTTGATAATTTTGCTGCTGAAGGTCGAGGGAGACGATGCTTTCTTTCTTGTTCCTTGTGCTTCTGAAAAGGAATGACCTCAATGCGTCTTCTTAAAACGGAGATCCTTTGTAGCTTTACAATAGATTGAAACAAGCAATATTGCATATCTTCATATCTTTAACATGTTTAATTTCCCAAGTATAAATTGGAAAGTTTAGTAAAGGGTGGTTTGTCTCCCTAACGCCATTTGTTTCACATTCTATAAAACGTTGAACAGTGCGTCTGTGAGATTGTTCACAATTCTCTTCTTGCCCAATGTTTTAGTGATTTTATCAACCACATAGTAAATATAACAGCATTATGTAACTTTACCAATGTTTCAAGTAGAAATCATCAATGAGGTTGAATCCATCTTTTGTCACCCACCTCCCTCCTCAACAAAATGCACACCCACAGAATGATTGACAAGTAAAGCCTTGAAAAGGGAATTGATTGACACTTTGAAAAGGATGTTTGGTGTATGTTGACCCACAAGAAGACTGTGTCATTTGATTGAACATGCCAAAGACGCAACTACAAATTGTTAATATAAACGCCCAAATAAACAGATTGCAAAGCGTGCTAGTGGTTAGACAACTATTTACATTCCTTTCTCCTGGGGAAGAAAACAGCATTCTTTGTACTTCAGTGACCTTTTTGCTTAAATTTATTGAAAGATTGTATGAATTCCGTATTTGTTACAGTCAATTTGAAAGTATTCCTGCCGTTTTGCCTGGTTATTGCACAATTATTGTCCTCAGTGTTCAGTATTCACCGAAGCTAATTTTTCTTATTTTAGTTTCAGTTTTTATCACCTTTTTACACGTTGTCATTGATCCTTTTCATGCATGTAGATTTGCGTCTTTCACAGTTTTGTGTAGTTCACTTTATGTAAACTGTGTATAAATACTGTGTATTGCGTGGACATTAGATTAGATATCTATTCATAATTCACAAGTGTGTTTGTATGTGTGCTGGGGGTTGGATGTCATAGATAACAAATTGTAAGGAAAAGTTGAATTTGTATCTGCTTAGATCCTCGGTCGCCTTATACATATGGCTCCAGCTTCTTCGGTAATGGGATCTTTGATGGATGGCAGCACTCCTTAGGCTCCCATTTTTTAAAATATATTTATTTATTAATCTGTCTATTTATTCAGTCAGATCATCCCCGGCGGGGTCACTGCCACAAAAGGCTAGGCCGTAACCACCTGCATCATCTTCCATGAGCTTCTATCTTCTTTTTTTTCATCCTGTCGTTTATAGTTCATATCCAAAGTCACTTATGCACATCTCGGTTGGCCGAGCGTCGCCCTTTTGCCTGCAGGCTAACGGAGGGGAGTGTGGAAGCTGGCTTCTCCTTGTTATCCCGGCTGTCTTGTGTTCTGAAGCTGTAACGCTATCTCTCCACCCCTGTTCTTATATGTTGACATATGTCAATTGTGCCGAAAGCTCCCTTCAGATCTCTCCATGCGTATGGAGATTTGAGATCCATTTTTACAGCGCTAGAAAAAGCTTTTTTAGAATCCTTAAGAATCTTTCTTCTCATCCAGGTTATACTTACTCTTTATATAAGGGTGATTTACACAGTTCTGCGGTGTTTAAAATTAATTGAGCATATGCTTTCATCCAAAACCTACTCTAGTAACTGGCCAACCTAGGCAACCTTTTTGGCAGTATGGGCACGCTTCCAACACAGTATCTGTTCCAGACAGTTGTAAGCAAATATTTTGAGGTGATTCGATTGTCAGCAGCAAATAGATATTACTGTTAGTAAAAATTGCGACGCGTTTTTGTGGGCGGAGCTTCGGTGCAGTCAGAAAGTACGCATTAGTAATCCTAGGTTGCACATTTTGTTTGCAAGCTTTTTGACAATGACTAGAAAAAAATCAAATAAAATTTTAACATTCAAGGTCACTCACTGTCTAGGACCGCGATTGTTTGTGGAAAAGTTAACTTTAATGAAAGGAACCTGGCCGACCTGTACGTGCTCACTCAATGGATCCAGGAATGAGCTGAGATTACCTCCAGTTAAGTGGCCTGACATCTACACAGCCAGACAGAGAAACCAAGTGTGTATAGTAATACTAAACAGTGAGCGTGTACATGTACAGATGCATGCGTGTACTAACTGTGTCAATCGTTAGCAAATGTATTTACTTGAACACAAACCTGACACATAACATGAGCCTTCTCACTGTTCCCTCTGCCTTTATACTAATGCACTTGTGACAACTAAAGAGATGACAAACAGTTTACTTTGTTTAGTTTCTGGACGATAGTTAACTGCTAGTTTTATAACTAATAAAGTAAGTTAGCATACCCTATGCGTTTGAAAGTTAACACTACGTCAAAAATAACCTTGTTCCCCATTTTTGGCTTGCACAAATCATAATCCACACCAACAAAACACAGGAGTTTTTTAATCTTCAATGTTATGAAGTGAAACGCGAGCATTTTTGATGATTGTTTCTGTACAGTCTGCTCGCTTTATTGTGTTTAGCTACAACTGTCGTCAGTCTTTTTGTTTTTTAATGGCAGCAGGTATCTGTTACAATATCAAATTGGAGACTGTATTCTGTCGATAATCAACACAACAAGAGGATAGTTTAAATCCTTATGTAGCCGAATCTGTGCTGGTTTGTATTGGCCGCTTCCAGTTTTCCCTTTGTTTTGCCTCCAGCTAATGCTGTGACGCAAGCGTGACATTGGCACAAAAGGGGTCTAGGATCATTTGTTTTGGCCAGAATCTAAAGCAACACTGCATTATCTTTTGTGATTATGGACTCGATAAACATTTAACCAATAATAGTGGAAGAAAATGTGAATTATCTTATTCAGCATCTGTGTGTGCTCCTGCACTTTTGTATTTATTAGCGCTTTATTAGCTTAGCAACATGCAAAACCCAGCTCCAATTTACTCTATTTAAAACCACATTAGACACGCTGCTGATCTACATTGTAGACATTGAACAAAGACTTTTCTTTATGTTGGACTAATGTTCAATAAAAATTCTGTATACATTGAGTTTGATGAAATATAAGGATTTGATAATCTAGAGTTTTGTCTCATATAATGAGGATATACATGTCATTTCTCTTACACCTAGTCCTCTCAGTTCAGGATCTTTATTAGATGGGATCTGTTCGCTAGACTGCAAAAGCTGCCACCTCAAGTAAACACCCACCAGGTGTCACTTTATCCCACCCATGACGCCAGTCGACAGAGTCAGACTCAGACCTTGTCCTTTTAGGGGTGACCTCCTCAAACGCATCGTGTCATACCCCTGCCCCTGTGTATCCGCTCCCCAACAAGAATCATGGAAGTATGAGCTGGAGCGTGGGGTGGGGGTGACAGCACTGGAAACCAATGGTGCATCAAGACACTTCTACCCCACCACGGTGGCCATAGATCAGGGCAGGTCTGCTGGCGGACCGGGTGAGGGTGACAGGGGAATAACATCCCTTTCTCCTCAATCGACAGGGCCCATAACTCCTGCCTCCCCAGGGACAGATTGAGAAAGGCAATAGCCAGGGGCTGTGAAGCAGAGATGCTTGGGAGAATTGAAAGTTAAAGAAGCAGCGGAATATGGTTTTGCTCTTGCACAATTTTGTTTGCCAGTGAAAGGTCCACTAAAGGAAATCATTTTATTTATCAGGCTACGTGCATTATGTGTAAATATTTGTACTCCATTCTAAAGAAAATACTGGGAAAGCTGCACTATTGGGAAGTGCAGGTCTGTTGAATTTCTTGCTCAATTTCTTCTCCGTCCGCAAAGGAAAGCAAGCAGGAATACTGCTGTGTCAGGACCGAATCTCCGTCTCTACAAGAGTGCCAGCCTCCCGCCCCAGTGTCGACAGCTTTTATAGCCTGATCAATTTCCCAGCGGCTTATTGAATGTCTTTCAAATGGCTTTTTTATTTTCAATTATAACCTACTGTGTCTCGCCTGCCACAATGGGCCAACATTTGCACTGCAGGATAATTTAAAAGCCTACTTTAGGAAATTATGCATTTTATGCCGCCTGAATTTACAATCCCCCTTTACAAAGCAAGCGAATGGATTTTTGCGTTAGGCTAGGAGGACCGTCGTTATAGAACATGTTTGAGAAAATATTTGTTGGCCGCGGACCGACACGTACAGTATACGCACACGCAATCCAGAGTCCGGCACTGCGTTGGCAGGAAGGTGAAAGCTCTGAGTTTATGGAGATTTATTTGGTTATTAAATTTAACTTGCGCTCAGGTGTCGTTATCAAGTTGATGGAAGCAAACGCAGATTGAAGTACCGAAGGCGAAACGACCCAAAGTTAGACAGGTGCGTCTAAGTGCCCTCGCCCAACCAGCAATCTCTCCCCGCCTCATCCCAGACGCGGGAAGCAACCTGAAGGTGAAAGAAGTGCTCACCAGAGCTCATTGGAAAGTAGAAATGACAGTAAATTTTTCAGCCTCCCTCCCTCGCTCCTCCGTGAGATGGGAGATCTTGTTATAGCAGTCAGGATGAAAGGGGGTCAGGGCAGCAAGCCGGCGCGCGCCTGTTGATGATTGAGGAAAAGAGGAGTAAATTCATTCTGCTAGCGGCACTTTGTCAAGTGCCAGTAGCTTACCGTTGAGAGCCAGTCACCCATCACCATGTTACGACCTCTGAGGTCAGCGGCGGGCCATAAATCAGGAGCGAGAGAGGTTGGCGCGATGCTGCCGAGCCGAAGAGAGCTGATCCAACAATCGCCTCGACTGTGCCGCCCTCCCCCTCCGCCCGGATGAAGCAGAGGAACCAAGGCCTGCATTAAAATGATGCTCAGCCACATGTTGCTGCTTTATTGAAAAAACACTGTAGTGCCGATGGCTTGCTTCGTGAGAGTCGTCTTTCCACACTTTATTCCCTCCTTTGCTTGATTAGATTGTTTATGGCAATGAGGGCTAATTATACCGCCCTGTTTGTAGCGAGCGCCCTCGTTCATGTAAAGTATTGATTTTTTTCTATAATGAAGTCTGGAATTTGTAAGTGACAATGTCTTTGATTACTTCCGACGAACCTCCTTGGAGTATTAATTAAAACGGCAGCAGATGTGCAGGTGCGGGAAATCATTAGAAAGAGGCCCCAGTCTGTGGACATGTACCTCTCCCAGCATGCAACGCTCTGCCTAGCAAATAGGACGCCTGAGAGGGAACGCACTCACAAGTTCGTCTCTAAAACATCTACATTAAATATGAGCACGCACCACCGCGAAGCGCTTTGTCTCTGTGCACCTGCGAAAAGATTCGTTTTAGGAGTCTTTGTGTCTTATACATTTTTATCAACTCGTTCTGACTGTTTTTTAAATAATGCCAGTGAAGGTGCGCTGCGGACGCTTCATAATTCTGTGTCCGTTTTTCCTGATGAAGCTCAAACTGTGAATTGTTTTGCTTGTATGGTTTTCAGATTTTTGACAGGGTTGCGATTCTTCCGACATGTAACAGGATTCCAACGCAAATAGTTAAATGATATATCAT
This sequence comes from Triplophysa tibetana, assembly GCA_008369825.1. NCBI lineage: Eukaryota > Metazoa > Chordata > Actinopteri > Cypriniformes > Nemacheilidae > Triplophysa > Triplophysa tibetana. The sequence goes on along the minus strand of CM017906.1, from coordinate 14,265,114 downwards.
GATATTATTGATATGTTATGCACTCATGTGCTAGCATTTTTCTTTGAGCGAGAGGTAAGAGGATCTGGTCGGTCAGCTCCTGCTTTCAATATTTGCTCCTATTAAACTGTGATTATCCTGCTGCGCCTGGCTTCTCTCAAAGTTGGAGAGAGCGAGAGCAGGGCCACATGACACAGTGAGATTTTTCTAACAAGTAAAAACTTCCTGACAGCTCGGAAGGTTTATCAAGACTGTCGAAGTTGTTGAATACATTAGGTCGGCTTTTGAGGTGAACACATTTCGACAGAACACCTTAAAAAACATTTGTGTGCGTTTCTTTGTTTTGGTGAACACAGAGAAAGATATTTGGAAGAATGGCCACTATTGACACCGTAGTAGGGGAAATGCTTTGTGAATTTCTTTGTTCTGTTGAACACACACAAAAAAGATAATTTGAAGAATGTAGGACAGCAAACAGTTCTGGGGCACTACTATTACTATTGTCATCTTTCCTACTGTGGTAGTCAATGCTGGCCAAGAACTGTTTGGTTACAAGCATTCATCCAAAAATATTTCTCTGTTCATCAGAACAAGGAACTTTATACAGATTTGGAACAACTCATGGGTGAGTAAATAATGACAGTATTTCTATTTTTGGGTGAACTGTCCCTTTATTATGGTAAAATTACTGTAACACAACTCTAAATGGTAAACATTTTCTTGATACACCTGTGATAAAACACATTTTTGTTTATTAAATAATTACTGTAAATGAACTACTTATGTTAATCATATTAAGCAAGTCTTCTCTCAAGTTATATAGGATGTTTAGCACTTTTATGTCTCCATTTAGGACTCAGTTCAGATGTAGCAGATGAGCATATGTTGTTTTTTACCATGTCTCTTAAAATGGCTCACAGTCACACTATGAGATCAGGTAAAAGGCACTTGAGGCGTTCGCAAATCAGACATAATCAATTGCAAACATAGTTTCAGAGAAAGGGTGTCATCAGGCACAGGGTGCAGTGAGTTGAATGGAAGTTGACACAGCAGAAAACTCTGTTTACTGTCTCTCAGTCTTATACGATTATTTCATAGTCTTGTGCTCAGCTGGCTGCTATTACAACTGCTTGAAAACAATGAATTGAACAGATGGCCCGGAACTAAATCCACCTCTGGGTTACACACTTTGTACCGCAGCTTGTATGATTTTATCAGGACCTTTAAGATCTGAAACATTAAATATTTTGTTGAGAATAAACCACGTTTTTGAAACTATGTCCGAAAACAGTTGTTGTAGAAGGTATGCAGAATGGTAACAATTTGTTTGTTTGTTTACAGAAATACAAATACGTTTACATTTAAAGGGACAGTTCACCCAAAAATAAAAATTATGTCATCATTTACTTACTCTCAAGTAGATCCAAATCGGTATAAAGTTCCTTGTTCTGATGAACACAGAGAAAGATATTTGGAAGAATGCTTGTAACCAAACAGTTCTCGGTGACTATTGACCCCTTTCATACATTCTTCAATAAGTTTCATCTTAAAAAGCAGTGACGTTAACAGACTAGTCATGTTGTTAACTAATGCTAGCAAATGCAACCTTTTTGCAAATTGTCTACCAGAGTATAGTAGATTTTTAATACAATTTATGCAGAAATATCACCCGGTGAGCAAATAAAAGGCACCTGTGACCAATCCATTACTACTTTTGATTGTGGAGGGTTGTGACATCCACACATTGATTTGTAATTTCAAGCAACCTAGAGGATCTGAGCATCCACAACACACCTCTGGCCTGACGCCTGACACGTAAGGATGATGGACTCCTTCAATGAACTGACCTCTCACCTCCGGACGCCCCTTTCGCCCTCCCTCTCTCCTTTCATTCCTTCATCCCTCCATAACCGCTCATGTAGATGAGACATAGATAGATGAAGAGATTTCTGATGGGCAGCCATTTCATGGCAACACACCAAATGAGTTCTGGCTTCTGCGGCCCACCCCTCCTCTGCAGGAGATTAATCCTGACACGGGGCACTTACTGACCATGACAGTTCTGTGTGTGTTCGCGTATTTACTTACCTATACTAATGGACAGAATTGTCCTTAAAAGTTTGCTAAATACGACCTCACCCAAAATTAGGAATTTACAAATGATTTCGGTGTATAATAGAAAAGAGTAATAAAAAAATGGAAATCTTTGTACTTCTTAGTAAATGTGTTTTGTTGTTCTGTGCAAATCGATTTGGAAACATCCTAATGATTTAAACGGTGAATAAAACAGATGCTGTATATGCAGCTAACAGTTTCAGATCTCCACATTCTGATGATGTTTAAATAATGTATGAAAGTTCACTTGTCAACGTCCAAATCCTTTACGAGCGGGTAGAATGACTTATATTTCCAAAAAACCTGCAGCACTCGGACAAGCCAAAGTGCATACGTCTGCCCAGACCCTGACGTGGCGCTAAGCACTTTTCCGCAACAAAGACCGTTTTTATAAATGTGAACGTGAACGGATTTTTTGCGTACGCACGATTTACGATCAAATCTGTGCGTAAGCACGTTTTACAAATGAGGACCCTGATGTCTTAAACTCAATACGTATTCCGAAGTGGCCCTAGTCACACAGCAGATTTATGGGCACGTGAAGAACGCCACCAATTGGGGACTGAGCCCTCTGAGATAGGAATCAAAGATTACGCTCATCCCTACTGTTCTATCATGGCACCTAAACACAAGTCGGCCATAAATTTGAGGGAATTTACGCCACAGAGATATGTTGTGTGTCTTATTCCGAGGGAGTTTGTTAAAGGTTTTAAAATATAGCCTTTACTATATTGAGGTGCAGTGAAATATCTTGTGCAATAGTTGTCATGTAGTTTCGCCGCAAAGCCTTGTTTTGTACAATTTGTGGAGGAGAGGTAGCGTCTTGCAATCCCTGCAAAAGAAATGACATTATTGGTGTAATTTAAATGCTACAGCAAATTATAGATCTAGTCTGTTACTTCTATAACCAAAATTTACACATGCATCTTGTGATTTTTCAGAGCGATTCCAAGGTTTTAAGGATTAATTGTGTAACTACTGTATGTCATGTGACTTCACAGGACATCTGTCACTCCTCTGTGTCCATGACAACCCAAATGAAGAGCCCCGATGTCCTGACACTGGTGTCCAGCTCTCTGGACAGGTAAGGCCTCACGCCAGCTCTGCTCCCATCGGTCAATACAGTTTCATTCTAGTCTGAAGGTTACTTGACATCTAAAAAGAAAATCTATTTTGTTTCCTCAACAATGTCACAACAGTCATAACTTACCCTTTCTCTGATAGCAAAACATTGTTTTTCTGTGAAGTAGGAGAAAATGCAATGACATGCCAATCATTATTTAACCAGTTAATTGACAAAAGAACCATCTGCATACACTAAATATATCAATGACTAAATGTTTTCTGCTAAACGGGTACCTATATGAAAAAGTTAGTAATTACTGGAGAAGCCATATTTTTTTAGAACCATTACATTTTAATTCAAGTCGCTGAAAATCACATGCACATGCTTTACATTTATTTGGAGACAGTGGTCATCAAAGACAGCAGCCCCCTGGTGGCCACCTATAAAAGGATCTCTGTATCACTTCAACCAGTGTACTCATCAAAATTTAAACTCACAGCAACTTTTTGTTAGTTTGTGGGTGGTCCGTATCTGTTGTTCGGGATTTTTTTTGTCAGCATTGCTTGTCCTTTTGATCACCTAAGCGGAAACAGACCTGCAATACTTACACAAACAGTTGAGGCTATACATGACAATGTCCACAGGTGTGAATCTATCTGAAGCGTACACAAAGCACGAGGCATCTCATCACGGTCATGGACACAGGCATACATACGTAGTGGTTTTCTCTAGAGAAGCACAGGGGGAAAGGTGGAGCTTATTGATGATGTGCAGTATGGCATGAACCAGGATTGTATGAATCAGAGTATATAGTCCATAATGCAAGAGCCATGATCACTCTCAGCTGTGAAGTGTGCGGTTATGCTCGTTGATCCCATTTGACTTAGGCTGCCTGTTGCCGTCACTGTTTTTTGTAAAACTTGGTAAAGCAAGTGTGAATGCTATAGTCGTGTTTACTTGTGTTAAACTCATTGTACAATTTTTTGCTTTAGACTTGCTGTAATGGAACTGCAAATTGAGGGGTTTCTTAGGGAGAAGGTGGTGTTACTTTTCTAATCTAAATGGCTGACTTTTCTCATGACAGGCAATAAAATGGGAAAAATATCTATGAATTAAATAAGAAAGCAGATCTACATTATTTTTAGATTTTTCTGAATGTACTTTTATGTGTTCAGGTAAAATTATATATTTTTTCATTCTGTGAACTAACTACAATATTTCAACCAAAATTTCAGTAGAAAAATTATATTCACATTTATTTGCAGAAACTGAAAACTGGAAAATCAGGTTAAAATAACAGAAGAGATGCTCTGTATTTTTTCAGACCTCAAATACTGCACAGAACACAAGTTCATATTCAATTTTAAGTAATACAACATTATTATTTCTACAATATTTAGGAATAGTTTTTTCAAGGATTATTTTTTATGTGGTAACCTCATTTTTTTCAAAACGTTTTACAGACTTGTCATGCTGTCAGTCTTTCACATTGCCGTTGAATGACTTTGTCACTCCTGTGCTTTGATTTAGTTGAAACTTAAGAGACAGACTGGAATGGCCACAATACATCTAGAAATGCTGATTAAATGGTCTCAACATTTTTCCACGGCTGTGTATTCAGCAACCAAACTCTTAAATTAAGAAAACCCAACAATTTAATTTGTATTTATTAAGGGTTTTAAACCTTAACAAAAATGTATAAGAAAAACTTCTTCCGACTGAGCCAAGAATACTATCTCCACCAACCTAAACTCCCTAGCGACTACCAGAACACCTTGGTAACTGTATAGCAAGTACATAGCAATTCCCTGGTAACAAGACATCCTAGCATCATGGTCGCACAGGCAAAATATGTATTTTCAACAAAGTGTAATCTTTTAGTTTTTTAGTCAATATAAGTTAAAGGTCCAATGTGTGAATTGTTAATGACATCTATCGGTGAAGTTGCGAATTGCAACCATTGTCTCACTCCCCCTCCCCTTCAAAGAACTACGGCGGTTGACACAGCACTAAGACATCGTCACGTTTACGCTTCTTTGCAGTAGGAAGCAATGTATTTACACTTACAAAAACAGTAGGTGGGGTGCCAAAAAATAACATTTATGTACAGTAAAATGTACATGTTTTTATGTTGGCCGTAAAATAACATGCCTATTTGCAATCAGATTTATATCTATAATTTACGTGAAAATGTGTAAAAAAAGCCAAAATTTCAATTTTTTTAATCTAATTTATTTTAGTGAAGGTATTTATTAGTTTATCACTTCATTCTCTGGCCCAAGTCAGAGACACCAATACCCTCAGCCCAGAGGAGGAATGGCAGGCAGGCAAGTATGCTGTGATGTGTAACAAGAGTCCTCTAACCCGGTTCACTGTACCAGGTGTCTCTTGAAGTCATAACCTCTGAACATGGACTACAGCCCTTCTGAAACCTCTATGGACTTCCGCCAGTGTGTCAATCACTAAGTGAGTGGCAGGGCTTCCTGTTTTGGCCGTGTGAGGTTACACATCCTGGCAGGGTAGCTGCTGTCAGCCACAGGACCTCGTGCTAGTTGTGTCTCTCCCTCACGCACACACACACACTTCTTGAATCTCATGGGGTTCTCTTGACTCACAGGCTATGGACACACAGGTGGAGTTGCCGCAGCGGAGTGGTTCCTGTTTTACTTTACACCTGCACAGTGCTGTCAGGACTTCTTGCCTGGCCACACGAGAGGTCAATCCCGCTTCAGTCAAAGTTCATTTCACATTTTGTGTGCCAAAAGAAAGAAAATGAAACTGAAAAGGTTGTGAAAGAGAAGAAGTACGCTTAAACTGTAGAATGAGAGATTAAAAATTTAGGGTTTTATTTTCTTGTAATACCTCAGTAAGCTTTAGTGCAGCGGGTTTAACCTGAACATCATTGCCAATGATGCAGAGGGGGCCACTGGATATTTCTATGTCCTGTCTTTATGGTATATAAACTCTTACAGTACTCTTACAGTAGACCCCGAAGGCCCTGGCAAGCTTTTTCTTTTTTCTTTTCCAATACAGTACCGCAGTCAGGAGAGTTTTGTAGAGTTCTTTTAGTTGTATTCAATTAAATTTGCTAGTTTTTATGTTGTGGGCTCCATCCCAGGGGATTGCACATAGATGTATTAATGTATAAGATAACGCAATGAAAGTCGCTTTGGATAAAAGCGTCTGCCAAACGCATAAATGTAAATATAAATCTATATAACTTAAATCTATTATTTCAGTTTTAGTTTTGTTCAAGTTTTTGTTCTTATTGAATAATTAAACCATATTTTATAAACCATTAATTTTTTTTGCATTTTTTTTCTTCACATTTTCAATTATTTATTTTGCTGTGATTTAACAATATTACATATTTTAATAGTTTTAGTAAACTAGAAAAAATGATTGTATAGTGTTTTCATATTTTCTTAAGTTAAGCTTTTTTGTTCTGGCGAGTGTATTATAGGCTTCATTATACTGGTAATCTTCTCCAACTTTTGTTGTTTGATGAGTTTATTTATTACGATACTAAAGCCTTTTTATAAAATCTTTTTATTTTAGTCTGTAAACAGACTTTTTTTTTACACATTACACATTTATGTAAAATACTTAAAATAAAACAAAGTAACTCGGTGTTCGCTCTTTTAATCGTCCATGTAATGCAACTTTTATTCATTATTATGTCCATTTTGTTATTACTTATAGAAATAGTGTGACTGCGCAGCTCTTAATCCACATGCTGTGTGCAGCATAACTGACCACTTAGCCTTTCTTTAAAAGCCTTTGATTGGCTCAATGAACCCTTCGAAGGGCTACACTAAATATGTCTTTGCTACACAGATCCTGCTACTGCTGATGGTGACAGTTGACACTAGCTAGCACAGTGCATTTATGCCTGTGGGTGTTGCGCCTTTTTATTTAGATCTTTTTTTATGTTTTGTTCCACATGTTGTTCGCCGAATTACAATAGAACACATTTGAGAAAAAGACTAGCTTTGAACCTTCAACCCCACTGACAATACACCAAAATAAAAGGGCGTTTATCAGAAAAACAATGATGAATACTTCAAACCTCAGAGTGCAGCCCCACTCACCTCTCCCACACTCTTTGAACGGCCAGTCGCATTGTTTCACCTGAAACAATTCGCCATGTTGTCTTTATTCCGCCGTCCATCTGGGACCTGGACGTTAATATGCCATCGCCGCAGCTCACATCCTCATTAGACACCACAGCCGATGAGGTTTCCTGTGGCTTGGGGGGGCATCGCCAGCAGGACACTTGCTCCTACTAATCTATCAGCAAAGAGAGGAAGAGAGGCACAGAGCTGTTTTGTCACCGTGGAAAGCCACCTGAGCTCCTGTGACAAACTCTGCAGGAAGAAGAAAGCCAGACCACAAACATCGGCAGCTTAGATCATAAAGGCCCATTGAGGGAGGCTTCTGTGCAGATGTGCATAAAGGGTGGCCATTTTAAGCCATCGGGTTTTCTTGGTCTTTAAAAAAATCAATAAAGGGTTTTCTCTTATTTAAACTTAGTCAGGAGAAAAACTCATCATTCAACGTTTCAACGTCCTGAATGTTCTTGTGAATGGACGGTGAAGCACTGGAGATAACAAAAAGAAAAATGGACATGGTCATCCTGGTGTCATTGGTATGGAGGCAGAATGTTAACATATCATCACTCAAGGGACTCCTCATCTCTGGTCCCACCTCCTCACCCTGTATAAAACGGATCGTCGTACTGCACGGGCGTGATGGACATTTCCCTTTGTGATGTGGGTGGATTGGAGAGTGACACCTACTTCCACCCCCCACTGGAGAGGAAGTTCCTATCAGAACACAACAGGAACAGAAAAAAAGGAAAGCAAGCTGACATCTTTTCACTGATGAAATCACTTCCTACAGGCCCTCTATTGACCCCTAGTCCACCCACTCACCACCCACCCAAACAGAGTCTCTGCACTCCATACTCATGCTGTGGTCAGCTGGTGGTAGAAGGACAGGACTTCACGTTGCTGTGGCTATACGATCTATATGTTTTAGTATGTTTTAGTAAGTTTTAGTAAATGGACAGTTCCCGAATTCAGCAGATTTAAGGCTCGCACGTAACCCAACGGTTTTGAGTGCAAACCATGGAAGAGTTGATCCCAGAACTGTAGAGGTGCTTTATTTATAATTTACCCCTCAACAACAAGGCACTTAACCTCCGGTTAGGTCAAGGAGGACTGCACATGAACTGTACTGACTGTGTGAGCCACTTTAGATCAAAAGCAGCCGCTACATAACAAACGGTCCTTGTTTTATTGTAATACAATTAGGTAAATGATAATAAATATACTTCATAATTTTATTTGAAAAATAAAAAAATAATGTTAATTTTACATGTAACATTAATGCTGAGATTTCAGCAAGCTGTTAGAACACTACAGTTTTTTATATAATATATGTTAGAATAACAGTAAAATATGCATTGAAATAACAAATACATTCAAATATAATATAAGTGATGTATGTTATTTTTAATATATGTATATGAAAATAACAAATATACATTTAATTATTGATTATTATCATAATAACTAATACTTAAATACTGAATTTTTTACCCAGGTATTCACAATTTTTTACAATTTGTATATATTTTTTTTGTTACTGTCCACTTAGATAATATTCAATTATAATTATGAAAATATTCAATTGCATATATATCATATAATTATTTATTTGCAGTAGCTCTTTTCTTCACAACATTAATCTTCATTCTTAAGTTTTTACAAGTGAAAACTGTAAATGTTTCGTCCTTCTCCTGGAATTTAAGAGTTCAGAAGTATTTTAATGCTGGCATTGCCAGTCACCCACAGCAGCTGGAGTTCATTCAAGGTCACGACAGTTGCTTTTAAAATAATGAACATTTTATTTCTCTAACTGTTGCGATAAATGTAAAAGGACGCTACGGCCTCATTTAAAGCTCGAAGGCACCGTGTCAACAGCTCAGATGTTTGTCAATTATCGGATTTGTCAATTTGTGAAATTGATCTGTTAGCACCGTGCGAAGTTCTTGGCACACGTCTGAGACAAAGAAACAGAAAAAATGAATGCTTCCGTCCACGTTGAGAGTATTTTCCTGTTTACACTGAAATGCAGGTCAGCGGTTAATGGCAGAAGATGAAGGCATTGAATGTGCAGGACAGGACGACGATGTATTCTTTACATAATAAACATTATTTATATTATTCATATGGCAGGTAGAAATTAAGTGTTTAATACATAATTAATAATGTGACTACACTGATAATCAACACAAAACTTTTTTTGTTTCAAATTAAGAAAGAGAAGGAAGATACAAATCCCACATTAGATTTATTTTACATCTCTTATTGCACATCCTTAGAAACCCTTCAGTAGTGCAGTAGTATAGGTTAAAAGATGCAGATTGATGTTTAATGAAACAGCTCGCGCTCCATGGAGTGGTGCTGTTGGTTAGCAGTGTGAATGGGCTCACAGGGGCTGGCGGTGGTCTCCGGGTGAAGTCATTAGAGCTGTGCGCCGGACCCTCGATGAGTGCTAGCGCTGTTCTCTCCTGGCTCAGTGAAGATGCCCCCCCAACATCACGCATTCATTATTCATGAATGGCAAATTTTTATCCGACGTGTATATCAAAGACAAGCATTCGGTTTCTGATCTCCCCATGTGTGTCCAGTGCTTGCCCAAAAAAATCTTTAAAACGACTTTAATTTAAAAAACCGATTTGTGTTAATGAATTTGGCTTTTTTCCCTTGTTTTTATTCCTTCTTTGTTTTGGTTTAAAACCCTTTTAGAAAAAAAGCTTGAAGTCCTCGCTATGCAAGTTATATAGACAGCGTTTCTTCTCGTCCAAATTTAATTCATCGTTCAAACCGACCTCTGTTATGTTATCCCTCCCCCCTCATCCCATTCTGTCATCTCTCCACTTTTGCTTTCAATAAAATAGCAAAGGCCCCCCACCCTCAAAAAAAGTATGAATTAAGTAAACACTTCTCAGGAGAAGTATTTCACACAGGGTTTAAAACATCTGCACATCATCTACAACCGGTTAGCATACACACATCACGACTGGCTCGACGTCAATCAGAGTTCTTTCAGCTCTGTGATGTTAAGCAGATACAATTTCTCTGTTCTGTAACGCGCGCATTCACATGCGCTAACAGTGGCGGCAGGCACCGACGATCTTGCCACAGGTCAATGACAGCTTGACAGGCCTTGCCTGGTTCTCTCTGCAGGTGACAAAAACCAGCCCTCTTCTCTGATGCATACTGAAACAGATGCACACCAGTGTTTCCCCAGGGCTCTGTCCACGCTCTCTTTGATGGTCCGGGGCTCCGGCCCTATGATGTGCCCCTCATTCAGAGTGTGTCATGTTCGTTTGGCATATGCAGGCTGTCTGATATCAAGTAGCCGATGCTGTAGAGGAACTGAACGGTCTCCAAGGATCCACTGGCAGACTAAATAACCGCCGGTCTGCTGTGTGCGAACAGCTGTCTATCAGAGAAAGAGTGGGCAGAGATTCTTCAATATGTTTTCTTCACAGACAACAAGAGATATAGAAGCAGTTTCATTTTAAGAGAAAAAATATTGTGCTTGATTTGGGTTTGCCGTCACGAGATGCGACCCAATCTCTGTTTCCTGAATGCTCAATCAGTGGGTCTCAATTCAAGGTTGAATAGTCTCACCGGAGAGCGAGACCTGTTCGACTCTGAGCAATACAACACGCAGGGCTCCTACAGAGTGTTTCCAGTGTGTGTGTTTGTAAGGTTTTTAAACTGTTTGTGTTGTTTTCATTAAGGCTGTCCAAGATCAAATAAGAGAAGAAATCTTTTAGAAATTAGTTAGTCACTTTTGACTAAAAATTTATACTATTTCTAAATAAAACAATTTTAGTAATTAAAGAGTTAAATATAATGTGAAATAATTCAATTCTAATAATATAGTTCGAGGTTATTTCCTTGAGCAAAGATGCCAAATGTGACGACATCTTAGTGTCAGCCATAGTAGTGCTTCGAAAAGGAGGGGGAGGTATTGAGTGAGCCATTAGTTGCAATTTGGTACCTCACATTTCATACACTGGACCTTTAAATAAAATAAAATCGTTTGTAAAAGGCTTATTCTTTACAAAAAAAAGACGTGCAGCTCCGTATAGATATGTTTTCATATAAACTGCACAACAAATGTCAGTCTAAAATAATATATTTTAAATAATAATAAAGAATGGATTCATTATTATTCATTTATTATTTATAAATATTTCATCATAAAAAGTGAATTAAGGTCATTTGAAAAATAGGTCGGGAAATGGTTCAAAATAAATTGCCATGTCTTTGAAATTATTTTTTGATTTATTGTTTTAGTTGTATAGGTAGCGAACATCTTTATAATCTTGACTGAGGAACCATGTTTAAAATCAGTGTTTAGACTTTCTTTCAGGTGTTCGGGTCCTCGGGTATTTTTTGTGCAAAATAGTCCAACATCAATAAACTCATTCATTTCAGTATTTATCCTATTATAAATTAAATTGTGAGTATTGTATCTTAAAATATGTTCTATAATCTATATTAATTGTAATAATGTGTAGACAGTTTCAGTGGTAACAGCATTAACAAACTTTATGTTGCCTAAACTTAACATCCGGGAGACCTCCTTCAAAGAATCTATAACTGTTGAGTAGTTTTAATTTAATACAATTCTTCTACAATAATATGATGATATAAATCAATCTAAAACAAATAATTTTTCTAGCCACTAGCCAGAGTGTGTAAACATAAACACCTGAAGTCAACTTCGGGTCAGGCCCGTGCGTCCGATGAAACTGTCAATTCACTTCCTAGTTTTCTCATTTTCATGGCTTTGATATATTGATGATCCTATTCTTATATTTTATCATGCAACTTTCACAGGCAGGTTCACATACATGTACAGTATTTATCACACGTATAACCTGGCATCTGCGTGCTCAGTATCCGCATGTACCCGTTCAAAAATGATTTCATGCGCTCAGTTTGATTTTGTTGTATATTCGTGGTTGCGTCTGCTGAACTCCTGTCGCTGGCACAGACAACCTTGGGTGACATCTCCAAGCAGATGCATTGAACATTCTGACACTTCCTATTGTCAGTGCACAAAGAAACACTTAACCATTGAATCTGGTTCTCCATTGGAGGAGACAGAATCAGGAAGTGACCTTGGGTACACTCTCCCCATATAATAAAAGGGGTAAATCCAGGAAGACCTTTGAAACAGAATATATATGAGTGTGTGTGTGTGTCTTCGCGTTTGCCAGCTTGGGTATACACAAAACACTCTCAACAAACACAACGTTTTCAATAAAAAGATTTCATAATTTTTTATAATGCGTATTGGTGTAATTTGCCAGAAATATGAACTCTGAATATAGGAAAAATTTCAAAATACATATAAATGTTCGCAGAACTATCTGGTTTTAGTCTAAGCACAGAAAAGTGCCTGTAATTTAAGATGTATTATGCTTGGATCCATATACACATTGTTGAGTATTTCAGAAGACTCAAATCTCATTAATGATGCCTCACTTAGAAGTTGGCACACATGGATTGAGGCTGTGCCAACCAGTGGCGCTTAACCATACTGCTTATAAAATTATTATTGCTTTGAGTGTTTGTTATAATAATACTGCAATAATCTTTTCAACGGAATGGATGTACTGCATTTGAATGAACCCATCCTCTTTAGAAGAACATGTTGCATAAACTATGTGTCCCACGAAGTGCTGTACCACATATACACTTCTAAAACATGTAAGTCATATTTACAGACCCAGTGATACTGCGGGGAGTTCAGAGGTTATATTTAACTAATGAGAAATAAAAAGTAAAGTTTGATCATCAAATCAGGAGAAAATTAGAAGCAACGTTTTGAACTATTGCTTTGAAGTTTCTGTTTTCATTCAATTTAAATGAGAAGACCGCAAAAAGATAGTTGGTTTATATACTCTCCCATGCTCACTTGAGTATCTGGCATGCGTTCCATTGGCTGTTCCTGCAAAGTTTGAGCAGAGGTATTGTTACAAATTACTCTTGGCAAAGCGGCCTATCATTTTTGACAATAAGAGGTCATTTTTCATGTCTGACCTTCTGTTTGGACTGCATTTTTGATCCTGTGTAATTATGTCTTTGTGCTTGAGAATGTGGAAATTTAATCGCTTTTACAAAGAGGCCAGGAAAACGGCAATGGGAGAAAGAGAGTTTCAGAGGAACAAGCGCGACCATTTTAACAGGACAACATGTTTGAATTAGATGTTCTTGCACTGGCTTTAAATGGATTTCTGAAGTGGTTGTTTGTGAAGATTTTCAATCGGACGTAACCTTGAGTCTTTTTTTTATGGGGTTCCGTCGGATTTAAGTGCTGGTATAGCATGAAGAGCCTGAATACACGCGCTGCTCTCCCTCCCTCCATCCATCTCTCTCCACCTCGGTTTTCTGCCCATCTCTCTGTCTGTCTGCTTCTTTTCTCCCTGAAATTGAAAAATCTGCCTGTGAAGTTGTCGCCATTGTCTGGGTAATTAATGGAATGCTGAGAGCGTGGTTCAGGTGCTTAAAGAGGTTTTTTTCTTTTTCCTCGTGACTAATAAGGGTAGGAAATAAGGCATTAGTGTTTCTGTGCTTCTTTTGTATATAAACTTATGTATAATGCGTGCATTTCAATGAAAGGACGGTGACCTTCGCTGCGTTCCGCTTTTGCTGTGCATGTTGAGGTGAGGTTTAGCATAACAGTCCAAGCGGTCCTGTTTTAATATGCGCCTATTAATTCTATCATTTCTGTAGTTTGAAAGTTTGGGTCAAGGGCTCGCAGAGGTATTTAAAAATGATCTCAAAATTCTTGCTTATTACAGTAAACCAAGGCCTGATATCCAATGTTAGACACTCAGTATTTATAGACGCCCTTCTGTTTAGTAGAAGTCTTTACAATTTGTCAAATATTAGTTAAGATTTAAGGTTACGTACTTTGTTACAAATGCCACAATCATTCATTTTACAGCATGCGTACTATATATAAATGTATTTTTACAATTTTCTTATTGGTATCTACTTTAATTCCTCCTATAGTTGTAGGAGAAACATCTACTGAGAACACAACTGAGAACTCTTGAACTAAAGAGCAACTGCTGAGCTATGAAATGTAGCTCCGGTACATCAGATCTGGATGATCTCATTACTCTGTGAGACTTGTCAAACTCAAAATTGAACTTCATTCACAGTGAATCTGCCGAACACGTATGTCATTGCCATGTCTGATCTCACGCTAGCTCTCAGCTGCGCAGCTCTTAAAATGAAGGCCTTCAGTAAATCTCCTACTTGTGTTGGTTCAGAGCTCTGGTCTGATAAAGCCGACCGCACTCCATCTATTTTCCATCGAAAACAGAGCCCTTCATGTCTTCGTTTCAGTACAGCGTGATCAATTTCAGGATTGTTCAGTGGGATGTGGGGAATAAATGTAGTTTCACAATGAAGCTTTGGATTACAAATGCCATCCATATATATCGTAGTTGACATTCTCTGTTACATTGTACAATATACCTTGTATATTTAAGTTTGCACGTATTCACGAACTGTTTAGAACAGTCTACTTAGTTACTATATAAACAAAGAAATGAACGAGAGCTATTTTGCTCGTGTTTATAATGACTGACACATAAAACAATGTATTGTCTTTCAGGAGCATTTATCGAAACCTAAACACAGTGTGCCAAACGAATGCAATCTTAACGTACCCATGGAAGCAGTGTTAACATCCTGGAGTTCCTCTCCTCAGCAAAACGGCACCATGTGTCTTCACTGAAACGCTTCTCATCATGTGGTTTGGTAAAGCGAAGATATCGTTTTCTGTTTTATTGACCTCAATGTCAACAGTATCCTGCATGTTTTAATATGTTGTGCTTATTTGTATGTCTCCAATGCCAGATTCCGTCGTACAGTTGCAAACTACGATCTGAAACGGTTTGTTTATGAAAAACAAACTTTTAAAATGTCTACTTTCTGATTGTTTTACCTGAGATGTCATGGACAGGTGATGCATGTTAAATTAATTATTGAAAGCATGCTGAGACTGTCAGTCGGTTTGTTTATTTTTTACAATTCAATGTTAATCATAGGCAGTTCATTTCTGTTTAGTTTTTCTGCATAACGCACTATACCGGGCGAAGATTTAGACACACTTGTCTAAATGTGTTTATATATTCAATTCTTAAAAAGAGTTCGGTCACACTTCAGTACAGGGGGCAATTCTCGCTAGTAACAAACCACAAACTACAACTTTTTCCCCAATTGAATCTTAATTTGTTGCTTATTAATAGTTAATAAGGTAGTTGTTAGGTTAAGGTATTGGGTAGGATTGGGGATGTAGAGTATGGTCATGCAGGATATGTGCTTTATAAGTATTAATAAACAGCCAAATGTGCCGCTTGCTAAGAACAACTAGTTAATAGTGAGAATTTCCCCCTATACTGAAGTGTTACCAACAGTTTTGTAGACCAATATGCTTTTTTTTTTAAGAATCATCAATATATCAGTTTTGATCTAAATGTTGTTCTTTTTCACGACAAATTGTTTATGATTTTGTTATATCGTAGTTTTGATAATGTCTCTATTTATATTTTCCACATTTTAGAAGAATAAGGAAGATTTGAGAAGTGTTCAAACCTTTGACTAAAATGTATATCAGATTAAGGCTGTAAAGGCATCAGGTACATTGGTTTTATTTATGACTTGTTAATATATTCTTCCTTCAAAAAAAACCCATGTAGAGGTACTCTGTGATTTCCATGCTAATAACAGTCACCTTGTATCCAGAGTATCTGTGGATCATCTGTGAATCTTCTGCATGCATGCTTTACAACATTCTGCCGTGGCAAAATGGTTTATATTACATTGTAAGTATGAAGTTGTTTCGTGTATATCGTTGTTCACTGATTTACTGATTATGGACTATTCATTCCCAGAGATGAAAATAAAGTGACGCCCCTTGGCATAATAGTAATTTATTACAATATGATGGACAGATTCAAAGAGCTCATATGAAAACCCTTTATGGCAAGAGGTGACATCAGAGATTGAGTCTGAGTGTGGCTTCCAGAGCACAAAATAAGAGAATCCCAACAATGAAGCCGGTAAGCAGACATCCAATCGTTTGTAGTGGGGAAAATGGCACAGTAAGGGAATGAGGGGCACTGGATTTCTTAAGATTGTCAGTCTGATCACAAACATTACCACATTACAGTCACAAAATGAAGCAAGGACAGACAAAATTACAAATCAGTTTTCCTAGAGCAGATAAAGACGTTTGTGGCTTTATGTACAAATGGGAGGTTAAGAACCCTTCAGTTAGATGACATGCATCCTTTGCTCAGCGTTGGACATCACATTTGTGTAAAAGAATCCTTTACGTACATTGATGCAACCTGGGAGGTTAGAAAGTGTGGCGATTTTGATTTAGGTGACTTCCATGAAGGAGTTTTTGTCAAACATTTTGGTAGTATAAATAAGCTCATATTATGGGATGTCAAGTCACCATGTTGATCATTTCCACTGTGAACTCATATAAACGAACAGGTGAACTGCAGCAGGCACCTCAACACGTTTTTTACGGTGCTTAGATGTTTTGAAACCATTTGAAATCTTTAAAGTCAACATGAAACAGGATTCGCAACGTATTTTACTTCTATAATGTGACATTTACAAATGAAACAAGATGTTCAATGATAAATTGTGCTGGACTTGATTTCATCTATCGGGAGTTCAAATTGTGAACAGTGACACAAATATATGAATGTGAGTTTGTGGGATTTTCCTCTTCTGAAAAACCAGCATCTTCAGAGAAGCCTTGGGGTTAGGCCTCTGGAGGTTACGTGAAGTTCACACTCAAAAGCATCTCGACCTAACTTGTGGTAACACTTTTTTCAAATGTTATGTTATTTGCCATAAATATATATAGTTGCTGTAATCCTTGTGCTAACATTACCTGACATTAAAATGCTGTATAAATCATTGATATGCTTATTTTCTGCCCAAGGTGATGTCAGCAAAAGAATCAGATCATATGAAAGAACATGCACACCCAGACCAGGAACGTGAATGAAGAAAGTAAATAGGGTCAGTTTTGATTTCATGTTGACTTTAACACCAATCAAATGCAACACAGTCAAATGAAGCGTTCAGGAAAAACAAAGACAGTCCCAGAGTATCAATTCTCTCATCAATTCATTGTGATGCAAACAAGTGAGTGCAGCCAAGGGACAGACGCTGTCTTTGGTATAGAACACAGACTGCCATGATGAAAACATTCATTGAAATCTAACGATAGAAAAGATGCAGCAGTCAGTCACACCAGATCACTTAAATACAGCTCTTCATATTTTACAGTGGCAGGACCGGTGGTCGTTTAATGTGAATCACTGTATCTACATTTTGAAAAACGTGCTACAGTAAACAAATACATTTTGTCGGGATCGCACCCCTCTGTGTGTGAACACATGGATGAAACCAACACAATAAATTAAGCTTAACCAGTGACGTACATTTAAAACGTAGAACGTAAACACAGGTTCTACAAAAAGAGAAGTCCACAGAAATAAGCCAGCACTATAAAAAAAGTTAAAAAAAATCCTCAAAACTCAGTATTAAGTGAGATTCGTCTCCGATTTAGTGTCTCACGACATAATTAAGTACTGGGCAAGAACGTTGAAAACTGTACACACCGAAAAAAGCAAATGAGAGGAAATGTCATCTTTTGTGAACATTTTTTGTTTTGTTTCGTTTTCATATGAAATCATTGCTTTGCAACTGAACGCGTTACACTTTTCTCCCACATGACCACATGAATGTAAACACCTTATTTCTTTTCAATTGTATAACATTAATACTTTATATATAGATATGGACTTTTTATTTTACATATCGTAATTCACATCGGCACGGTTAGCTAGCATGGAAATGAAATAAGGCAAGACTCACATGAATGTGACATCAAAAATTATTAATACTGATAGTTAAGGGTGGTTGTTTCTTTTTTTATTCCTTTGTTCTCTGCAGGCTTTGGTCTTGTGTTGACTGAGGCGGGATTTCTTCTTCAAGGCTCTGACTCTGTGCTTCGTTCCAGTTCATTTTGATGCAGTTTTGTCATCATTTGAAAATCAAAAAATCGACATTTTTAGATTTTAATCGAGACATCCTTTCAGGTGAATCTCATACAGACCTGTTGTCCAGGTTGTTTAAAAACAACTTTTTTCAACATTTTTAAATTGTTGCATTATTGTTATTATAATTAAGTTTTTTGCTTAAGGGTTTTGTATTTTTTTCTTTTAATCGGCAAACATTAAAGAGCACTTTTCCTGGCGAATCATGAAAAGGAATTATATATATACAGTTTATTTTTAACATTTGTATATTTGTAATGTGTGGATATGCCTAATTTTCATAAAAACACTGTCATAATGCCCCAAAATAAAAAATAGGGTATAAAGCAAAATGTAATTTCGTTCATTCTAATGACAGAACGTGACCTTGACAGGTCTGTGAGATTCACCCATTTATTGATTTATTTTAGAGGGAGATATTTTGGATCAGCAGAATGTCAAAGAAGAAATGACTGCCAATGTTGGTGAGGGGTTTGGAATAAAGTCTTTGGATGGTGCCGATGCAGGCGATGGCTGTCTGTTTACCTCAGATTCTGGCTCGGGCCCAGCTTGTGTTTCTTTAAACAGACAAGTGGGAGGGGGGGCATATGTCCAGGCCTCAATGGAAACAGTGGGTCAACGCTGGCAAACCAGTCTACGTCTTGAAAGAGAGCCCATTCCTTTCCCTGTAATCTTAAACCCTCCAGCTTAAGTCTGAGTTTAAATTGGACCTTTCAATGGCAAGGTCAGCTGCACACAGAACAAATAACGACTGACGCTCATGAATTCGACAACACTATGATAAATCCGGGCCTAGAGGTCATTTTAACACTTCGTTTGTCCGTTTCATTTCTTATTTAGAAATGCATCCGCCCTCGCTTTTACGCTTCACCATCCTCTTCCTTTAAAATCGTGCCAGTACAACCAGTCCGTGCGAATCTCACGTACGCACGTTTCATTGTCCGAAGGCTATGTCTGGTGATGACGCTGGCCTTGAGATGATGCTGGGAGCAGTGTGTGCGATGCGTTGACAGTAAAGAGTAGGGGGCGGTCCTCAGGCACGTTTGGCGTGCAGCATCTCTATAAGTAGATTGTTACAGGGCACGTCACCGTTCAGGTGCTTGTAGTACAGATATTCCTCCGCCTGCAGGCTGATGGCTCGGATCTCCGGCAACCGTAGCAGCAACTGGCCGAACTTGTCCGTCTGCTGGGGGTAGTTGCACATGACGTAGTCCAACAGTGCAGCGTTGACCTGTTCCTGGACGCTCTCTATCAGGTGGAAGTTCTCCAGGTTCTTCACATCTGAAGAAGAATAAAAGTGCATGGTGTAATTTAGGCACCAATTGTCACAAGCACACAAAATACCCTTCATTCCGAGCCCCTTCTATGAGGCCGTGCTAAAAATCTCTTGAGACCGAAAGGGAATTCATTTTTGCTCTCAAGGGACCCAAAGATCCCAAATGCTGCTTTATTTTTTCATCAGCCAGCTATAATTCAAGTCTCCGACTTTTATATTTTCCTGATCTTGTCTTTAATTTATGACACGCCAACAGAAATCAAGATGTGTCCCTCACTTGCGCGGCTGCAGGATCTGCTAATGAATCCCTAGCGTGTGGCTCTATTTAATCAGGTTTGAGCGGCCACCCCATGTGATCTTTTATTTATCCCTTTGACCTGGGGTTGAATGGGAGCGTGGTCATCCCACCACAGTTCCTCCTAATGGAGACTGCTGGGCTCCATGTGCACTACGAACGATCGTGAAAGCACTCGGACCCACCCGGCCATATCTAATGAGCCAGCTGACACTTCTCTGCCTTCTCTCTTTTTCCCTCAAAATAATCGGACTGCCTCACCCGACTGAAAACGAGAGATGGGGAAGTGACTCTATCAGCGTGTAATGAGGTTTGTGGAACAAGCTGTGAGCGCTTCATGGCATTGGTGAGGATGTTTGACCCCTGGGTGACACCAGCAGGCAGAATCAGGAAAGGGAAAGAGGCGGGGTTAACACGAAAATGACCAATTACAAATCTGCAGCTCTGCTCGGGTTGTTTTAACGCTGACGAGAAAGTCAACAAACTCAGACCTGTAAGATTTACTCTGAGGGAAGTGGATTTTTACGTTTTGTATTTTATTAAAGAAAAAAAATTAGGAGACCATTTCAGATTTAATTTAATCAGTATTTCTTGATGTAGTTTGGCCATTCCAGTCCAGTGTCGGTTGAACTTAAAAAAAAAAAAAAAACTGATATGAAAGTCTGCAAGCATGAAAAGACACAAGACAAATAAACATACAAATATAACTGTTTAATTGCTTAAAACTGAATGTGAACCTTTTTTCTTTGCGTATTTGAGGTCTGAAAAAACACAGCATCTTTTCTGTGAAATTGACCTGATTCTCCAGTTTTCATTTTCTGCAAATAAATGCAATGTGGAAGAAATATT
The DNA here is from genome assembly GCA_008369825.1 of Triplophysa tibetana. NCBI lineage: Eukaryota > Metazoa > Chordata > Actinopteri > Cypriniformes > Nemacheilidae > Triplophysa > Triplophysa tibetana. The sequence continues at coordinate 14,244,338 of CM017906.1, read as the reverse complement.
GTTCACAGAAAGAAAGAAAAAAGGATCATTTTACCTAAACACAGCTATAAATAGTAAATTCAGAAAAACTTAAATCTTTTTTTTCAGCATCTGCATACATATTTATATATGTAATTACATGTTATATTTTTATATTTTAGTACAAAGTTTCACAACAGTCACATGAAATAAATCAGTTGCGAATCTTTTTCATGAACCTTACTCATTGAAACCATCTGATCTGACTTCCCACTATTACTGAAGTCACATGAATTTAATTCTCACTTAAGATTTCCACGAGTGGGCTCAGATTCCGAGTCTTTCTCAGACTAATTAAAGAAAAACCGTACATAAAAAGTTCAATTTTAATTGCTAATTATTGTTCCTCTGCTTTTGAACATGAAAAACTCGAGCACTGAGACGGGTTAAAAGAGTCCACTGATCGATGACAATGGCTTGATCTTTTCCGCCCCGAGCGAACGAGGCAGGTTACCAGGCGAGAATTAACGTGTTTGTTTAATTTATCCACGGCAAGATGCGCCTAATCATGCCCTGCTGACAGAGAGTGAAAAAAGCACCAAAAAAAAAATGCAACAACAAAAAAATCGTACAAGCAGCACTTACTATCCAGTCAGGTTGCAGCATAGTAAGCACTCTTATTTTCTATCTCAACATTTAGCCACTGTGGGACTAATTATCAACTTTTTCTCTTTTTTTATGATACATCCTTAGTGTGCACGGGGGCTGCTGTGTAGCCTGCCTCCAACCCTTAGGTCCTGAGGAATACATTGTTCATTTGACTATAGCACTCGTACTAGACGACCTCACATATCCACTGGTAGACATCCCCCGACCCCCTCCCTTCTGATATTCTGGGATGGTTTTTAATTAGTCAGGATTTTCTAAGTGAAAAAGATCATTCCGCAAGAAATGTATGCACCCCCCCCTCCTTCCTAAAGCCCTCGTGAGATTCTGTTTTATACTGACACGTATTCACAAATATTGTGCATGCTGTACGTGTATAGAAAAAATGTTGTAGGCTCTGTTCATCAGCTCTCTACAGTAATGGCATATTGATTGTAATTGTTTGGTATGCACGCTGCAAATGAAGATACACAAGGGTATGGAATTTCACCTCTAATAGTTTAGTCAATGACCAATTAAATCATAACACGAAATTTGAAAGGCAAATGATGAATCCATTGACATTCCTATCTGAGTGATGTCACAATGTAATGAATGCCTTTCACTTGTAAAAGCAGGATGATTAGTTGTGCAACTGAGCAAAGCTGCCAGCGTGTTATTGTGTATATTCATTACAGCTTATAGAAATGTTTGTTCCGAGATTACACCCAGGACATTTTATAACACCCTCCCTTTCGCTGTAATGATACAGTCAATCAAGCATGTCAAAATGTTATCTTTATTCATCATTAACTTCATTTTCTGCTGCACACCAATCAAAAAACAGGGCAGTGCTGTGACAGCCAATGATCTCTGGTGTAAGGTACGTGCCTATTTTATTTAGATTCGGCCCGTGAAATGCCACACGTGGGCAATGTCCACTTGGTTAGCACTGTTATTTACACGCTGTTCAAAGTTGAGTTGAACGTCATATCTTTAGTTGGGTTAGGGAATGTTTTAGGGGTTTGGTGAATTATAGTAGTTTTGAAAATGTTCACCCAATCACTAAATAATGATAGACCCAGTGAAGCTGACAAGCAAAATGTTCGTTGTGTTTATGTACATTTTTTGATAAATCTACAACACACAATATCTTGATTGGTTACACTGGCATAAAATAATTGTTCACCATTTTGGGTGAACTGTTCCTTTTAGACCATTGGAGTCAAAGTCAGAAAAATAAAATAGGCTTTAAATATGATATTCATCATAGAATTGTGATTTTATAACAAACACTTGTGCACTTTCTCAAACTTCTCCAATGTAACCAATTATGAACATATGAATATTAATTCACTTTTGTGGACTAAATGTGAAATTAGGTCTTATACAGTACTGGGAACACAACATTTCTAACAAATCTATACGATTTTTCAATCTGGTACTTCAATCTGATATTGTTATAGTGAATAGAGTTAATGTTTGTCCAAATTCTTGCATTATGAGTGAGAAGAACTTAATCAAAATATATTTGAATAAGTATTTGCGGCAATAGGTATTTAAAAAACGTATTAATTATTTCAATTGTGTACAATTCTCGCAATCAAATCACTGAAACCGACCTGTTGCAGATGGTAACACATAACAGAACGGTAGTGAAGTATAATTCTTAATATTTTCTAAGAGACTAAAGATTTGAATTTCTGGTAAAGGTTAGTTCAGCAAACTTTGAGGAGTACTGGAGCATAAAACAGCCTTTCAACGTAAAAGAAAGTTAAAAAAAACTATTTCATGGGGTCTTCATTGGGGCAAGAGTGGGAAAACAGTGATCTGTCAGAGCAAACCTACATACTTAAATAGATAACTATACACGTTATGTCCACCTCTCTTGTTTTACTTTCTAATAATATTGCATATAAATGACTTTAACTCATTAGTTTTTTTCTCCAAGGTTTGGTCCTCCTAAGCCCCAGAAAAGCCAGAAGGCATGTGAGGGTTCAGTCCGCTCGTCCCCGCTTAACTCCTATCGCTATGAAAGAGAATTAAACAGGACTGGTTCGGTTGGGGATATATTATGTCAAACGTGATCCCGTCGTTGCGAGCTAAGCAGGTAGAAGACACGTCCTGGTCGCCCAAGGATGCTTTTGACACTACGCACTCAACAGGGAGGGAAGGTATAAAACGCCTTAGGTGTGATGAAATAAACACAAGCCGAGGCAAACAGTTCTTGTTACAAATGCTAGCTGAAAGGCACTCTGCCTGTTTGAAAGGTGAAGGGAAATATATTTACATCTGCTTAGTTCTTGGTGCAATCTCAGTCGAGAGCTGGCAGGTTTGAGCCGTGGGCTGAACCGACGATAATGATCCGTGCTTAAACTGTCTTAAAGTACTGTACTCACAAGCTGCGTGCGATGAGTAAACAACGGTTTACTGTATTTAAAGCGTCAGCGCTTTAAAAAACATAAAAATGCACTCAGGTTAACCATCAAACTTCTTTTGGAGAATGAAATATAATGTAGAGGAGATATCGCTAGTAATGTTAAAACATTTAATTTGATCCATGCCACATTTATTTATTTATCTGTTATGGATCGTTTCTGCATAAAGTTTCCCACTCAGTTTGAGGGTTCGCCGGAAGACCTCAATTTGGTGATGGACCGCCTATTCCTCCTTATCTTCTCACGGTCAACTCAGTGCATTCTTTCCGGATCCTTATTTTTGCATTCAACACACTTCCTCCTGTTGATTACATGCACAGGAATGATGGGTGCGAGTGGAGCTCTTCTTGTTTATAATAAAGTGACAGAAAATCATTGAGGGGTCAAGTATCGCCCCAAAACTCTACCTGCAGTCTTGAATCTGCTCACAGTGGAAAGCACACACCTAATGAGGTCATTAAAGCCAAGCTCCCGTCAATATCTCGCTTTTTTTCACTCCAGCCCCTTTTTGACAAATTTGAATTAATAATTCAGCAGAGCCTGGGGATGTATATTTTCTGAGTGAAGGACAGTTAACCCGTAGCATGATTTTTCCTCCTCTTTCGTATCACAGATGTGTAGTTTCATACTTTTCATTTAGACTTTTACAATGTCTTGTGTGATTATTGGACAATTGTAGTGTTGCTTTTTTCGTACAGGGGAGTTTAGGTAGTCATCTTTGTCTCAGGTATTTCTTCTATAATGAGAAATTTAATATAAATAATATTATTGATTGTTTTACATGTAACGCAATGTGTATAATCAAGATTTAAGGTTAAAAAATGCTGTATTATCCACATACTGTGGATATCTGTATCTCCTCTTTGCCCCGCCTCTGAAACAATCAGAGTTTTTCCAAAGCTCATCTTTCTGAAAAGCAAGGTGTGCTATGATTGGCCAGTTAACCAGTGTGTAGTGATTGGTCGAATTCAGCAAGCGTGTGACAGAAATGTAACGCCTCTTACCATATTTGGAACATCAGGTTCCAACGCAATTTTACTGACACGACACCCGCCCTACTTGTGTTTACATTTGGGCGGTCTTAGTCAATTCTTACCACGAACTGACGTGGATTTGTGGGGGTGTGGTTACACGAGGTGTTTCAGGCAGGTCTGGGTGAGCATTCGCTTTTAGAAAGAATGCATCTTATGTTCCCACATTTTTTTTTGCAATTTATAATACATGCACGGGCAAATTATAACACACTAAAGACACAGAAAAACACGTATTCGTGCCATATGACCCCTTTAATGGATTAGAAGTATAAAGGTATAAAATGAGATTGATAATGACTGAAATATCTAAACATTCAATGCAGACTTGAGATCTCTTTTGAAATTCTTTTGGAAACAATAACGATATTAAAAGAGATATTAAACTGTGAAGAAATGAGATATTCAAGAGTTCTCATCTGTGAATTTACTGCTCATGGGCAAGTAACATTTCACGTGTTGACTCAAACAGCAGGTGTCTGCTTCTATAGCGTATAATTTCTTCATATTTTCATACATAGGAAGCTACTCCGATATGATAAATTCTCATTTAATACATTCAGCCACATTAAAAGCTGCAATTTTTTCCTTCAGGGGTAATGTAACATGATGTGTTTGTAAGCTTCCTGTCAAAGCTAAGCTCATTTGTGGAGTTTTGGCTTCACTACTAAAAAGCTAGATAAGTGAATAAATAACATAAGATGTGATCAATATTACATTCAAATATTCAGTTTTAGACTGTGTAACTTGACTGGCAAAGATTTGTTGATGTTAAAAATAGATAAGTGGGAGTCAGCGCATGCTTTTATTTCATCCGTACATTTCAGGTAGTTTACTCTATTCTGTCGGACCTTGACTAAAATCTTTTAGCATCTTATCTGGGCAATGTGACCAAAGCATATTTGATGGGAAATATACAGATTTGTGTGGAGTTGAGTGGCAAACCAAACAGTCCAGAAAAACAGATTCCAGTTGATTGAATGACAGAACCATAAAGCTACCATTAGCTCCAAACATTAAAATAACCAGGAACAAACAACACCCCACCCCACCGCACTTCCCAGCATTCCCACTGTTGACAGACAGCACGCAACCGTCCCTTGCCTCTTACACCACAAGTTAATGAAACCTTCTCCCCCCCTTTAGTTACAAGACGGCCGATGTTTAGATTCATTCTTATTTCTATATTTGACCCTGAAGTGTGACGCCCACGTCGTGTCTAGTTCCTCACACTTGCAGTGGCGATGCAGGTTACGTTTCGGGAAGAATGAAGATGGAGCGTTTTTCCAACGGCAAGGCAGTTCAGGCATTCCATGGCTTTGTTGCTTTAAATACAATGAGAGCAGGGCAAGGAGAGGTGGATGAAAAGGGGAACGAGAGACAAGAGCTGCAGCACCTGTCGGCTCATTTGTGCCGTCGTGTTTAATGGGAGGCTCTGGTTACACAGGCCTGTTTTTAGGGTTGAGATGGCATAGCTGCTCTGCTTCTGCTGTGCGGACGAGCCCTTGAGTCCCTGTGATATTGCTGATTTAGTGTTTCAGATCAAACATGGAGTGATCAAAATATATAATACAATATTTATGAAGTTACATACAATTAATAATGTATTCTTAATACAATATAAACATTATAATTAGTTGTATGTTTGCTTTGTCATGATTATTAGAGATGCACTGATACAAATTTCTCCACCGATTCGATTGCCGATTATTAAGAGTGATGTCAATACAGATACTGATAGTTTGGTGGTTGTATTTACTCGCATTAACAAAATTCTTAAGATTAAATCAATTCAGAAAAATAAAGTTGAAATATTTTTAAACTTTCTGAATGTTATTGATTCATATAATGGCCATAACTATTAAACATTAAACTTGTGATGTTTCTTTAAAATAAATGATTTACAGACCAAAAACTCATAACATGTTCCTCTTTTGATTGACAGGATCATTAGCTGTTTTTAAACTATCAGCGGATAGGGTGAAAATTACCTAATTGATTGAAAAATTACCTTAATCGATTGACAGCACTACATTACAGTATATATTCACATTGCAAGTAGTAGCTTTTTTTTTGTGTGTGTGTGTGTATGTGATTGTGTGTGTGTACAGTATATTTTTGTATCCACCTTATGCATTTCAAAACACTTTTTTCTCTAAATCTGTTGAGTTTGTAACAAAACAAACACATCCATACATACGTACATACTTAAATATAAACAAACAGAAGAAGCTATTTATACAACACTATTTGCAGGCAAACGCTGTGTCCAGAGTACCCATGGGGACTGAGCGACGGGGCTGTTTTCTTTCTGGTATGACCGGGTCACTTTTATAGATGTCTGCGGCACAGAAGTCTTTCTGTGGGATCGATGGAAAAATGACAAGCTGGGACGGAGGGGAGTTAATGTTGGCTTGTGTAATGCCCTTATCTGTGTTTGTGCGCAATGTTTAAATAAGACCTGGCGGCTCTATGATCAATAGAAACATCCTACCACGGCTCGCGTTTTCTCAGCCGGATTAGCTGGGCAGTCACTCACCAGAGACAGGTCCTGGGCTAGTCTTTTTGTACAAGACAACATAATTCCTTAATTGTAAGGAGATGCGGTGGACGGAATGCACCCATGGCGTAATATTAGCATCGGCACTACCGTACACAAGCTATCTTTATACACCTCAGGTCACGTAAAAAGTCAAAAAAGACGGAAACATTCTCTCATATGCGCAAGCAGCAACAAACGCAAAGTGTGGCTGCGCTGAGAGGGAATAATGAACTTCAGCCCATTGATTGGAAAAACAAAGCCTGTATATGTTTGTCCCGGCAGGACCGCAAGTCTCATAAATCTTTAAGGGTGATGTGTTTTCGCCGTGGCTCATGTTTAGCTCTTCCCCTTCAAATGCCTCCCTTTCGATTCATGTGATAGACAGAAAGAGCGAGCTATTATTATTTTATACTCTGCTTACTCATTATACTTTGAAATGCACGTCGTGTAACATTCATATCGCCGAACGTCTCGAGAACGAAATGAATTGCAAAATTCCGGCACATTAAGGATATTGATAGTTGTTGTTCGCGGTGAATCTTGGAACATTGCTGAGCAGATTTCTTCAAAATGGCACCCGAGCGCTCCGTTGTGGGGCAACAATCTGCAAAAACAGGCAGAAAGAAGCCGGAGCTCTTATGATTGATATTTCCAGTGCAGATATCACTTAGGAAACACCTGACATGAGCGGGGCATGTTCTGGGCCCGGCCTGCCTGCTAAGTACTGGAGCTTGGGCCAGCCAGCGTGTTATGCAGCCAGTAATAAAAGTTGGTCATTGATTTTCTGTAGTTGCTTGTAACAGTTAATGTTGATACATCAATAGCTAAAGGAAAGCACAAGGTTTAATAGCAGGCTGAGAATGTGGAAATATGGGCGGCGCGGGTGTTAAATCACAGAATCTATCCCCCGGATCGATAAGACAGTTACAGCAAGTGTCCCTCTGCTTTCCTAATGTTTTATAATAAACTGACAGCTTGTAATAAGGCTCTGGCAGAAGCAGAGGAAGTGAGGAATCCGATGGGACGCGGACGAGAGAAAGAGAACAAGCACATATAGCTCACTGTATTCTCAATCACTTCATCCAGGGCTTTTGTCAAAGGGGAAGCCGGCCGTTCTATAATGCACTTCCTACTGATAGTTACAAGAAAGTTGGAACACGTTCTTCTGCGAGTGTGGAGGTTGAACTTTCACAAACGTGTCAGGGACACGACGTCCACCCGAGTTGGGATTTTAGTTCTAGATGTAGAAAACTTTCGAATTGTTTGATGTTTTGGAGATTGTCTCCATGGTCTACACAGAGACATTCAACCAGAGAATTTTACCGGAATTTTTACGGATTTGTGCTGAATTTGAATGTCATTCATACAGTATTTTAGACCGCTTCCTTTATTATGAAATATAACAACTTGTTTAACTATGCAATCATTGATAACATTTCACAAAATTATGCACATTTTCTCAAAATATTACTTTTAACCCTTACAAAATAAATACATGTTTAAAAAATATAATGCAATATTTTAAATATTGAAATATTAACAATATATTATTTTATATATATTTACAAATATCATCACTGCCTTTCCGAACCTTCCAATGTCCAAATCGAAAAAAATTTACAGTAATCTAAAATAATAATAGTTTGCTCTTTTCTACTTTATTTAAATGATTAAATACAATTCTTTCAAAATTGACAACACTTTTTATTGGTTAGATATTTGCAAAAACTCAGTGACAACCATTAAGGATGACTAATAATAATGATTTATGTCAAAAATAAAAATCAGGAAATGTTGAGATAAAAGGACGACGAAGGACAGCAGCGATATATTTAAATGATATAATAGTTTGACAAATAATATGTTTTCTTCGCGTAAATTCCCGCTATACTAGTAATGGGTTGAAGGCATCAAAGTCAATCTTTCTATTATCAGAAGTAAATCCATACATTCAGATTCCTCTCCCTATGACTTGTCCACATTACTTATCTCAAACGTTTGTAGACACTCAGATAACCGCACTAATGACTAATGCCTAACAATCACCGATCCCACAAAGCTGTTTGCGATTTAAAGCTAATCATAAAGTAATTCCTAGTAACAGATAAAGAACAAAAAGGGAGGGGGAGAAACCAAAGAGAGACAACACACGAGCCAAGTGTCGAAATCAAAGCAGAACGGTCGGAATCCGGCAAACTCGGGGAACGCACGACAGACGTCTAGTAGTTGTAAAGGTAAAGTGCGGCTGATTCTTTCACTCCCTTTTAAAAGCTCCGTGCAGGCAGATATCAGCAGCGTCTAAAGCCTGATAAAGAAGTCTGAAAGCCTTTTAAGGTCCCTAATGAGGGTGCCGTTTCAAAGATGTGCAAGAAGAGATGCTTTTGAATTCTGGTTTGTGCAATCGAAAGAAATAACCTTTAAATACTAGGGTCACTGCACCGGCCAACTTCCCCCTGTGCTTCAGATTTGTAAAATATCGGAGCACTCAGGATTGATTGTAAGGTTTTTCACCTTCGAGAGAAATCTAAATGAGCGCCCTTTATGACATCGGCGAATGGGAAAGGTTTAAAATGCGACGCGCTGAGTGGTCAGATCGGGGAAAGCTCCGAAGCGCGTTGTCACAAATCACTGAAAATAAATGTTCGCATCTCCGCTGTCAATGTTTTTGTCTTTATAAGCACGCGTGATGTGTTTTAAAGGCTGGCTGCACACATACACACGTGCGGTTGTTTTATACGTGTATTGATTAGGCCCCAAGCTTCGCATCTTCCAGATGACTTACAGCCCGTCAGTACCAAACTGCTTGGCTCACAAGAAAGACCTGCCCCTATTATCTTGCATTTAATTAAGACGTTGCTGCAGTTTTATGCACCATTATTTGGCCCCAGCCAGCGGTCTCCGAGGCGTAAATATCGAACCGTCCCAGGCCTGGAATGTTAATCAATCCCAACCGACTTCCAAATTATTTGGTCTGTTTCAGGAAACGAATATTTGCACCTGTTATGAGCCTTTGCGCATGCATTACCGATCTCGGCTCTCTTTGCACAAGGGTAGACGTATCGATTTAGATCAAGGAAACAAGACAGGCCGGCTTAATTAGAGCCTACCTATGAGGGAACAAAATTTTTTGCTTCTTTTAAGAGAGAGAAAAGATGGAAATGACTTTATTTGTGAATGCATGCCATGATTTTATAATGTGGTCTTCAGAGGTGTTTGGAAGATCTCTCCTGCTGTGCCTGAAGGGACTTGGCCATCAAAAGAGCTTGACAGATTTGTTGGTTGTCTAGAGTGCTAAGCATGTTCTACCGTATATTAATTTGTTCATCGCATACTTCCTACTCTTACCTTTTACATTGGCATTAAATATGAATCGAATGATTAAAACATTTGATTCACAGTGGTCGTCAAACTTTAACCAGTAGGACCACATTTTGTAATACACAATTTTACAAAATGTACAATGACAAAATATTGTTCTCAACTACTTGAGATTGCCTGGCATTTGTAGTAGAAGAACTGAAATATTTATGCATGCATTAACTAAAAATAAAAAATAAATTTGCTCTGCGAATATGGGTTGCATTTCCCTAAAACGTCTTTGGCAGCACAGACGAGTCCGCCAGACTCCTGTGATGAATGCCGCCGTTTCGCTCTAAACTGCCGTTGCGATCCTCCGCACCCCCTCTACTCATCGAAAACATCGTTCACCCTTCACCTCCTCTAGTGCTGTTGAAGAAATCAATGCTCTGGCCGTAATTATTTAACCATTGATAAAGCCTTCAACCCCGGCCAGATCCACAGCATCTATTCAACCTGGAGACTGACAGCGGGGAAGATAGAGACGCTTCGGCCGGTGAAAAAGCATGAGAGGTGATCGTCTGACTGCGATTGGTCCTCTCGACAAGCCAGAGGAATGGAAGAGACAAGTGACTGCTCTCGGGTCAAATCGTGTCCATCTTCCTCTTTATCGACACTTAGCTTTATAAAGAGCCCCTGTGGGCTCACCGACAGTGACGAATTGCAACGTTTGGGAGCGTTGATAGAGAACTTAGAGCAGTGGGGAGTGGAAGCGGGCTAAATGTGACTTTGATTTCCTTTAAAAGGCTTCATTTGTAAACGTGGTAATCCTGGCTTGATGTCATGAGGTCAGACGGTTGTATATGTGTGGCCTTGGACTTACCAGCACATTTATCTGCTAACTGAATATTTTGTGGGCTTTTTTCGAATTATGCTGCCTCTATGTCTCTCAAAGACATTTTTAAACTCTAATCTTAGTTTTTTCAGTCTCTTCAGACTCGGTGCACCAAATGGGTGGGGAGGCTAGCATGAGCTAGTGCCCGCGGCGATACACTCCCTTCAGGTAAGACTTTATATTATGGATTATGTTTCCGCCAAATTATTTACACCAATGCTCCATAGAACCACACAAAAACCTCTGCCATCAACATAAACTTTGCAAGGCTGGGAGATGTAGGGTTAGCGTGGCGGGAATTTCATGTGTGCTCAGATCTGGTCTTCGGTGAATTGTAGGTAAGATGAAAAGAATCTTCTCAAGGTGAGGCTGAAGAACCGGTGTAGACGCTCAACACATGTACTTCAGGGACGCGGACCAATAGATACAGCAGGAATCTAAGCGTACGCTTCCTTTACACAATCGTATTCTGTCTCTTCTCCTTTTGTAACCAAAACCACAAGGCGGAACAACCACGACTGATATGATGATTATGTCGATGTGGACGGTGGGCATTAATATTCCACAATGGTGCCAAACAGACGGCTAGTCTTTTTTTCTCATGTTGTAGACTTGCGTCTTTTGTGAATTAGCTGCTGGAACTGCCTTGACCTGAGTGGCTTTATTGGTTTGTGATTGTTACCCGTGGAACATCCGATCGCTTGTTATGCTAGCAGACCAGCAGAAGTTAAGCAGTGATGCCTTAAAGGTTATTGACGGAAGCAAAACAGGATACGCTCATCCAACTCAGCTATTAACTCTCTAGAAGCAATGAAACCTGATGTTATTAACTCAAAGTTTATAAGTTTATATGTAGAATTTAACAAATACCGTATGAAAAATACGTTTTGACAGGATGCAAGTTTGTTAAACTTCCATGTAAGCCAATGAGATGTTTCATTATACTGCAATTTGATTTAAATTAATAAACTAAGAATAAATGATAAATTACGCCAAGAATAATTTGAACTGTTTCTTTAACAATATACCACATTTGGGTTTGGTCTGAGTGTGGTTGTTGAGGCTTTTTGCTGTCTTCTACCATGTGGTTAACATGTTGGTTTTGGAAAAATAAGGGTGGTCTAAGGTCAGTCCAAAAACTGACTTTACCCCAGTGTCAGGTAGGGGAGGGTGTCTGCATGAGATGGTGGCTTTCATAATGATGTTCTTATCATACAAACAGTACTGTCTTCTGGCTTATCCCAAGGTCCCTTAAGAACCTTGGGAGCGTGCAAGTGAGATTTGGACGATGTGCAAAGGCCATAGCCCACGTCTCCACCCCTCCGTCTGAACTCACCCAAGCTGAACAGCACCAGGAACTTGAGGCAGACGAATTCCCTCTGGTCCAGCTGGAGGGAACGTAGTTTGCTCACCAGCTCCTGCGCGTGACTCAGGAGGTTGTTGAGTGTGGCCCCGGCTTGGGAGGCAATTAGGGCGTAATCCACCTGAAAGAAACGGGGTGAGAGTGTTCAAGCACAGAGTAAGTTATTATTGACAGCAACATACAGTAGTAGATCAATTCAGAATCACAGTTTTATAAACTTACTATCAAACTTCAACTACGCCTGTCACAATACCAGTTTTTCCATACTCCGGTACCGCGGCCAAATAAACGGACAATCTCGTGATATCTATTGAAATGTTTTTAATAAATGTTTTATTATTATATACATCATTTATTGAGTGTTTTCTCTCGTTGTGTATTGAATCACACTTAAGTGTAGTAAGGCAGAGAGAGACATTGTAACCATTGTGGAAGATAAATTATTTACAATATTATCATTTGTAGAATGAACACAATATCGAACAATTTAATATCTCAGTGATGTTCAAAACCGGAATACTGTGACACCCCTCACTTCAACACATAGACAAACGGGCTTAGGACATTTACCTTCATTCAGCCATACTTAAATGTTTTTGCACATACATTTTATTTTATTTTATTGTATGTGCCAGTTTTAAACCCATGCTGCCTTTGTAGGCTTCTACGCAAGGTTGATGAGTTTTTTGAATTTGAAAAGATTTGTCTGTGCATCCATAACTGTGCCAAAAACTGTATGTAGGCTAGTCAAAAAAATCTTGACTAAAAACTTTCTCCATCACGCTTCTACTGTCTCCCAGGTTGTTCATTGAAAGTTCTTTCTTGAATGAAAGTCACTCTTATTTAAAAGTTCAGCCAAACCGGAGTCAGACAGCATCTGACCACCGCCATTCTAGTTTTCGAGCGTTAAAGTAAGCATATAACCAGGTCTGGCAGCTCTGAACTTCATAGACTATCTTCACTCTCTCTCTCTCTATTCCCAGCGTAGCTAAGCTCCTCTCCGCACAGCAGGGATAGAAACGCAAACTGATCCTGAATGATAATTAGCATCCGACCGAACGCGGAAGAGCTGCACGTTTCTCCATCCCAGGTGCCCAGACCCTCTGACCACAGCGCCCCGTGCCAGACGAAGGGTGGTGGGGGAAGGAGAGGAGTGAGTGAGCGGGGCCCCCGGAGGTCCCCCAGGCTACCGGACCGAACCCTGCGCGGGACCCCCGTGGCTCTCTCCTCCCCTTTCAGGTGCACTTAATATCTGCAGAAGCAGCAAATCTGTCTTGCAGGCAAGTCCTTAGCTGCCACTCACTGTAAGCAGGCCGTATTAAATTTTTATATTTATTGACAATTCATTACCATAATTGACTGCGCCATGGGTTTCTGGAGGAAGGTAGACGACGGGCCTCCTAAGTGCACGGAGAACTCCCTCCGAGCTGGATTTGCAATTAAAAACAGGGGCGGATTGTAATTTATTTATTGTGTAAATATGATGAGTGGAATATTTTCGAGTCCTGGCTGGAGAATTCACACATCTCTCCGGCTGCGTTTGTGGATCTCCTCGAAGCCGTTAGCACACACGGAAGCTACTGAAGTTGTCAATTAACTTAGATTAATAATCTTACCACATAGCCATAGCAGTTCAATTAATATAAAAAATGTGTACAGTAATGTGATTTGGGAAGAAAAATTATATCCAAATTATTTCAAAATGTAATATATTAAATATCAATACAAACATAGTATTTTAAATATGTTTTATGGCAAATGTTCACAGCTATTTTTGTTCTAATGAACAATTTTACAGATTAACATTGATTTATGCTAATTGTGTTCATTAGAGTTTGGGTTTAATGTTTTTTCTATCTGTGTTTGAAGAGCAAATCGGCAAACATCGGTCTGTAGTGACGTTCTGTAATTCAGTCTGACACGGCAGAGATCAGTAGAGGTTTGATCTTTACAAAAGACTAAAGCTCTCTGTGAATCTGATTATGATTATTCAGATTCTTCTGACGGCCTAAGACACTGAGAGATAGACAGACAGCAGGGGGACATGTGTCTCTGTGACATATTGGACAGCCGCCCATGCAGTGTCATGTATCGCAACATTTCTCCACTGATCCCCGCAGTGCTTTGCTGCCATTTCAACTCTTGCGAGAAACAATGACATGTGTTCTCAAACAAGACCAGAATGCAAGAGGTGAACCATTTAGGGAGTGACACTACTAACTCAACTGCTATTTTTAGGAGCATTAGTAGTTCACTAATAGTTAACCTAAAGCACTTATATTGTTGGATTTTTTGTGAAATTATTCGTAATTAATTCATTTGTGTTTTTGTGCCAAAAATGGCCACATTGCTAAAAGAAATGATCCTATAATTTAAGTCTAAATATTCTAAGTAGTTAAATGACTAACTTATTTTCAAAACAATAGCTCGGCTTTATTTGAACTCTTATTATTATTATTTGTAGCTTCCTAGAGCACACAATAAACTCAACAGCATTTTAAAGTTCCTTTGAATAATCATATTTGTTTGGTAATTGGCAGAGCGTTTGTTTGTAGTGTACAGTGTTTGTTAATGTGCGAGCGTGTCGTGTGGTCAGGCTGTCGGTATAATAGGATGTAATGAACTGTTCGAGTCTTTGCTTTCTCTTCCCCAAAGGCTTTTTTCCTGCACCAGCTGTTCATTAGGCAAAATATGCAAACAAGTTCTGGCCCTCCTCTGCCCCGCCCCCAATCCTCCGCCAGACCTCTATAATCAAACAGAGATGTGCTACACAGAGCAGACACCATCCAGACCACACGATCATAGATACACAGTAAACTCACACACGTCAACATATGGTACCTGACATAGCCCACCTATGAGTTAAAAAGTTTTAATGCTTATAGATTGTGATCTAATAGCCTGTTTCTTTTAATTGGCCATGATGATTTTCCAACCAAAAAAAATGTACATTAAAAAACTGCATTGTGTCTACACAAAAATGTATCAATTAGATTTTTGGTCTGAAGTATAGAACTATAAAATCAAATATGGATAGAAAAGTTTCGATTATTTTAGAGTTTTAGGGGATATGTTTAAATGCACAATTTGTTATCCTGGCAATTCTGAGCTCCGTTTAAGACATCAAAACTCTTTTGAGACAAAAATACCTGGGGCTTTCTTTAAAGAGAAACATCTAAATTAAAAACATCTAGCCAAAGTCTCAGTTTGTTCTCCAAGAGAGAAAATGAAAAATTCACAATTGACAATGTGAATATAAAAGTGTTGGGGTGATTTGTTGGTCTTTTATCAGTGAAGGTAAAACAGACGACGCGACGTGTGAAAACATAAAATGTTGTCCTCCAGATTCAACTTTTCCTTTAATTTTCGCCTCTAACGCTGTTTAAAATACCGTCCTCCATTTACAATAAGCCCAAAATGTTGCCATTCACTTGCGCTAGTCTCAATGTTCGAGCTGTCATTTGGGGATCAATTCGTTGCGAGTAGTAAAGGGAGGAGAGAAAACACAGAATTAAAAATTAAACTCTTGTCTGCTGACAGGCGGAGAGAAGCATATTTATTTATAAGCAGTTTACAACATTTTTTGGGATGCGTGCATGTGTGTGTTTATGCGGCACAGTCAAAGACAGAATTAAAGGTCCTCGTGTGTGGAGAGCTTCAGCAGAGCCCGAGGCGTCCGTCCAGCGCTGTTCCTCAGAGAAAAGAGAGGTAAATCATACATATCTTCTGCCTTCCCTGCATCTGCATCTCTCTCTGTCTCCCGCTCTCTTATCCCTTCACCGCTTTGACTCGTGCTTGCTTAACCAACCATTTTATTTATTCGCTCACCACGCGCTTGATGAGAAGTATACAATTGATTATTCTGACCACATTAGTTTATATCTAAGCGTAATCTATTTTTAATGGAGTGGCTGGGGCAGTCGATAGCACTTTAAGGGTTGTTGATCCACGCTGGCGAAGGCCTGATGAGATCTGTGGGGAGGGTCTCGATGAGTAGATGTAGCAAACACTCACCTGTTGCCCCGTGACGAGGAGGATGGAGCCGTCTTTGGCGTGCATCACCTGCCGGAAAACGTGGTCCAGAATGAGAAGTTCGCTCCAGCAGTTTTGGAGGAGCTTCATTTGGTCGTCAACCTGAAGAAAGGGCGAGACGAGCAAAAGATGTATAATGAGACGTTTGTTTGACTTGTGTGTTGTTACCAACCCCTCCTACATTTCCACAATCAGCTCCTGATGGATTAATCCCACAATTTATATATTCTACTATACAGTAATGTTAGCGAGTTAAAATGTAATGTGGATCGTATTATGTGACTCTTTTAATCAGATTTGGGTAAGTTACTTTGAAAAAGTAATTAATTACTAGTTACCAATTACATATTCAATAGTGTAAGTAGTCCAAAAATGATTTTAATACTTATAATTTCCAATATCAACCTTGATTGGTTAAGTGATTCAAGGATGGACATGAAACCGCTATTTTAATAAAGTAGTATTATTAACTGACCAAAGTATTACAATTGTGAGAATTATACATTAAAGCACAGATTTTAGTTAGACTTTGACTTTTTATGTCAATTACACTAAAGCACACACGTATATTACACAATTTAGTTTATTCATATCTAAAGTACCTAATTAAATTACAGAAAAATAAGAGTAATCCCTTACTTTACTTTTCAAAAGAAAAGTAATTCATTTATAGTAACTAATTATTTTGTTGCTAGTTACACCCAACACTGCTTTTAATACAACGTACATTGAGGTTCTGTTCGACTGGCGCCCGATTGTGATTTCATGCTACACATGTTTTTCCGAGTCTGAAAAACAGCATAAAAGGTCACCAAGGTGTTTCTCGTGTGAACTCGGCAAAGCCCCCGCACATGTCTCCATTACTCAGTGTCTAATGAATCTGTTTGTCAAGAGATATGGTTCCATTCACCCCTCGTGATTAAGTAGCGCGTTCAGCACAGACCGCGCCGACTCTCGCGGCCCACAACACGTACATCGATGAGTTTTCGTCCGGGAGGTGAACGACTCGGACAACATGTTCATTGTCACTCTCCTGGGTTCTCATGGCTCGCTGCGTAAATCATTAAACTGTGCTAAAGTCGGTGAAAAGAGCTCTTTGAGTCAAACGGTGGTGAGAATGAGGAAACGTGAGGCAAATGAGTCCCCGTCCAACTATTCTTCAAACCCGTGAAACGTTTCTGTGTGGACAGTTGGAAAACTTCACATGAAATGTTTTCAGAGTCTCTCGTGTGAAAAGTTTAGACAGGATTGTGAAAACACAGAAGAGCTTACAAAAACTCCAGTGAGAGATGGAGAGTTGGTTAAGGATATTAAAGACTTGCTGTTTCTCAAGGCGGAGATAAAAAGAACGAAACGCATTGTACTACCTTGGGAGGCTCCATTGATATCTGTATCGGATTGTTTTGAGTGCTCGTGGTTCTTGTTTGTGCTGCTTTCGCAGTCATAACAAACACAAAGAAATAAGTAGAAAGAGTCGCCTCTAGATTTTCAAATCAACAATCCTCGAAAACCAAAATTACCTGTTTTACATAGTTTTCAATAAAGTAAACACCATTATTGACATTTTCTTTAATTTTATTACTTTTTCGCTGTTGTACTTCTGAAACCTCGTATCTCCATATTTTGTGATTTGATTTTTTAAATCATTATTTTAAGTCATCCTTCATGTGTGTCGGTGGGTTTTGCAAAAATGTAAAAGTGCTTGTCAACACGGTATTTAATCATTAAAAGTACAGCGCATTTTTTCTATCTCCTGAAAAACAGCAAATTTGGACGTACAAGGTTTGGAAGGACAGCGACGAGTGGTTTTAATTTCTCATGTAAATCCTCCATGTTGAAAGTAATAGAAAAAACTTCAAATAAAAAATACATGCATCATGCATGCAGCATTGTAAACTCATCTCACCCCGTCTCCACATCAGCGCTTTATTGTGACAAATCTCCATCGTGCAAGTCAAACATGCTCGTTCCACAAAGGGACCTGTCATTGGCTCTGTTATGGCCAGGCGTTCTCATCAAAGGCCTCTTTACCCCCTGGGCCTCTGGGTCATCAAACGGAGACACGAGGGGCCGCGAGTTAAAGCGGGGGAAGACACGGCGGTCCGGGTCCTCTGCCAGAGACGCGTCAGAAGGGCACAGAAGGCACGTCTGACCTTTTACAGTGCGTCTAATACGGCTGTTTCTATGTAAGCGTGCTTCCCATTGCACTGTCACGGCTATGCCTGACTGTCCTCTGATGTGCGCTTACGACAGGCTTGATCCTTTTACACACTCAGTAGATCTGTCTGAAGCACCGTGCAGACACTTATTTAGTCATGTAGTCTGTGATCTACAGTGTTTGGCAAATACAAAGAGGGGATCGGCAATATAAGCAAACCATGTTGGTTTTACAGCACTTTACAATCTCTGAGACTATTAAGATTTTTTAAAGACGCATCACAAAAGCTGTAAATTACTCTGTGTAATAGTGATATGTTAAAAATCAGATGGCGATTAGATGTTGATGTTTATAAGTAGCTAGTGGTCAGCCAAATAAAACGCACTCTGTAATAAAGGATTAAACCCACCATCTAATCTACTGACCCGTATTTCTGTATCGCAATCTTAAAATAACATCAAAAAACACATTCTTCATGCATACAGTATCTTGGTTATCCATGGGTTGCCTATCTAAAACTGATCTAATACTCTGATGTTGGGGTTTTATTCATGCTGTGCAGCGCTGATATTTCAAAATCATCGCTTTTACATGCAGCTTTCTCTCCTGACTTACTGTAAGATAAAAAATTTATATCCTCCTAGAAACCAATTTAATTCCTTTACGGTCATTCAAGCATCGCTAGATCAATGTTCCAATCAATTGCTAAGCCCTTCTCAAAAAGACCTATAAACATACCAAGTGAGTCTACACTGCTGCTTTGAACCGCATTGTGAAAATCGGTGATTATTTGCGAAGAGTTCCGGCCAATTTTTTCATTTAATGTAAATGATGTGCAAATAAGTCTCGCCGCACGTCCAAAAGTAATATTTATTCATAATAGCCTGAAAGGGTTGACCGCTGGTAACAGTACAGACTCCAAATTGTCAAATATGAGCTTTTTTTATCCCATATGGTTTTGGTAGAGTGCCACAAGCATTGGTAAGGCTCGTCGTAACAAGCTCACACAGCTGGAACTGCTTTTAATAAGTATATTTTTGTTTTTGAAGTACCCTAATGAACAGATTAATAGAATCTCGTCGAGTGGCCATTAATGAACAGAATGAAACGAATGATTTATTTACAACTGAAGCTAGACCGTGAGCATGTGGTCCGGAATTGCATTTGCATAAACACAAGGGGAGATAAAAAAGAAACAAGGGGGACAAAAAAGAAAACGAATCTCATCCGAAATCTTTGGACCTTTTGGATGTGGATCAGTGCAGCTGGTTGGAGAAACTACAGGTGAGGTTTGATGTAGACTTCAATGGTGCTGTCGAGCTGTAAGCTTTGAGATATCTTCTGTGGACATCTGCTCGCATGCTTGCTGACACACAAACACGCTTTCTGTCAGGTTTACAAGTATTCATTATTTGATGATGGATGTCTTTGTTTCAGTTTCAGGTAGCTTTTATTGCAAATTCAAATATTCTTGTCATTTTTTCCCCTTATAAACTACTGCATATAAAAGAAAGAAGAAAAGTCGATTTGTACATTTTCTGAACTAAATGGTACCAAGTTACAAAACGTCGAACTTGCATATCGTGAGTAATTGTGAAGGAATCAATATGAAATATCATTTTTTTAGGCATTGGTGTGTTGTTGCTTACATAAACACATAAGTCAGATTGCTCAGAAAAGTAGTCGTTCACCCTGAAAGTTCATAAAGTGAAATGATCATCTATCTATACAGTAAACCGTAATAGTGCCTATTTGATAACTCATGGGAGATTATCATGGTGTCCCGGATACCCAAAGTAAGTGCAAACAATTTGTGCTGAGGTGTAACATTCCGCTTTCCTTTTTTGTCGCCTCACAGGAGTTAAATGCAGTTGTGATGCACGAGACCCTAAATTCTGGTTTATATCTCGTGGAAATCTCCCATCTTGTTCGTTATGGCAGGCTCTGTGTTTGCTCTCTCCTGCTGAGGGTCTGATAAGCATGCTGGGACTTTGAGCAGGTGGCCACCAGCCGCTACCAGTGCATTGCTTCATACTTGCGCTCCTCAGAGGGAACTGCCTGCCCTCTTTCTCTCTCCCTCTCTCTTTTTCTCTCTCTCTCGATTTATTTTAGAGACAGACATTGCTTCATATGATACCTTACTGAAAGACAGGATGTGTGATCTTTAAATTTAACTATATGTTTTTGTACATCATGACCTGCACTGTAAAAAAACTAATTTGAAAAAAATTTATTTTTCTGACAACCACAAACAATAACAAGTTTGTCACGTACAATTAGTAGTTTTTCTTGTACATCTGCAGTCTTTTTCTTTTTTTTACCATGTTTCAAAATTATGTGAAAAATATGTCATTACAGTAAAATTCTTTAAAATTACTTTTATAAGTAACTTTAAAATTATATATAAGTATATATATTGGACAAATTATTGAATTAAAACCTGTATATGAAAGAAATAATTTAACATAACTTTGTGTGACAAATAAAAAAAAACTAACCCTTTCTCTCAACAGGTAGTGATCTAGCTTTTGTTGAAACCACTAACTTTGTATATGCACCTAATTGTATTATTGCTCCTTTATGACACATCGCTTATTGCTCCCTATGGATAAAAGCGTCTGCTAAATGACTTAATGTAAATATCATCATTTAGTTTTGTGTTTCTTGTTACAGCTGCTATATTGATGTACAGAAGCCAACCGACATGATCATAGCAAACAGGGACGAACCCGATCATCCCAGCGATGAAAACTATGCATGCCGTAATCGTGTCCGAGGTATGTGCTCCTGTTCATGATATGCATAGATTATGTAGCTTTACACTGTATGCCTGACAGCAATGTCAATAGAGACATCAGAAAATATCTTTAAGAAAATATTTGCATTCCTTGTAAAAGCTATATCTGAGCTGTCCTCCATAATTCATGGGTTACTGGTCAGGTGGACATAAAGCGTCTGTGGCTGCCTGCTAAGGTGGGGGATCAAGGTTGATCGATTGAGAATGGCGATTGATCAGTTCCCACGATGACCGCAATAACAGTGACTCTTGACCTGTGAAATGCTCATGGTTTGATCGGCACCACTCGACCTCTTCCCATGTCACACTATAATAAAAACAAGACATTCTTAGTTCAGTCAAGTTTACAGTTCTGATCCTTTGATATTTCTGAGCCCTAATCTATCCTCACTTATAAAATAGCTACACAAATTCAAATTTAAAGGGATTTATTGAGACAGAGCAGGTCAACTTTGATATAAATGTCCCCACTGTTGTTAGAAATCTACAAAATTAGGGAAAAAACACACACGCGCAAAATAAATCCACACCTGCAGTGCTAAGCTGCCAGCAGTTGAACTCCACCTCAAGGACACATCACAGACTGAGTGTCTTTTCTGAATGAAACTGAAACAGCTCTGTACTGTCTGCTCTCTAAATTCCTTACAAGGCGGCCAAATGCTCACCCAAAATCTGCAGTAGTTATTAAAGCAATAAGGGGCTCAGTAATACAGTCATTGTTAAGGAGTGTTGGCAAGCAAGACATTGTTTTTACATTAAAATGTATTTTTTTATTTCAATTTAATTTCAATTTAATTCATCAAAAATCACAACAAACAATTCTTATAATCACAGATATGCAACTCGTTTTTAACAGCGGATTCAAGCGGGTCTCTACAAATCAGATAGAAGAACCATCTTCCAGGCGCTTAACTTGACATGTGAGGATTAGACTGCAGGTCCGAATCTCACCGCAAAATTTTTATTGATGCAAGTATTAAAGTATGGGCTTATCATTAAATCTAATTGAGCCGACAATTTATGTGAAAATATTCGGTTCCTTGCTTTGCAAAACTGTAACAGGCCTCTGGTGCAACACCCCACGAAATGATTGAATAAGGTTATGAGAAAAAGAAACAAAAGGAGTCCATTTATCACTATTTCTTACATCTAGCTTAGCAGCGGTTTAAAAATCACAGCCTAGTATAGAAAATAAAAACAAATGTGTTCCAATGGATCTTAAAGGGCTTAAAGATAAGAAGCTATCAGCTAATTATCAAAACACAAAGCAGCAGTGATCAATTATTCAACCGAACATTAGTCTCCTAATATACATGTAGTCTTTGGAGAAAAGCTCTCTGGTGTGCCACTACACACACACACACAGATCCAGCTCAGAAAATAATGCTCTTCAAATCCACAATGAGTTCTGCCCGGCGTGTCCAGTTCCAATCGATCGAGGTTCTTAATCTGGTACACACACGTACACATGCACACACAGCGGCTGGCGTTTAGACCGATCGCTCCCTTTTATTTGATTTTATTTCCACCCGTGCCGCGTTTTCCCCCAATTCCACGATTAACGGGCTTCTTTATTGGCGACGCCTGTCAATATTTATGGCTTTTGAGTGACACGTTGACTGACGACAGGAAATGACTCTTGATTGGCTCGGATGGGAAATGGGTCCAGGTAGGCTCCTGTATTATTTAGCTGGGAGATGCAGTCGCCTGCCGGAGAGGCTTTGTGCGAGCGAGCCTGTCTGTTCTTGGTCTTAACAGTACTAACGCATCGCCATTAGTAACCGACATCTCTACCTCGATCACTTCTGCTTTTACTGAAGAAGAAAGTAAGACCTGATCTCTAATTTAAATTTACTGTAAATGAGTTTTTTTACACACAGGGCTTCATTTAGATTTTTTCAGATACCGTAAATGAATAGAGATAAATCATTCTGTATATCAAGGCATGCTTATCTTCTGTCAATGAATAACTTTTTTGATACAAAATAAAAATGAATTTATTGTACATATCAAGTTAAAACTATAATATAAAAAGTAAGTAGCTTAATTGTTTCAATATACTTTTGTTAAACTGCAAGCTTGTTTTGTAGCAGTTGAGATGAAAAGCTTTTTAAGATCACAAGTAACATGAATTCAGTCAGGTGAGTCCCAACCTCTGGCCGGTACTGTGTATGTGTGCATATACTGTATAAAAACAAACGTTTTACCGTAGTGAATGTCACCTTTTTAAATGCGTTGGTGCCGAAGAACTGCAATGTGCCACACACTGGTCTAACAAGAAGCAAATGGACAACACCAGAAAGATCTCGTGCCAAAACATCTCGCTCACACGTGCAGCTGCGGACCACCCTTCTGTATTGAGCCCCTCAATGCAAATTTTTATTGAGTTTAGAAAGAAACTCCAAGTCCCCAACCTGCTCTTTTAATCTGAGACAAGAATAACAGACAGCTACATTGTGGCCTCTCTGAAGCATTACGTCTCCGCCGTCTGCCGCAACCTGGCGTTTCTGGCATAACGCAATCCTCTCGAGGTTTAAAACCGCTTTCAACACGTCTGTAACTCGTCCTGCCTCGAGCGTTCGCCTGGTGCGAATTTCAAATATTTTCCCTCTCCTGTAGTTCAGAAATCGTGAAAACGCTACTTTCATCTGCGCCGGAATGTTATTACGAGAACGATTTTGAACGTTACGCTCATTGATGTAATGCGTTTGGAAACGTTTGAAAGCGCCGGGCAGTGCCAGCGTATGATATTGAACCTACACTGAAGCAGAAATAAAAGATACAGCACGATTTAATGAACAGGTGGCTTTGTGTTTTCTGACGCCCTGGCGGACATTTCTTAGCGACTGCATTTAACGTTTAATCGCACATGCTGTTATAGGAGTTAATGCATTCGCACTGAGCCGTTATATATAAGTGTAAGACTAGCTCGCACGCTCCTGGTCCATCTGTGGTGCTTATCTATTGTCTTTGAGACCTTTCAGCGTGTGGGTAACAGAGGGCTGTAGTTAGAAACCAAAATAGATGTTGAGGGCAACTGCTGACAGGGCAAAGCCGAGAGAAGATACTAGAAACTTAAAGCCTCTTCTGATTACAACTTCATTAAACACCGAAGGACAGAAAACATAATACAGTCAAATTGCTTAGTGACTCAGTATCTGTGCTTTGATTTGCAGTAAAAATTATAATAATAATAATAAACATTGGAGCAAAAATAGCATTTCGTTAAAGTTCAGCCGTGTATAAATCTATCTTTATTAATAAGTATCAATAAATAGTATTGCAAAACAATAGTGCGATGACACGATTAATCACGATTAATTGCTTCCAGAATAAAAGTGTTTACATAATATATGTCTGTGTACAGTTCATATTAATTTTGTATTTAAAAACACATACACATACATGTATATACTTGACAAAAACATAAAACTTTATATATCATTAAAATAATATAAAAATATAAATAATACATCCAAATATATCCTAAATATAAGTATGTTTTTGTGTTTATAAATCTAAAATTAATATGCACGGTACACAGACATATATTATGTTCACACAAACTTTTTTTCTGGATGCGATTATTCTCGATTATTCGTTTGACAGCCCTACAGTACTACACTAAGTTTTGACAATGTATTTCCTCTTCACAAATCTTGACTTTAGCATGTTTGGACATTTTTAATAAAAAAACGAGATGACAATAATGATTGAAGATTATTTTGCCGTTGGCATACAGTATAGGTCAAGTCAAAAGATGTCAGCGAATAAAATTTTTTGCATTGCATTGCATTCGCAGGAACTTGCAAGTAAAAGTTTTACACTTTTAACAGAGCACTTGCGTTTTATGTTTTTGTTTCAGACCGATTAAGTACAACAGGTGCAAAATTACAGCTGCTTTGCAGATTTAATTTACAAGTGTGCGGGGGTTGAAGAGAACACGTATAGATGGGAAAAGGCCCTGAGTGACATGTGCATAGTGTCGTGGTTAAATGTGTCAGTGTTATAATAAAGAGAAAACCTGAGGAAATCGACAGCTAGTCACAAGAAACATTACGTTAATGCTCTTGTACAGCTACGTTTCTGTATGAAGTAATACAACCGCTTGCAGAAAAGATGTCCAGGCATTTTTACGTTTCAAGTAGAGCGTAAAAGGTGAAAATGCTGATTGAGTTGATTTGTTAGGTTGTTTGCTGTTAAATCTGCCTCCCCGGTGCAGTTTGTGCGCAGTCGGCTTGGTCTAATCGGGGTGTTTTGGGGCTTGTTCGTAGCTTCACTCTACATCCTGGTTTTTAACAAGCATTCAGTGCAGCCAATAAAAAAGGCTTTTACCTTAATCGCCGCAAGATAATATCTAACATTTGTCCCCTTCTGGAGTGCAAAGTGCTTACAAATCCCACTGAAAAATAAAACATATTTCTCTATTTGTTTCTTTTTTTCATATTTCAAAGTGCAGCAGGAATGAATGGAGCGCTATGAGTCCATCAGCTCTTGGGCAGGAGCTTCAAGTTCATGACAGGCTTTTATCCCTCATCAAAGCAACAAGTGGATGAACAGACTCTCCTCCGACTTCTCCAACCCCTCCCTGGAGTCTCCCACAAGCCCTGAGGGGGGATCGGACCCTAAATCTCTCCTTTTAACAAGTGTACGTACTTCCTTCCTCCGCCCGGTAAGGCCTGGGGTGTAGGACACATTTTTAGGCCGAAAGAGGCTGACCTCATCTTAAGAGGCTATATTGTACATGTATGCAAAAAATCACTGTGTTTTAAGAATTTATAGCTAAAATCTGATTGGCTGCTACAATGTGATAACTAATCACTGGAATGCCAAAGTTCTGGGCAGTCTCTTAAAAAGTTTTGGATTGGGGCATTTATTTATCTATATTTGAGCTTATAAGAAATAATGTGTCCTTTTGGTTTGGTATTTTTATTACTTTTGAACGGGAAAATTCATATTTCAAACCTATATGCCACAAAAAAAACATATTTTTCTGTCTTTTTGGTGAGAATATGGACCAGACTTAATGCTGAAGTCAAAGAACCGACTATTGATTTACTCAAATAAACTCCAAATAATAACACGCCTATACACATCTATATGATAATTTAAGAGAGACTATGACATCACATTGAAGGGATACTTCATCCAAAAAGGAAAATTCTGTCATTATTTAGTCACCCTCAGATTGTTTGAAAACTGTTTAAATTTCTTTATTTTGCTGAACACACAGGAAGAAGCTTGAAAGACCCCAGATCTCACCCACCATTTACTGCCATAGTAGAGAAAATAAATGGTCAATGGGGTGAGATTTGAAAATCTTCCAGATATCTTCCTGTGTGATCAGCAAAACAAAGACATTTATACAGGTTTGAAACTGAGGGTGAATTAGTAAATAATGAACAATTTTCATTTTTGGGTGAAGTATCCCTTTAATAAATATTTGCACCCCACAATTTTCGCTACCGCCAACAAGTCCGCCTTGAATATATCTGTTGTTATACATTTTATTGAATCTTTGGAGGACGTGCGCTCTGAACTTTGCAGTTGCAAAATTTATGAAGTGCCAAAACACCACGTTCTTCCAAAATTCATGACAAGACACAGAGTTTTTGTCTATTTGTGCATTATTTATGAATGAAAAGAGGTCTTTGTGGATGTCCATATCTCTACTCTTCAAACAGATATTGTTACCGCTGAAAAAGGTGCCTTAGAAATAAAAAAAACTGCCTGCCAGAAACCTGCCCACAGCCAAGTGGACGGACAGGAGAATATGAGAGGTCAATGAGCGAGAGACAGAGAGAGAAAATATGTACAGGAGCAGGCCTTACGAAAACTCACACGCAATCTCCGATTGTGGCTTCCGCCCAGCCACGGGATATCATCTATCAGTGGACAAATGCAGGGACGAGAATGCAGTCTCTCAAATGAAATAATATATCTTTGAAAGCCTACGCCTGCACCAGGCCCAAAGCCCATATATCAAGTCTGGGCGGCTGGTGGATCCGGTCCAGGGACCATTAACCTTCCACCTGTTTTCCCCCCTGTCCTTCACCACGCACCCCTGCCCTTGGTACCGCTATTGGGGCTTGCTCGGGCCCCCCTTACCCCACTCCCCCATGTCCCCCCTACCCCCTGCGACAATAACCACTCACCCCCGTCTCTCACGCCAATGTAAAGCGACGCAGAGCTCGGGCAAAATAATTCAAATTCAGTGGACCAGGGACACTGTTACAAATCTTTGCCCGAGTGCCACCTCGCTCACGCAAAGGCTGTTTGTCAGTGAGCCCACCAGCTTGACCTCAGGCGCTCGGCGAGTCGAGGTGGGGGATGCTGGAGGAGACGCTGTGACCGGTCAGGTAGTATATGTGGAGATGAAGTGGGGGGATATGATATAAATCCTGAGCAAGTTCACAGATCACGACCGCAACGCCTTGTTAATTTCTGCAGATACGAAGGCACCTGGAAATGACAGTCGCTGCCCTGCACCTCTAAAATCGGACTGTCAGATTACAAAAAATATAAGACAGAAAAAGTGTGTTGCATAGCACAAAAAATATTAAGGAGAAATAATTTCTGTGTTATACGGTATAGAAATGATCTGAAATACCTTTATTATTTAACATTAATATTAAACACAAGAGCACACGAAATACTGTTTATACTTAACCTTTTACTTTCTAGGGTATATTCAAATGATAGCCACAATTTTTACACTTTATTACATTTCAATTATTTTTATTTTATAAATAAAGTATTAAATAAAAAATAACACAAAATAAAACAAACAATGTAAATATTTACAATAAAGTTGAATAAAAAATGACATACAAAATCCAAAGCCAGACACTACATGGTCACCCACAGACCAGATCGCTGCTTTTGTTTTCATTAAACGAATCACGCTGAACGTGACAGAGTTCAATAGAGAACCACGGAAAGCCAGAATCTCCTGTCTCCCCAAACAGCTGCTTTTTCAATAAAGCTCAAAGCCCACGGCTGGGTGGAAGTTGAAGAACAAGGCCCTAATACAGTGCTCCTTCACTTAATGGCAGGCCTGGTATTGTCATTGAATTCAGTGTGCAGAGAGAGGGGAAAAAAACGTGCCTAACAGTCCCCGAGCAGCCGTGAAGGAACAAAAATAAATATTGGCGCCACATGTCAGGGTATTGTAAGTTTTGCACGGTTGACTTTTATCAGCTAAGAGGACTATATTTAAGGCAGTACATTTGTGGCTGTTTTGTGGCATCATATTGCGGTGATTAAGTTTTCCCAAGTACATTGTTTAGAGGATAAGAATTAAAATCGACGCGTACATATAATCCTCGCAAGAACTATAAAGTCTGAGGTGAATCTGTGCGATTTAAAGCTATTGTGTGGCGAGGAAAAGCGAAGTGCACGCATCCTATCCCTTAAACAATGGCCCGCGGTCCACAATGAAAGGGGGATCTCTCTGTGGATGTGAATCACTCTCCACGTCGTGGGGCCGGGCAGCTGACCACAGAGCCAGGGGAAGAGAATCACGCACACCAGATCCTTACTAGCTCGTATTGTCTGTGCAAACGCTAGGAAGGGTGCATCTGTTTCCCTCCCACCCCCTAAACATGACTCCCAGCTTTAGCATGACAAACCAGCCGGGGATGTTGCTGGCACGCACTTCTATACAAACACACAAACAGACGCACACGCTAATGCACATGTTTGTATAAATATGCACTAAAAGAGTACATGTCTAAACAAAACAAGCTTTTAGAAAATAAACCAAGAAAACAAATATGAACGTATATGCTCACAAAAAAATATTTATTATGATCCATTTGGGAGGTGTCTATTTCACAAAAAGTACAGTGTTCATATATATATATATATTGGTATATAAATATTTAATAGTCGCAAACTTAACGGACCAACCGTTATAAATATTTATTTTGGGAATGCTCAAATCTCAAATAGCAATACAGTTTATAAGACGACTATGGGTGGGTAGGGAAGCTGAATTTTTCCTACTTTCCCTAAATTTTACAGCTTTATCCTGGCCCAAGTGTGAGAAATGGCTATCGGAATTTTCTTTTTTTACGATTTTATTCATTTTTTTTTTTATTTGTCTGAACACAATAGTGTGTTCTCTTTAGAGGTCCCAGCATGCCCAAATATTTATGAGAGCTGTTACCTAAGTCTAACTTATGGAAACTAAATCTTTAAACTCTTGGCAGACGTTTCGCACCCGGCTCTATTACTAGAGAAATTCTTTTGTTCTTAGGAGGCTAATAATAGCGCTGTAAATGACGATATATTTATAGCCGACTCACCACCTTCCCAGAAAAGCCTTATATTCACTTTTGTTTCCTGTGTTTATTAAATGCGACCTCAGTCATCAGTTTGCGTTGACGGTATTAGCAAACGACTTTGGTTAATAGCATTTATTGAAAGCCTGCGGCTCTGTCTGTGGCATTGTGGGATAGCATACCATCCAAATATGACCTCTGATGGAGCAGGTGTGACACTCTGTTCAACGCCTGACTGTGTTTGTGCAATGAACGCAACATGCATCTACACATACTAACATGAAATAAACACA
Source organism: Triplophysa tibetana (assembly GCA_008369825.1). Taxonomy (NCBI): domain Eukaryota; kingdom Metazoa; phylum Chordata; class Actinopteri; order Cypriniformes; family Nemacheilidae; genus Triplophysa; species Triplophysa tibetana. The sequence continues at coordinate 14,214,604 of CM017906.1, read as the reverse complement.
ATTGCTCTTTTTATAAACATATTGAATTTCTACTGTAAGTCGTAAATGCTAATGCATTTTAAAAAACGAAATGCTACAACCACAACGTTATGGACTAACCCTTTAGCCGCATAACAAAGCTCTGAGGTTTACAATAACCAAACAAGTGTTTGCTAATTACGGTCATGAGTGGGTTCAGACTTTCTAGCATTACCTTTTGTATTTTTTGTGTTTTTGTCAGTGCTCCAGTCTACGTTTAGCGAGGGTTTGAGGCATGAGAGCTTCACTAATTACAACTTCAACGCTGCGCTGCATCTGCTAATGTCAAATTCGACAGCTACGCCCTTGTCTCTTTTAACAACTATTGTGAAAAACAATTACTGAGGGTGTGAACGTGGTCAATACATAAAGGGAAAGCCACTCCAACGCAGCGAAAGGTGAAGTGCAAACACAATTAAAGGTAAATGATACAGACGGCAATTAGCCGAACACAAATGCTAATGTACGCTAAAGTGGGAATATAATTCTTGAGCTAAAGAGTGTGAGAACAAATAATAAAGCTCGATAGGTAAGAGTGTAACCATTCGGCTTTATAACAAAAGCTCAAAGCGGGAATAATTGATTCTTCTTCAACCACAAAAACGAAACGCAATGCAAATGCAAATATGTTGTAAAAACGACAAGCATAAAGTGTTGCACCTCATTCATTATTTAAAATAAAAAAACTATTGTTTAAACGGGGAAAAAATTGATTGACATGACAAAAAGCACCTAGGAGAATCTGATTAAAAAAATGTCACAGAAACCAGGTGACGGCAGAAACATATCAGCCTATTGTTCTCTGCAACTTGAGTTTTAATGTTCACATAACCATCAGTGATTTTATTTCAGGTTTTTTGTAGTCGTCAACAATTGTTGTAGAATTACAATAGGTGTGAATGAAGTCATATACGTCACTGACTCTTTATTTTGGCTAGAATTTTTTTGGTTTCTATTTTTGGCTTCATTAAAAAAATGTTTGATAACAAGCATTTTTTGTGTCAGTACAAATCATGAATGTACAGTAGATTAATAAACATTATTTGCCATTAACTGTAGTCATTAAGTAATATTTTTGCATGAATAATGATTCATACAAACGACATTGCACTGGTCTCTCCATCATCAAGTCAGTCAGACATTACATCAATAGACAGAAACAACTGAGACAGTCTAAACTGTTGCATTTTCAAGATGCTTACAACATTTTGAAATGTTATTGATATTTCCTACTAACACACTAAGCAAAAGATCATCTTGTAAATAAACATCTTATATATCATAATTAAGATGAAACATGTTTGGGCAATTTGCTCTCAAAGATCTTTGAGTAAACCCTTACACTTGGTTTAATATTTTTTAGTCTAGCTTTTGGGGGGTGCTGTATAAAACTGGCAAAGTCTTCAGTATGAATGGATCCTAGTACGTCTCATAAGAGAAAAACAATAAGGTGCCAGTAGTCCTGAGAGCACAAAATGAATGATTTGATTCTAGCGCTGTCGGATTTCCCAACGGCTTATCAAAACATGTCACGGGACAGTAAAATACAGCACGCCCGCGACCAAAATCTTTCATGAACGCAGACATGCATGAGTTACTGAACCACACTCTCATCTCTGCCCCATCAATATTTCTGTCAGCCAGATAGGTATTGTGAAAAAAAAGTAAAAAAAAAGGTCAAATAAAAAATTAAAGAAACATGACTGAGAGCGTCAGCCATTGTAGTAAACTCTCAATCATAGATCAGCCTGTCAATAAATCTTTTGCAATATCGACATAATACATCATGGATTTTTATGCTTTTCCAAAAGCCTTGATGAGACGCGCTATTATTTATTGAAGACTTTAAACTAATTAGTCATACAGTCAAATGGAAACATTTGTTTTATTCATGTTTAAAGTACAACTCGGATTACACATTCCCATTGGTTGTCAGCAAGCTGAGCTAAACACACTTTATAAGCAAGATTTACTTTTTTGAAAAAACTTCTCCCAACTACTTCACTATTGATTAAAAACTTTGTTGGCTTCAAATGTTTCGTTTCTCGCTTGCTTTGGTCTAAACATAAGTTCACCAACCAAACAACTGGCATTTCTGTCCACTTCCATGCTGTACATATAAAAATTCACATACCTTCAGTTCCCGGAAGAAGATGCTGCTCCTGGCCCATTCTACAATGGAGAACAGCGTCTGGTCGGCCATCTTGCACATGAGGCCAAAGGTGTTGAGTTTCTCCTGCTTGCCTCGGCTCGCCTGTTCTTGCTGGAGGTACGCTAGAATCTTAGCTTGCACCTGAGGTTCGTCCGGCTCGTATTTCAGTAGCTCCACCACCAGGTGGGGGAAGGCCGGCGGCGATCCACCCGCGTAGGCCTCGACGTACGGGTAGCCCATGAGGGACTCCGGCGAGCTTGTGTAAGGGTCGGGGTACTCTGATTTTATGGTGCGGCTTTGGAAGTGGCCGTACGGCTGGTAGCCCTGCAGGCCTCCGCCGTGCGGGGGCATTGCCATGCTGACCGGCGACGTGACGAAGGGGCTTCGGTCAAAGTCTGCGGGCGGGAGGCCTGCGCTGGAGGAACTATGGTGGTGGTGGTGGTGGTGGTGATGATGGGGGTGGTGATGATGGTGGCTCAGTGGAAGGCCCTTGGAGGCCGAATGGATGTTTTGAATGGCAGAGGTAATGGTGAGGTCAGCTGGGACTGTTTGCATGGCTTGCGTCATGGCTTCCAGCTTGAGCCCGTTGGCCCGGATCAAGGCTTTCTTCTGTTGCTTGAGGGCCCGGTCTCGTTTGTACATGGGGCCGAACTTGTTGCGTCCGCCCCTCATTCGGTCAGCCCTTACAGCTTAAAAAAGCCAAAACAAAAGGGATGAGACGAGTTACATCAATGCATCAGAGCAACACTCTTTATCACAGCAACATTTTATTTCACTTTGGTTAGTTAACTTGCGTCGTACCTTTTTTGAGTATGTCTACTTATTTTCAGATGTGCTATAAATTGTTTGAGTGATATTGGTTTGCGCTGTTTACCCATGTGACCCATCTGTTAAAGCTTATACCTAAAAGGTAACCGAAATAAAGCTACAGGACACACTTTGGAGATGAACGGTTCTAATGATCTGATTTTAACCGAAACCAAGTCAAGTGGCGAGGTAATCATTATGTGAAATAAATGAATTGAGCGCCATTGCCCAACAGCAGCTCAGATCCCCACCACAGGGCACTAGACTCCACTTGATTCAGCTGGGTCTCGTGTTAATTATTTATGCTTGATTATTTTTCTTTTATGCTTAACGTTGTCAGCAGGTACATGGCTGGAGGTTCCGACAGCGAGTTGACACACGGGCATATGTGGAGAGCGCAAATATGGAGACGCGCCCTCAGATGGGGACTTGACCGGCATGAGCGCACTCGTTAGACCCTCTCATATCTCAAGATCTTAAAAAAAAGAAAACAATTAAAAGGAAAGGCCCGGTCCAACAGCTGCCTGGGGAGTGATTTTAATGGCCCTTGTCGCAGTGGTGTGTGCGCGCTTGTCACTACTCGTGTGATGTGATTGATCCGGCGAGAGAGGGAGGCAAGTGTTGCCGCGGCGATCCCGCTGCTAGCATCCGTAACATCCCAGCAAAAGATGATCCCTGAGCAACTTGTGGTGAGTTGTTTATTTAATTATTGGTATTTGTGGGCTAATGCGGTTGTTAAGACGTGTCCGATCGGAATTAAAAAAACAGTGCAGTAAGTTTAACTATTAATGATTTCTGAGCAACACGGTAATTAACAAGCTTGAAATTAATAGGTGGCCCTTTTGGGAAATCACAATTAGATCTAAAACTGCGACTCATGAATGCATTCTCTTACCCCCTGCAACCCAACACCCCCCCTCATCTATGCACATGCACGCTTACACGCATTCTGTGTTTGTTTCAAAACACACCCTCTTCTTTTTTGTCCTCTGATAAGGTTTCTTTTTTTCTCATGGCGTCTAATTAAACGAGGTTATTTACATGCATGTCATACTCTTTTTTTTTTTGGCCACCAGACAGTAGAGAGATTGGTGCTTTGTGCCGTTTCTGGGTATGTTTAGATGTTTTGTTATGCTAAAAGCAGTTTACAAACACAAGTGTACAAATGTTGAATGCATAAAATACCCAAATGACCTTCTACCTAAAAAAAAGTTCAGTTTTCAACATACCCTTGTATCCCACAAAGCACTGTGTTCAACCTAACAACCTTTCAATTGACTAATACTCCAAAAGCGATATTTCCGAACAAATTTTAACGAACTTAAAAATGCAATATTATATCCGTTTAATTCGAAGAGGATAACTTGACGCCACTTGCTAAATTAAACATGCAACTTAATGAGGTCATGTGACAACAATGTAGCACACAACTGTTAGATGTTTATTGTGGTATTACGTGTACGGTTTCACATCCTATTTTTAAAGTATAAACAGTGTAGTATTTAGTAAATAGTGAGCTAGTTTGCCATTCTGAATATAGCCTCTTTCCTTCATGAGGTATTGCTGTGTTGAGCATCTGTTAATACGCATTCCTGGTTTATATATGTGTATGCCATTTGTGTGTGTCTATGCATTGTTGCCTTTTTCTAAGGTTCTCATTCACTGATAAAACCAATCCATGAGTTATTAAAACGGTTTGTGGAAAGCAATTGCCTCGGTAATAAAATCAGTTGGCTGATCTAATTTGCTTGAATTGGGAGTCAATCGTAGTTGTGTTTGTTTGTGCGTACGGCGTGTCTCGGCAGACGGGGCCCGTCCGTGTGGATTCGAGCGCTGCTTATCGTCTGATTTATGTGTGTTTAATATACAGGAATATTAAGCGTTGCTTGGGCGAGATTCCCTGTCCTATCACAGGCATATGAATGCCTCCCCTGGCCGGCTCTTGACACACAGTTTGTCATGTCTGCCCGAGCTCTACTCTGAAGGCGCGCGGTTCCACGCGCACACATGAATAGCTATGATACCTATGCATAAGTAATAGCACCGCTAGCTTCCTACAACACCGGCGGCCGGAAGCGCAGACGGTGAACGCGCTAAACCCCCCCCCCCAAAAATGACAAAGTGCACGTTGCAAAGCAGCATAGCATATGTTTCTGAATATCCCTGTGCGGGATCTTCTGATTCATCAAGGTTCTTAGTATGGAGAGCAGACGTTTGACGAAATCTGAACTATTTTACGCTCGGCTGAGCACAGGATTGCACTCGAACTGAATAAATAAGCGCACGGCCGAGACTGTTTAACTTCATCTCCACTTCCCGAACATCATCTGCAATGATAATGATTATATGAAGGGTATAAATACTTTTTTTTATCTATAAATGAGCCACAAATAAGTAAAGGAAGACAATTGAAGACCTTCCTCCGAAGTCATAACATAAAAGATAGATCTCCCATTGCTTTTTCGAGAACTTTCAGACAGCGGCCTCCCCTTATCTATATTGATAATAGAGCTTCCATGGAGCCATGGCGCAGCGCTTGTCTGTGTCACGCTGATACAGACGTGCTGTTTTGCTACTTGACCTCAGATCTGCTTGCTGAAAGCTTTTGATAAAACACACAAAAGGATTTAGACGTGTGCGTATATATCAGGTGTCAAAAGTGACTTATTTGTATAAAGTATAATTGATGACTTGCATGGTTAAGTTGCATTGGACAGTTTAGTAAACATGTGACACAAAGTGACAACATATAAAATATTATAATCGATACAATTATAAGCATTACGATTTCTATAAATGAAATTTAAAATCAATTTGAAAATATTCCAGACATGTTCTTTGATTCAATTACACAACTGTTACAAAATAAATAATTATGATTGGATTTTAAGCTGTGAAACTGTTTTTAAACAGATCAAACAAGGTCATGTTTTGTATTCAGAACACTATTCTGGCTTACGTCTTGCATTTCTTTCCCGAGGAGTAAAAACTATCATATCAAGCCTGTGGGCAGTTTTAGCGTGCGCTCATCTCTTTGGACGGACCTGACAGGGCGCTGGAGGGCCTTGTATCCTGTTGGTATCATGCGCCAGCAAATCAAAGCCGGCCAGCTATAAAACCAGAGTGCTGGAAATTCTGCCCTCCAGCAGCTACACAATTAACAGTCATCAGAGCCACGTATCGACATACTAAAAGAATCAGATTTATTTCAATCGTGAAGTAATCGTAACAAATTCCTAGAATGTAGGAAAGAGAAGAAATGCAAGGAGTAATTGAGAAGGTTTCTTACCCTCCAGTTTCATGCCGACAGTGAGGCACTTTTGAAACCGGCAGTAGGGGCAGCGTTTCCGCTGGGTCTTGTCTATCTGACAGCTCTGATTCTCTATACATGTGTAACGTTTGTTGTTCTGCACTGTCCTCTTGAAGAAGCCCTGCAGAGAGAGGTGAATTAAGATGTCAAACTTTTGACCCCGGTGTTTGTTAATGCGCTATTCAACCTCACACACACACATCCATTCGCACAGAAGAGGTGTTACGCACACGGCCACACAAGTAGACCTAAATAAAAGTAGAGCCACGGGCTGAGAAACTCTCCCTCAGCAGCCGCCGCCTGCTTGTATAAACACAAACACGCACACACGCACAAACGCACAAACGCTCACCCACACACAAAGAAACTGACATGTGCACCCACACACCCTGACGTGAACAAACAGAAAAACAGGCTTCGGCTGGAAAGAAACGTGAGATGTCGACCACGTATCGTCCTACCCGAGAAGGCATGCGCAACCGGGTCGCACAAAATAGCCCACCGGGTTTAAGCTGCTATCGCTTTAAGTGACCCGCTTGACATCTCCTGGAATATAAAGATTTACTTTAGCCTCGTTTAGCCTTGTGATGTACAACATATTTAACGTGTTTCCACGAGCTCTTGTCGGAGCAATTAAAACCAGAGGCTTTGCTACCCACAAAGCTGTTTGATTTCAGTGTTGCCTTATGCTGTCCACGAGATCATTCAAGAGGAAAGTGGGTAATGGTTTAATTTCTGCAAAAAAAAAGTATTTATTTGGAGCAACTGCAAAATGGTATATTGTACAAGATGATTCAATATTTAATAATCGTACTTCACAGTGTATGTTAAATTTGAACCCTTCGCATAAAAAAATCTTTAAAATAAATGAATAGCATCTCTGATGCTATTATTCATTCTGCAGGATCAAAAAAGCAACAAAAAATTGAATAAATTGTATCCATAATTTACAGCCATTGGATTACAAGATTCCACCTGCAACAGTTCTGAATTCAAAGAGAGAATCAAACAAGGAAAGGTATGAGCTTATTCTTGATCAGCACCGTAGGGAGGCAGCCCCATTTAAAACTAAAAGGATCAATACTGCCCAGAACTCAACGCACACTTGCTCACATGCACATGATATCACGATGCATGTCAAAGAATATATAATGCATAACCTAAATCTAGCCTATTTCAAGTTACATTTAAATTGAAATATATAAAGAACCACGAAAATGAATAACGTATATTAAACAATTTAAAAAAAACATTTTTAGGAATATACTTTTAAATAAACACTTTAATCAGTTTCCACATCAGTCCCCACATCTTTCTGGATAGAAATATTAACATATGAGCTTAAAAGACAGGTTAGCATTGCGAATATGCTTTAAAGTTGTGATAATTCTACTGCTCTATTAAAAAACGTAAATCAGGGTTTTAAAAAGGCAAATACTTTTCTCATGATGTCTGCCGCAGAATACTGTTCATAAAAAGAAAGTCTTTCAAAGCATGATATTAAAAGCCAAAAATATATCAGCGTGTGTTTACATTTTGGAAGTGTGTGAGACACTGAGAAACTGCCCATACGGTTTACGAATCAGTTCATGTGTGAATGATCTCCAGACCTCTGACAAAGTCCGAAATAAACGCAGCGCATTTGCACTACTACATAACTAAAAATTATTTCTAACTAAGCAAGTTGTTTCTCCACTTATTAAATTTGCAACCCATCATGAATTCCCACAGTACACACAAGACCACATGAAATTGACTAATAAACAAATGACAGATTTCAAAAACTGGATGAGAAACAAATTCTAGCATGTTGAATATTTGAGACTGTACACACCTTACAGCTCTCACAGGTCAGTAAGCCATAGTGATATCCAGACACCTTGTCTCCACATACTGGACACATTTCGTCCAAATCTTCATCGTAGGAGTAGTCCATCATTTTAAACTGTGGGGCTGGAAAGAAAAAAAAACATCAATATTCATACTCATATTTACTGTGTTATAAAACGACAAAGTGAACAACCAAATTAAATTACGTGCCGTTTTATAGTTAATTTGAAATACATTAATGTACACATTTTAGCAGCTCTATTATGTTCATTTAACTGTCCGTCCTATACTTACAACGTAGCTTTCAGTTTAGTAAACGTGTTTCACGAATGCACAAAAATGCAGGAATCTACATTTGGGCGCATTTAAAAATATTACCTTTAAAATGAATTTTCTTAACGTGTGTGCAGTTTTCGAGAGGGAAAAAGAAGTGTCTCTCGGAAATAAGCGAAGGTTTGTGTGGAGGAGGGTCGCAGACAGAAGAAAACTTCAGTTTCAATCTGGTTAATATTCATGATGGCTAGTAAATTGGTGTGGGAGCGCGAGAGAGGCTGCTGTCTCCAGCTTGAGTGAAACGTTTAGCCACGAGGCGAATAAAAAGCAAAACAACATGTAAATATAACAGCGTTCTGCGCCTCCATATACTGTATCGTTTGTCTTTGTTTTGCCTCTCTGATTATTTTTCTCTCTCCAAAGAGAAAATTTGCTGTTTCTTTTTATTTCAATTACTCAATCGTAATGCTTCATTAATCATTCATTAACATTTAACACAAAGTGATGCGGTGGGATGGCTCTGTCTGCACAGAAGCATCAATTTGGCAAGTTATTTTTAAGACCATCGCAGTAAATTTTCTTGTCGTGGAAAAATAATAATTTCCCTCGCAACATTCAAATCTTTAGTGCAACGAACTAAATGCGACTCTAAAACTTTTAGGAAAAGACAAAAAATGAACACATTGAGAATTTCGTTTAATATATTTTTATTCATATAGTACACTCAAGCGTCCATGATTTATTTATCTAATGTGTTTTTTTAATACGGGGGAATGTAACAGAACGCAACAAGTGCTTTAAATTGTAGCATTTCTTATACTGTATGTGGAATAATGCACAATTGAATTTTAGGCATTTCCATAGTCGTGCAATTTCTTTCATTTCATTTACATTTAAAATGCGTTTTTTACAGGTTTCACATTAACAAAGTTGCATTGTTTGGGAAAAAATATATTTGTACGACGGCTGCTCTGCTTTTGTGACATGTGATCGAGCGACTTTTTTTTTCATTAAAACATTCATTATATTTTGAAATCATATTTTTCTTTTTTAAACCAAACACAAGACATTCCTACAAAAGATTTCATTGGTTGAAATGATCTCTCTTAAAATATCCCTCGGCATAAATAAGCTTCGCTCTTTTCTATTTAAATACATCCACTTATTAGTCTGTTGCAGACACGTGTACGCCCGCAGCTAAAATGATGTTTTATTCAGTTATTATTGCCTTCCCTTTTAATTCTGCGATAGTTGGACTAGTAATATATTTCTGTGCTGCAAAGCTGTGCTGTCAATATTTCGCTTGCACACTCAGTTTGATTTACGATTTCTTTGCCAGGTGACCCTCATCAGGTTCATTAGAACCTCAAACATTTTCGTTGTCTGCATAGATTTTTTTTGTCATTTTTGGAGAGTAAATTCGATCGAAATAAACTTTTTAGGTATATTAATGTTTTCAGATTTTATTTCGGTTGTTTATACGATTGTACTGATTCAAAGGTGACGACAGGATAGATTCAATAAAGTGTATTATTAAATCTAATAAATTAGCCATTTCAGAAATTTCATTTCATACAATTTCATTTAATATTCTATATTTCAGTAACAAGACAAGCAAGATTAGTTAGTTACAAGCTGAGTGTCGAAGTTATATTTATATAATGTTCGTGAAAGGTCCCTAACATCAAACAAACTGACAAGTGGCCAACTGTTTCAGCCAAAGAAACCGGGTCTTATTTTGGCTTCGTGTAATTAGGCTGTGTGCATAAATGATAGCCCCCGAGGTGCATGGCGCAGATTTAGCGTGACATGAAGGCTATAACGCTTACCTTGCATGTTTCCAGGCATATGCCCCTGTTCTCCATGCGACCGAGCGAGTCCGAGAGATTCTGACTCGACTTTAGGCAGCATGACAGCTCCGCTGAGCCGATGATGAGCACGCGCCGCTCCGTCCGGTGGTCCGCCTGCGCGCGAGAGGAACACCAGAGAATCTTAGAAACGTCGTCCAAACGTCCGAATGAAATCCTTCGCGTACGGATATGCTAAACTGTCTTCCTCTGTTAGTGTTTTACAAGCGCACCGGACCACTGTGACAGCTCATTTTTAACACGCTTGATGCGTAACGCACACAATAAAATTCAAAACGCAGCTCGATGTCACGGAAAGAAACTATGCGACTGAAAACTAACACTATCCGGACCGGCAAGGAGTTAAACTCTGTCAAGACCCCTATCCGTTATCTATCTGTTCGTCGGGTGGTCTTTTCGTCTATTATGATGCTGGTCTTTAAACCAGAGTGCGCGAACTGTCAGGAACTTTGCGCGAGCCCCTCCTCCGCGCGCGCACCGAGTCGCTGTATCTGCGATAATGTCAGAGATGTGAAGTTCAAACCCTTCCTCGCTGCTTTGTTTACGCCGCAATGGCACCCCGTCCACCAATCGGCGCTGTGATCGGTGCGCTGGCGTCACGCGTTTGTCCAATCAGAGTCTGGCAAGAGTATCAGCGCTTCTGCCTCAGTTCACTTGTGCTTAACAGCTGTTTAATAAAACTTACAGTGAAGCTCAAAGCGCGGAAACAAAACCAATATAGTTGAAGATTACGAGACACGCAGCGCCGTTAACGGGAGCACCGGGAGGTATGTTGCAATGTGCAGGAGGGTCAATTTCTTTTTCTGTATAATGTGGTTTAGCATTATCAAATGTATGGATAATTTAATGGAAAATAAAAATACTGCCAAATTGTGCGTAATTTAAAAAAAGTTGCGAAGTTTATTTATTTGCCATCAAATTATATGTGGCAATAATGTGCCTTTTAAATGCTCAATGGCATTTTATTGTTGAACTCACGAAAAAAGGCAAAAAAGGAGAAGCCTTGTGTATTTGAAATAATATAATTTTCTGTGAAAAATACATTTATTACACTAAATTTTCATGCGCATATTTAATGAGGGCAAAAAAATTTGAGGAAGTCTGTAAATAAAATTATTACGTAAATGTAGATATGTGAAGCTTGTCCGTGCGGTTATAACGTCCAGTCATAAAAGCATAAAACGCGTTAAAAAGAATATAATGGCGTGATAGCGTTGTCGGTCAGATGTAATGAAAATGATCGGTACATTGTAGACACAATATTTACATCGTACAGACCAGCACGATAATCAACACACAGTCACACTTACTTTGTGTTGTTGTGGAAAAAAACTCGTTCAGGGATTTTAGTTTTTACTAACACGTTATTATATTCACTGTCGAAATATTTGACGATTCACGAAAGTTAAAATATTTTTCTGCGGTCGGATCAGTGGAATTGCCAACTGATCTGGATGTTGGTTTTAAAGACTAAAGTTTTTTAGGCGGCTGACGTTGTGAATTTGTGAAATCACCTTTAAAGCTATACCCTAACAACAACAATAATAGTAATAATAAGGATAATAATAATAATACATTGATAATATTAATATTCCAATTGTAAACTTATCTACAATTATTATTGATGTAGTCCGGAATGCAACGCTTGACCGATGTCTTATCTGTAACAAAAAAATGCCTTCTCACATGACTAAAATAGCGTCGAAGTGATTCACAGCATATCCTGGTTTAAATGCACCTCTCAATAGCTTTAAGATGGCAATAACGCCAGCAATAAGGATGTCACCAAGAAAAAGAAAATTGTGGACAGGAAAAAAACCAATAAGGCCCTCCAGTCATATCTGAATAAATAGCCAGGTTCGAAAAACACAAAAACACACTTTTTTACTGAATATTGCATTCAATAATAATTAATATAGTAAAAAGAGCAATACATAGTGTCATGAATAATGCCAGTTTTTCCTGTAGAAGCAGGTGATTCTGGGTCAGAATCTTATAACATTATAATCAGATTTGTTCATATATGTTTATATATATTGCATGACCTACCCAAATCTTTCCTGGATTCACGTCCTAATTCACTCTCAAAGCCAGTGAACATTGTAGGCAAAAAATAACATAGAGCAATCACAGGTCATCCAACCAAGCAATCGTCTACATCCCTTTAACGTTTCCCATCCTTTCCCAAGACCATACCAAACGTCCACTTTCCATTATAAAAATGGAGGTCTTTTTGACGAAACCAGCACCCTGGCATGTCTCCCTTTACTTTCACACACGGCACTCACCCCTTAACCCCCCTCCTCCCCACCATGACCTGCTCTAAACCCACAGTCACATCTCACCTAATCAACAATATTCAAAACTCCTGCGGCTGATAGGTTTGCGCAGATCACGTGGAGTTGGACGGAATGATAACAGCCAGTTATAAAGTGACGCACGGATAGATAAGCCGCCGCGGACAGATAGTACTATAGGAATGATTAACCGGTGAAGAAGAGAGTTAAAGCGGCCATAGACACCAATGAGTGAATGGAATGGCAAAGGTGGTAAAAAGCAAGATCAAAAGAACACATCAACAGGTTGATATAGGGCCGCAAACTTTGAACTAATTCTACGAAACACAAGCACACACAAATGCACTGGTTTATTGTTTCTGTGAGTATCTGGATGGGAATGCGTACGCAGCGGGACTCCGTTTACTTTGAGACTTTTATCATCGTAAACTATCATAATTCTCTCTAATTCACATTGGAGATGTTTTAAGATATTATTGACGCGGGTCCACACTTCCTCAAGGAAAATATATGGAAATGTAAACAAACTTCTTATTCACACTGAAAGGAAGCGTACTTATACAGATTTATTCTTGTTTGTTAAATGTTAAAACAGGAACAATGTGCTTTGGACTTTAAGCGGTCATCCAAACCCATAAACCATATTTATGTTGCCCGGGATGTTTTTTCCCCTTGTTTTATGTTTTTCAGGGCTGAGGGAATTTCAAGCAACCCGTCCATTTTAGTGTATTCCTACATGACAGATACTGCTCAAAATAATCTTAAATGTACTTAATACATATGTACACCTTCCAACATGTATTCAAAATACTCGCACTCTCTTCAGAGATGTTTAAAAGCTTTAAAAAAATGACAAACATTTTAACCGTGCTTTCGTTTGTTTGTTTCTCTGTTCCCCTTGATGCACAACATTCAACACAAAAGAGCAATTTCGCGCAAGGTGAGGGGCAACAATTCCATCTAAATTTGGCGGCAAAGATAAAGAGCCCCAGGACAAGTGGCCCGGCAAACACAGGCCTGTTGACTGAAGCGATGGGACCTAATGACCCTCATGTCACTGGCCCACAGCAGCTACAAGGGAGAAGACAACAGAGTGTGGGTGTCTTGACTACTATAAGTGGATGTGCACTGATAACAGAAGGGGTACCTGAGAGCTCTTTGCTTACCAGAGAGATTACTGGCCCGCTGAGGCTCAAAGCCGAGGGATTTGTCAACTTAACCCCTGTCCCTGTTCGCCTTTTTTTCTCTCTCTGCCGCATTTTACGACGCTGGAGGGACCCCAGCACTAAACACAGATCTCTTTACAGCAGAATAAAACATGTTAAGTGTAACGCGGCCGGGGTCAAGGTTTCAATCGTGGAGAAAAGAGAGATTCAGGATCTAATGAAACCAGGATCTCACACATCTGTGTTAGACACGTTTATATCTGCTAAAATTAAATATTGCACAATTTGTTATTTTTAAAAACGTGGTGTTTTACTGAATGCAGACGGTATATAAAAACATTTAAGTGCTTTGGAGATATTGCCATCTACGTTTTTACGAGATGCCTTTATGCTTTTATTTGCCTATCAAAATTTTCTCAAATGTAATGGTTATGTGAGAAATAAATGCAAGGTGTGGCGTATCCATACGTTTCCTAAAATTACAGTATTTTGGGAAACACTGTAAAAAAACTGTCTTTTTAGGGAATTTTTAACCAGATCTAACAGGAATCCTGAACTATTTATTCCTTTGAATGAATTCGCACACTGTAAATCATAAAAAAATAGGATTATTAGAAACCGCAAGCCCTAATCCTAACCCCAGCCCTAAACCTAACGTCACTGGCACGAAAGCAAATCGGACAATGCGATTCATGCAAATTAGTCACATAGTGAAATATTAGAAATCCTGTGAGATTGTTGGAAATGTACTACTTTATTGGACAGAATTTTAATATTTTTGAAATGCTGTAAAAAAGTCAAATTGGAAATGTACACGTCGGGTGTAAAATAACAAGAAACATGTCATTTTCAATACATTTTATTTTACTCTTTGTTCTACCACCTCACCTGCTGGAATATTACCTGTTTATGTTTTTTTACAGAGTGGTGAACCGATGTCATAAGCAGGCACTTTGAATCTCTATCATTTAAAGTTCAATCTTAGTCTTTCAAAGTAGTTTGTTAGATATTAATATTCTCGTTTGAGTATATTTCATCCTTCAATAAGAGTGCAGCTCAGTTCTAATACCACATGTAAAAAGTTAATAAACAATCTGCAGATTTCATCATCATGTAATGATTTCATGAATCTCTTAAACTTAATGGATGAACTCATTATAATAATATTTAAAACCATTTTCTTTTGTTTTCCCCCACTTGTATGTTCTTGTATGAATTTCTAATAAATGATGGCACAGTTAGATCACTGTTGGGACGGTTACAGTAGATCACTATTAAGACATTCATTGATGCTCTTCTTTATTCAAAACCCAAAAGTGTGCAATTCCCAAAAAAATCTTTATTTGATTATCAGAAAGAAATGTGTATGATATAAAGTCTGCATGCTAAGGATGCTAAGGCATAAATATAATGAGCTTTTGTCACGCTTTTTTCCCAAAGCTGTCGAAATGCAATATGAGGATAATGGGGAAGCAGCCAAAGGGTGCGGGACATTCAGAATCATAGATATTTCCTGGCTATGACAGCTCTACGCTTTGCTTTGTATAGTATTAGACCAGTTAAATGTTGGAGTGAGGTAGACATTTTAACATAAGTTAAAAACCAGCTCATGATGATTTGGCATCGTCCTCACTGGCTGCAAAGTTCATAATTTTTTGACACATACGTTTTTTTGCTACGTTTCAACAGGATAACGTGAGAGTTTGGTTCATATATTGTAGCCTAAATATCATAATATTAAAGCTGCAATTTGTAACTTTTGTCGCCATCTCTGTCTAAAACATAAAAGTGCAGTTTACTTTACGCAGTTATCTTTACATGGGTTGAAATCAAATTACATCAAGCTGACATTAGAAACTAAATCTGATCCGACAGCCTGCATTATAAATCATTACATTATGCTCATTATTTTTTACCCCCCAATAGTTGCAGCTTTAATATGAAAATCGTTGTGTGTGATGGTTTCTCTAATACGGCTACTATGGTCTATGTTTGTATTGAGGTGGGGTAACTGTCTGTGACCTGCACCGGTTGTGCGGAAACTTTGTTTTGTTGACCTTCCTTGGTTTTCATCAATGAACAGTAAGAACCCAGGGATGACCGAAAGAGAGATACAGACGCTCAGTAGTGAGAGAATGAGTGTTGTTGAGCATTGTGGGGAGAGTAAATAGAACCCGGAGCCTGGGAAAGGGCTGGGATCTGTGCCACGGCATTTCTGAGTCATACGGTCCGCTTATCATGTTTATTTCACGTTTCTACCTGCGATGTGTTTACATTAGCATTCCTCCACTGTTCTCTTACAGAATGACGCCCCCAGCACGCATGTTCCCAGCGAAAGGAATGTCTGCTCCCTCTGATCGGATCAGTCCTATCCGTGTTTAATTAAAGCCCATATGTTTTCCTCGCTTTCTCTCCTCGTTGTCTCTGAAGGAGCGCGAAAAAAAGAGAAAACACTGTGGTGCTGCTAGATCCATTAGCGGGTCAAGCAACAGTCATTGTTCATTGCTTCCTATATGCTTCTATTTTCAAGAGCTTCGTGGAACAATAGAGCTTGCGGTTCTTTCAGGTGTTTGCAGTCACCGCGAAAAACCAAAACAAACGTTTGTGAGGGTGAAGCAAAACACTCGAGAGTCAAACAAAGCAGAACCACAGGCCAACTAATCTGAACAGCGACATGAGGAGTTGGGTTTGATCGTGGCCTTGGAGTTGAATCGTAACTGACAGACGTCTCACATGTACAGAATTATAGCTGTAAATTTGACGACAGCTGCGTGTGGAATGTCAAGTTTATGATGAGGATTGTCTCACATATGGATAAATAGACTGAGATTGAGTGTCATCTAAGGATGTGTATTGAATATTTACAGCATGTATATTTACTAGTTATATTAAGACACACTGTAAAAATGGTTAAATGGTTTTGGGTCTTTATTCTTTATCGCTATTTTCACTCATGCAAGCTAATGTAGGCAGGTTGATTCAGTCAAAGTAAATAATGTTTGTCAATTTTGTTTAGTTTTTTAATATAAATAGCACAGAGGTTACGTTTTGAGCTACGGTGCTACACAAGTTTGAATAAGGCCTGCAACATTTTCCAATTAAATTTTCCAACATTTCACCCTTTAAACAAATTTAGTGTAAAGACAAACACAAGATATTATATTATATTTCTATATCGCTGCTGTCCTTCTGAAACCTTGTATCTCTATTTTGCAACTTTGGTACTGATGGTGTTTTTGTTTCATGGTTGTAGTTGTTCTTTCATGTTGTCTTGTCCTCCTCGATTCCCTTATCTGACGTGTCTTGGTTTATTGGTTTGTTGTCATCAGGTGTGCCTTGTTAGTCTTGAGTCCTTGTGTGTATTTATACCATGATGTTTCATGTGTTTAGTTGTTGGTCATTGAATGCATGTGTATGAGTTGCCTAGTTATGTTTTCTGTCTCTCGTTACATGTCACGGATTATTGTTTACGTTTATTAAAGATTTTAGCAGCAATTAGAGCCTTTTCCCTGTTTCATGTTTTCGGCAAGGTCCTTATAAAGATTTTCCGGAAAACAATATTATTAGTCAACCTCTATGTTTGTCACTGGGTTTTGAAAATATCTTACCGATAAAAAGTATTAAGAAGTGCTTTTCGATTTTGACAACAAAGTATTTCAAGTATTTTTTCCATTTCCTAAAGAACTATGAATTTGGAAATCGAAGGTTTCAGAAGGAGGGCGACAATGTTATATAATATTATATATCCATTGGAAAAATGGCTGAAACTAACTGGACGGACCCTAGCGGGGCATATTTTTCATTTTTTCATTCATGAATGCAAATAAAATCCTACTATATCTTTCAATCAAATTTTGATGTTTGGATGCCAGAGCATGCCGCCCTGATGACATCATTGTTTAATATCATATATCAAATTATATTTATAATAATGCTACATCAGTATGCTACAATAATTTTGCTAAAAAACATTTTACACATGTTAGTTATACAATTTCAAAAAGCTCTTCCTCTCGAACTCATACATCCACATCCTTTTTCATTTTTTCAAACTGCCCCGTGTTTGTTTTAAATCATAGCCAACTGACCCGCACTGACAGACTGCCTAGTCGCCTCCACCTGACCCCTGAGGGGGGCAATAGCCGGCCATACACCCACCCCATCATCCCCCCACCCAGGCAGTCGAGGAGAAAGGAAAACCCAACCCGACGGTGCATGTAAGTCTCATCTCACACTTTTAACAATAGCTCGATCCGCCACCCTGCTAATGACTCAGAACTGATAGGAAGCTACTAGAAACCTCTTTAGTCTTCCTCATTCGCATGAGGGAAACATTAAGATATTCTTTTTTTGTTGCCTCCCAAGGACTCGCATGCGCAGCCCTAGAAGGGCAATTATCACCCTGCCAATATAGTAAATCCATTCTGTCATTTTCAATGATATCTGCTTGTGTCAACTGTAAGGTCTAATAAAAGCTAATTGCACATAACAGCCCGGGATCAATATATCAGTCAGGGAAGGTGGCAAGACATGCCCTCTTATGAGGCTTAAAGAGTGCACAGACAAAGAATTGGTGCATTATTAGGTTCCTTGTTAGCGCTTGATGTTGATTGTATCGAGAATCTATTTAAGCATACATAAACAGCTTTTAAAAATAATTTATAAACGGATAATTCCCGTCCTAGACGTTGATTGGTCAATACATTCCAGCTGTGCTAAGGTGGATCTTATAGTAACCGCTGTTGTGTGAAATACCTGTTTTCTTTTTTTATTGTACTACTTTCTTGATATGCATCTTACATTCAAATCCATTTTTTTAGTGACCGACTGATTTAATTTATATCAATTAACACACAAAAGGTTCAGATAAATCTTCAATGTTGTTAAAAAATTCCTTGTACATGACAAAAATTTCATTGTTAATGTTTTAAAATAAACTTCAGTTTCATGATATCACGATACGGTATCATGAACCCACTATCAGATGAACTTCCTGATCTCACATCGCAGAATGATTGGTGACCTGCTGAAATGTTCTGACCTCGTCTCAGGGGACAAGAACGCTTAGACTTTCTATAGCACTCAGACATTATTTAGTCATCGTCTTTTTGTCTGTTTCCTCTACCGTCAAGTGTCACTATTGTGCCGGCTCAGGTACAGCCTAATGCAGAACAAACACATCCACCTAACCATTAACGCAGGCCTGCTGTTTGAACAGTGCGACAAACTGGAATGGCATTTATGGTGGTGGGCTGTTTTGATAGCGAAGAATCTTCATCAATTAGCTCTCTACACTCTCAGCTCTTTTCTTGCTCTAGGGTAGAGTGAGCAGTTGTGTGTGTTAGAGAGAGAGAGAGAGTTTGCCCCGCGTTTAATGGCACTCTAACTTGAGAGCCGATCATTAACCCATTAGAAAGACGCGCCTCTCCGCTGAGGTTCCTTGAGACGTGCCCTGGGAGATTTGCGTCTCCTGCTTGCATCATAGCGCTTACTGTAAACCTCAGAGACACGAGGGAGATGTTGAGAGACATTGTAATGTCTCGCGGTTGTCTCGGGGCAGGACCTTGCTCATCACGAGAGGTGTTAACAGCTGTGGTGGAACGTATGATCTTAAAGGGACACTTCACCCAAAAATGAAAATTCTGTCATGATTTACTCGCGCGCAAGTTATTCCTAACCTGTAAAAATTTATTTGTTTTATAGAACAAAACAGAAGTAAGTCACTTTGAATTAAATGTAAAAGAAGAATGTAGGAAACCAGACTGTTCTGCTAGCAACGCCAAGGTCCAGGGGTTCGATCCCAGGGGATTGCACATACTTGGAAACATATGTATAGGAGAATGCAATGTAAGTCACTATGGATAAAAGGGTCTGCCAAATGTATAAATGTAAATGCACCATTTATTTCCATAGCGGTAGTTTTTCATACTATGGTTGTTAATGGTGCCCCAGAACTTTTTGGTTACAAACATTCTTTCAAATATCTGCCTGTGTGTCCAACATAACAACGAAATGTATACAGGTTTGTTACAGGTTGAGGGTGAGTAAATGATGACAGAATTTTCATTTTTGGGTGAACTGTGCCTTTAAGTGATTATGGGTGGGTGTAACAACAATAACACATTGAACACATTGTCAAACTTTACAAGTTCATTTTAAAAGGTCTTGGGGTACGACAAATGAATTTCTCAAATGAGTCAAATATTCTTCCTTTCAATAATTCGAAGGTCATAAAAGTTGAAAATATAATACTGATAAAAGACTGAGAAAAAGGCGATTTAAAATATGTGCATAATATGCAAATGCATTTGCATGTCAACTGCTCCTTTGCACTGTGGAAAATCTTTTCTTTTTCACTTTCCTAACAGTTTCACAGTCTGTTTAAAAGACCGTTAATATAGCTAAGTCTAACATTTAATAACATACATTACAGAGAGATTAGAGGATTTGAATCATTTTTTACACATTAAGTGCTGTGGAAAATGTACATTTCGATATGTAAATAGAAAGGACTTATTTTTCCAATTGGCTCTGACAGAAACCTCAAATTCTTATATAAAGTAAACCGTATCCTATTCCCTCATCTTCGAAGTCTCGTACTAAAGAGCCACGCTGTTGACATTGTCATTAAAGGTCTGTGGGGTTGTATTTGTTTTGGCCCAAGAGGGCAAGCATTGCATTGACGATCAGCCTTATTTCTTCCTTCTCCCCACAGCCTTTTCTTCCTGTTTGGCGCCGGACCCTTTCTCCTGGATCTGGACGAGTTCCCGAATCAAACATGCGTCTTCAATTTGGCCTTACGAAGAAAACAATCACACTTCTCCCTCCCTTGCGTTCAAATCCCTGTCATGGCAGGTTCCTGACAGTAGATTGAGATGCGGTTGCCCAACGAACGTCTATGTTTGACGGAAGTTTGGACTAAGCATTTAGGCGATGTAAATTGGCCTTAAAGTGAGATGCTTGGCAGAGCTGGGTAACTCGGTCCGAAAGGTTGGGAAGGGTTTTGTATATTTTCAGAACAGCACGGCTGTTGGGAACAGATTTAGGTAGCGTGAGGAGGACCACCCATGCCCTTTCTTTCCAGGAGAGAGCTCCACCACCATTAATTAGAGCCAGTGGATTCTGTGGCCGGGACACCTGTGAACTCACAAGAGGGCCATCACACGGAAAAGGGCACTGTTTCAGCTTGAAGCACCAGTGCCCAATAAAAATCAGTTCCAGCTTCTGCAGACACCCAGAAACCATGCGCATATGTTTTTCATGCTGCTCTACATCAGGAAAACTGAAATCTCTGCTTTGCCAAATGCTGTTAAGATATTATTGAGCTATGACTATTTTGATCTTAATATATGATGCCATGCTCTCCCTGGTAGCGACGATTCATTTTTGATATGAGACTGAAATTTGGGGTGACAAGCGATGGAACCTATGGGTGATGCGATGTGGGCGTGTCAGCAAAAAAGGGTTTACAACATCTGACATCATCATTAATACCACAAAAATAAACAACAACCAAAAAAACTTGGATGGAAAACATTTGCAAGACAGTTTTAGCTTCTCAAAGGAGTGTAATTCATTAAAAATCGTTCTTATGAATTTTTCGCTGTGTTAAAAACGAAGCAAAAATAAACTTTCTTGTCCAATTAAACTACACTTTTTTTTCTCATATGTGATCAGATGCTGATTCTAGAGCACTTCACCAGCAGAAACGACTACAAGAGGCCAACGTTACAGCGACCTGGTGACCTCCCTCGATGAAATCACTGTCATTCTGAACAGGGCCTGAAAATAAATGTTGTTCTCCGCAAATCCAGGCTTCCAGGTCTTCTGTCCAACCCGCTGATGAAACGAATGAAATATTTTACTGGATTCCAACTAGATATAAATGGGAGTTCAATCTCTGAAGCCTTTAACAGGGATTTGGAGGTGTTTTGCTTCACGTGGATGCCAATAAATCTGTCACCCGCTGAGATTCGTCTCCCGCCCTCTGGAGGGAACAAATTGTGGCGTTCGGGCAGGGTGTGGGGGGTAGAAGTGACCTGTCAGAGCGCTACATTTATCACCGGGACAAAATGCTCACGATTCTTTCTGCTGACCGCCAGGAACCTTTCTGCTAAGCACATTTAGTAGATGCACCTTCTGTATATTTTCATCAAATCAATACGCCTATTTGCAAGCCGTGTCAGGACCTCTGGGCAGAAAGAAGTGAGGGAAGGGCAATATCATATTTCAGATTTAATTATCTTATTTAAGTTATGGGAATATGTACGGCTTAGTTTTACATAATTGTCTGTGAGTTTGTCTGGTGTTTAGTGTGCACGGTACATGGCAGGTTCAAAAATGCAACGGAGAACCAAACAGATATTAACACGTTTGCACACATACTATACTGTAATGAATAGGAAGTGTATCTGAAAGGCTGGGTTATTTTCAACCCATTGTGGGTCAACAAGGGACAAACCAGTAGTTGGGTTAAATAAACCCAGAAAATGTTTATATTTGATCCAACAAAGGGTTCAAGCAACCCCGCCTTTTAGGTTGAAACAACCTAAAAGGGGTTAATTAACAACCCAGCGGTTGTATTCATCCCCTTTTGAACCTAGCATTTTTTACAGTGTACATGTTGAGCACTTTATGAAATGAAGGTAAGAGTTCTGACACGATGTGGTGTAATCAATAAATACAGCGCATTAGAACCCCTTATAATTAAACAATTTGTCCACACTGGATGAGACGCGACAATCCCATTACCAATCTCAAAAGGTTTCTCACAGCGATGCCATAGAAGAACCATTTTTGGTTCCACAAAGAACCATTCAGTCAAAGGTTCTTTAAAGAACCATCTCTTTATTACTTATTATAATCGGAAGAACCTTTTAAAGCACCATTTTTAGGAAGGTTAGAACAAGCCGTGTGTCGTGTCATGTTGCGCCGGTCGCATCCGGAGTGTGCAGTGTGGTTTGGGTGGCCAGCGTAGCAACACCATTGTCATGCGCTCAATTCCCATCAATCCTACATAGTGATAAAATTATATCTTTAAAGGGGCCATGCAACGGTGTTTCATACAATCGGACTTAATACAATGTATAACTTGCTGTCTTCTCATGCTTGACATGGTCAACTTGTCAAAAGACGGGTTGGACATATTACGTAGTATTTCTGTGCTCGATACACTCCCCCCAGCCTTTATACAAGTTTTTTTCAAATATAAAAATCGGTTTCGTAATAACTTTAATAACTTAGTCCCTTTTTGGGCAATTCTCCCGGAAAAGCCCACAGTAAGGCGAAAGAAATAGCCCGCCCCCGTCAACTGCCAAGC
Source organism: Triplophysa tibetana (assembly GCA_008369825.1). Lineage (NCBI taxonomy): Eukaryota > Metazoa > Chordata > Actinopteri > Cypriniformes > Nemacheilidae > Triplophysa > Triplophysa tibetana. The sequence goes on along the minus strand of CM017906.1, from coordinate 14,191,564 downwards.
GAGGAAGACCTGCTTACCCTCAAGATTGGCTGCGCTGTGTCACGATTGGCTGCGCTGTGGTCCTGCAGCTGCAGCTTGTTACTCTTGCGATAGAAAGAGAAGTCAAGGTGTGTTTGTTTGTTCACAGGATTTCAGTGATGAATGTTATATAAACGGTGGATATGACGCTGGATTTGGAGATAGTTTGAAACTGATAGATGTCACGGTCCCACCATTAAAAGATAATGGACTTGAACTGCATGCGGTGAGTGAAACTCAACCATATGTCTTCGTTTTGTTTGCAAAATGGCACGTATCTGCACAATGTAAACAATACAAATTTATAGTGAATCAGTGCTCGGGATATAGTTCCTCCCCCGCACACCCCCAAGAGGTCGAATTTTTCTGGAAATAATCCTACAGCTGTATCAATCTTTTATAAAAGATATCAAACTAAATACTTTTTTCGAAGATAGGAAGTATACAAAACTATTCTATAGGTACTGAAGATTAATATGAGATTGAATTTTGGCAGCTTAAAGGGTTATTTGATTGAAGCTAATTATTAAATGTAAATATAGAGTATTATAACAGATAACTTTATAAAAGGTATAAAAGCTCGTACATTTAATGAAAATTTAAATTCTAAATACATGTGCAAGTAATGTAGCTGACATAACATAGAGCAAGACGTTTAAAACACAATGAAATATGTTGCCAATGACAAAAATATCTCTTTCATTCATAATGACAAACTGCTTCATGTAGGAGGAGGTCCCAGAAGGAATACAGGAAATTTGTTAACTATTGACTCGTAATCAGATCAGCAATTCTCCCTCATAAGTATTGACCAGTTATTTTAGGTCAGCATATTATACCTGATGAAATATTCAAATCACATTTTTCACAGCTGTCAAAGCCTGTTAGTCCTGTCAGCAATGACACATTGTAATAGACATGGACTCTCTCTTCATTTCAACAATACAATGATTAAAGAAAAAACTTTAATCAAAAAAATTAATGCATATTAATGGAAGGTCACTGAAGATTCAAAACTCAAAGATAAAACCAAAATCTGCTCTAATTGGTTGACGAGGGTGAAACCTCTTTCATGGCACTGGTGAATTGCACATCTTGCAGAGTATGATTGATTCGGCCATCCACCAATGGCAGTCAATAAAGGGTGTATAAAGGAAACAAACAAAACTCATTCTCAACGCCAGGTATCTAGAAAGATAGATCATGCCTACAGCCAATAATAAATGGATCATGCTTCTATGTTTTTAAAACCCTTGGCAGATGTATTGAATGGGAAACCTTGTGTGGGAGAAAATAGACCTTTATTGATCAGAACCAAGCGGAGCGGGAAAAAAAGACATGAAAGGAAAGAAATTGGAGGAATACTAAAGCTGCTAACATTGAGTGAAGCTTTTACATGCAGGATGTATGAAGCGTCTATAATTTTATTAATCTAATTTAACAAATGCTTTTAGTCTTTTGCATTCATGAAAACATCTTGTACAATACAATTTTTACCAGTAGGATTAATTTCAATGACCCAACCAAACTACATTTTATGTTCCCATGATTCCCAATGTTAGGAACCATGGGGTCATGGGATGTAGCTTGGTTGTGTCATTTTCAGATATTTAAATAAAAAAACCTTGAAGTTAATATGAACAGTTTCAGATATTTCAAGCGACACTCAAACACTGAATGTTTACAATATCTGACTCGCTCCTCACTTTCAATTTCCAAATAATCCCATTTTCTTTCCCTCCCCTTGAGAACGATGGCACGCAACTCAACCGATCTCAACCAAAACTCTGGTTCCGACCCAAATGAAACATCCAGGTTAAAAAAAAATGGCTGCAATGGTGTGGTCTCGAAATACTTTGTCTGTGGTCAGACAATTAGGGACTTAGGTGTGGCAGAAGGGAAGAATGTGGAAATCGGATCTTTGCAGAGAGCATGGCCCCACACCCTGTAGTCTTGGCTTCCTGCGAATGCCACATGCACCCGTACGTACTAGCGAGACTCAACGAGGGTTCTCCTCCATTGTTCGGCTTCGTTCGACCCTCTGCTGAGAGATCTTAAGAGACCGGGGACAGGCTCTTCCCCCATTGCTTTCCTTTCGGTAACCCACGGGACACCAATGGGAACCTATCCATCAAAGCAAATGACATTTAAACCACGTTTTGGGGGGGGAGGCCATTTTGGTGCCTGTGCATCTGGAGGTAAAATGTGGTGGAAGATAAAAATATAGTCTGTGCCAAATTTTGTAACTTTAACACTTAAGTTGGAAGCGAGCAAAATGAACACAGGCACAACTGATGCCCTGATAACGCTAGACGAAGACGGGACAGGAAAAGGTACAGCCTGTTCAAGCTGTACATGGCCCCCAAGGGTCACACCGATATCCTCCCCTTAATAGTCTTTGACTGCACACTCAAACATTCTCAGAAGAACCTGGTCACACAATACAGCAATCGTAACGGCTTGTGTTGAATTTGCATATAATAATCTGTAAAAGAATGCGTTTTACAGAATATCGCAGGTGAAATTATTTGCAGAATCCAGGTAACTCTTGTGCATGTAGGTAAATCTCAAATCATGGCCACAATGGAAACAGAGATTTGGTGGAGGGAAGACAGGAGAACAAATTGAATCATCCCTCAAAAAGTATGATGTCCACTGACATTCATGAAATAGGCTGTGAAGTAATAGGGCCCTTTACCTTGACTCTCGCAGACTCCTGAACTACATGGGCACAACTCTCAAAGTGCTTCCCTTCAGGTTCTCATCAAAGCCCTATTGTCTCCAGTCAGACCTCTTTGATTGATGGGGGACGGCAGCATCCTGTTCAGAGCAAAGCTGAAAGTCAAATTTCAGAGAAATTCATTGGTATGTTTTTGACTCAAGGAACATCTTTCAAGTACTTTTGATTATCCAGCTTATGTTTTTATAAAAACCCAAATGTTTTGATTCAAGTAAAGAGGCATTCTTAATAGTAGACCCAGACCCAATGTCTTCTGTTAATGGAAACCAAAGCGGAAAGTAAGGAGGTGGTGGGTCGTGGGATTTCCTGACATGACTGTATCAATACTTTTAACATGTTCCTCTTCCATGTTTTACAATCAGACCGCAGGCCCCCTCCGGCCTACCAAGCCCTTCCCACATAAAACAACTCAGCATGTAGGTTCTCTGAAGCTTGGAGAGACATTGATGAATCCTCTGAGACCAAGATGCCATCGCAGTCTGGTTTCCACCTCTTGAAGAAGCTCTCCTCTAGTTCTCTTCTGACATCCTGGTACTTTTAACAATGCTCCAGAAACGTTTGATCTTATTTTGTATGCTGTTTGAATGCAATATTACAATGAATATTAGGGCTGACAGTGAAATTAAATACTCATGTTTTCGTTAATAATGCATTCACTAATAATAATAATAATAAGTTTGGAAACTTGTGTGTATGACACACATAATATAAATGTATGCAATTCGTGCTGTTTAACAATACATGCAAACAAAGAACTCAATAAGCTCGGTCGTAATTTATAAATAAATTAAGGATACATTTCTGCATCAATTTCTGATGATTTTCTGATCAAACCCTTGAAGAGCTAATGAAGATCAGATTTCAGAAATGGCACAAAAAGAAAGTTGAATTATGTTGATGACATTAAACACTTGACATCAAGTCTACTTTCACAGCAATTTTCAATTTATTATATAACATATTATTTCAAAATATATTGAATTACATTCATATTCTTATAAACTGTAGTTTTATTTATATTTTTTATTTAAAATGGAAGTACATTCATGTTATAAATGAATACTTCCCCTTTCAAAAGAATTCAGAGTATTGAGCTGTCATAATATTTTCATTCCATAAGCAATATAATTATAAGCTCTCTTTCTTCAGTGCGAATGTCTTGTCAGCTCGAGTTAAGTTTTACGATAAAAGAAGGTTGGATCTGAGGGCTGCTCCTCGGACAGAGCAAATTTAAACCGGTCTGCTTTCCTCAGGAAATATCTGTGAAGCTAACCAATATGGCAAACAATCGTGTTCGCCGGAGATTCTCTTAAAGAATAGAGAGTAAAAAAGAGAAAAACTCCTCACGCTTAAGTCTTGTAAAGGTTGTTTCACCTTTACAAACAAAACGAAAAATGTTGTAGCTTATGGACTAAAATAGCTATTAGGTGACAATTTTAAACATTTAAAAATATTCCCAGAATGACAACACAAGGGTTTTTTATTTCACTCACTTTCGACATGTAAGTCATTCGTGATAAAAACGTATGAATCTAGCGATCTGTATAAGCACACGAGTCAAAAACTTACAGTAACACAGTTCAACAGCCACTTACAGTAAAACAGAAAGTTTATGTTTTACGTGGCTTTGTACATATGTCGAAAATCGTCGGGGGCATGAAACACTGTAGCTTATTAACTTCTACAAAAATACAGGAGTGGAAATGAATCTGTACCGGCCTAGCTGTGGCTTGGGAAAAAGTGCACATGCCACAGTTTGCAGAACCTGGCATGGCTCCGCTCCATGCCTCCCTTCTTTTCCGACCATCCAGGAGAAAAGTGGGGGCTGATGAGAAACTCCAGATTCAGTTGTGTTGACCACACAGGGATTTGAGGATTACGGCTCGATTACTATGTTTCAAACATCATCTTGTGGTGGAGAGCTACATTAATCAGAACAGAGAAATAACACATTTAGGGGGGCGAATGGACAACGGCACAGGCAGGAAAATCTTTAAAAAATAAAGCTTGAAAAATAGCAAAGAAGGTTTATAGGAACGTGTTCAATGTAAGGACAGCTGAGGCAAATATGTGTGTATATTCATGGTGTCATGTGATCCAAGTAAAACATCGAGGAACATTTCAAACACACACTATCAAAAGAAACAGAGCAAGTAGAATTTAAAGAGACGGTTCTCCCAAATATGAACATTTTTTCACCTTTACTCACCCTCCAAATTTCCATAGATTTCTTTATTCTGATGAACACAGAGAAAGAAATTTAAAGAATGCTGGTAATTGAACAGTTCTTGGCCATCATTGACTGTCACAAATGACAATGGTTGTCGAAAGAGCCCCAAAACTGTTAGCTTTCCTACATTCTTCAAAATATCTTTTGCGTTTAACAGAACAAAGAAATTTGTAAAGCAATTTATAATACTATGGTAGTCAATGGTGGCCAAGAACTGTTTGGTTACGAGCATTCTTCCAAATATCATTCTCTGTGTTCATCACATCAAAGACATTGATCAAGATTTGGAAATACTTGAGATTGTTCCTTTGCATCTTTGAGAGCAAAAGCACCTCAGCAGGTGAATGTGGAATAAACAAATATTTCCTCCCTATCAGTTCAGGAACTGTGTCAATAGAAAACAGCAGGTACAAATCAAACGAGGTCACAAAACATCATTCCTCTTGTTTCTTCGTTTTCGCTCAACCACAGGAAGAGATAGGAAGCCCTGGAACATGCTTGATCGATGTCGTGGAGTGCCGAGAGGAAGAAACAACATGGAGGGGTGTAGAGGGCTTGGCTATTTTTGCACCGTCATACGGAAATGAGCCATAGTCCAAAGAGGAAGCAGATAGGACAGAAAGTGTTGCGTAGCAACGATAAGCAGGAAAGAAGCATAGTGTTTGTAGACATCTGTTGCCCTACGCTTGCACGACAAAATTTGAACTTTGAGGATCACCACAGAAAAGTAAACAACAACAGAGAATCATCAAGGCAGTAATAAAATAGTGAAGAACAAGAGTTAGTGCACGGGAGTCAGGATTAATATGGCGTCACCGAAAAAATCTCCCTTTCCATAATTGGATACAAATGATATATATCAAAATCATTTTCTACATAGGTGGCACATAACTGGGCTTTAGAACTATGAAGTAAATCTTTCACCCGACATCCTCCTCAGGGATCTCCTAAAAATACCGCCCTTTTTAACCCTGCATCACAAAGTCTAGTCTGAGGGCAGCCCGTGTGGTCCGGCCTGAATCGTTTTCAGTTAATATCACAGCTGGACGGTGGTAGTGGGCTGTAATGCCTGACGATAGGAGAGAAAACTCCTAAACCCGCCTCAATAAAAGAATGGGATTACTTTCGACTGGCCAAATTTTAGGGTCAGACTTGGTATCATTTCAACAACAACACCTCGCGCGTCACACGCCGGCGCTCAGATTACTTTCGCCAACGTATCGAACGGCTTTATTTAAACCCGGGCTCCCACCTCGAGCGTTCCCCGTGGCCTCTTTTATTTTCTGCCTGAAGCATAAGTGGTGGCTGACCACAGTGTTTTGATGGGGCGGTCGGCTGCCCATCCTGTTCCCACATTTCCTAGACCACGGCGAGGAAGGCGCTTGTTCGACATGTTTCCCGCCTCCATACCTCCCACGTGTTGAGCTCTTTCAACGCAAAATGACATCACATGATTTAAGTGACTTGCGATGCTGATTGCAAACAGACGCTTAAATGTCTCTTCTTAGAAAGGTGGGCTTTTTAAAGCTATTTTGATTGCACGATGAACAGTTGTCTGTGTTGTAAGTTAGTGGAAGGTTCTAACTGGGTTGAGCCTGACATAAATATACACAAAACTTACTTGTTGTGAGTAGTTAAATATGTTTGTTGAATAGATCATTTTAACTTGGATAAATATATTGGTGAGGAATATAATCCAAATAGGTGTAAATAAATGAACAACCTATTGTTTTAACCAAATGATGTGCATAAAAACCCTCTAATAATAACAATAATAAAGTGGTTCTTGGCTCATAATCATAGGTGAACCACTTTAAGTGCTATATAGAACCCTATCTTGGTTCTCAGAGGTTCTTCAGCAGTTCTTTGGGATGACTGAGGTCCTGAAGTACCATACGGGGGCCTTTACAGGTTCTTTAAACAGAAGCGGTGCTATGAACCTCAGTCATGCAAAAGAACCGCTAAAGAACCTCTGAAGAACCACTGAAGCACCAAGATATGGTTCTATGTAGCACTTTAAGTGGTTCCCCTAACTACTTTTAGTGCTATATAGTAGCATTTTGGGAAGGTTGACAGTATAATGCCGCCTCCCTTTAATAAACTGACCAATAGATAACAGATCATATAAATGACACTTCTCCTTCCACATAGAAAAACTAGGTAAAAAACAAATAGATGTGTTGCAAATTGTTTTTTTGATTATAACACATTGTCAATTTCCCCCATACTCTGACAGCACAGCCCATCGTATGCAGCAGGGGCATGTTGTCACAAACGGGTTTCCCCCAATAATGCTGGAAATGTATTGTTGTCTTTTCATGCAAGATGTATGTGCTAGAAATTGACACAAGGAACTACCCTTAGGACTACAGTGAAGTATAACGTGTGACAACTAGCCCCGGTCTCCCATACAATGCAGGTAAAAATTGTTATAGTTTAATGTTAAATGTTAATAGTTACATCCTGTGTCTTAGTTTTATTTCAGTATCGCTTTCAAAGGGCACAATTAAAGTAATTTTTTGTTATAAACGAGAGGAGGATTGATTTGAGAGCCACAGAGATTAAAAACATGCGAGCTCCCCACTCTGTCTGTCACTTCAGTTATTACAAGAGCGTCGCACAATGAGGGCTGACCTTCAACACATCACAATACATCTGTCTCACAGCATCGCAATACATCTGTGAGAGCGTCTCTCCACCTGAGCATCCGCTTGCCTAGATTCTCCTCGCCTACACAGCAACAGAGCCGCTAAGTGTGTGATAATGCAGTTCAATTGATTCACTCGGGCCATTTGTACTTCTCCTCTTTGGCGAGCATTATATCAATTGATTTCAATGAAGCTTTTCATTACTTTCATCTAGGATGCAGTTCGGACGCTTTTGTTTTATTTGGAGCGGTGTATCAAAAAATTCATAAATACTTTAGCGGGTTTACTGTAAGAGAAATATGGTTATTGATTAGGTGCCGTTATTACAGTCTAAATCCCAGAGGAGGCTGTAATAAACTGAAATAGTTGAGCGGAAGATATGTCTCGCATGCTGGTGTGACCTAAACATATCGATGAGAACACTAATGAAATATACAAACACTCAAAATATAATCCTTTTAATAGAAATGTAGTATTTCGGTGAATCACATGTAGTCTGTGCCAAAAAAGGATCGTATTAAAACTATAGAGAATGCTATGAAATATTTAAAGGTGTAATGGGATATTTTGATTTAGAATAGAAAATGCAACATCTAGCATCTTGTGTGTTAAAATACAAATATTCAAATATATATTGTAATATATGCAATGTATCAAATAATACTATAATATTAGAGATGCATCAATGTATCGAACAATAACAAAATAAATGTAGTATCGGGGCATATCTATAATAATATTTTACTATACTTTATGCAGTACAGTATATATTTTGAGCAATACTTGCTGCCATTAAAAATGGTAAATATAGACACTTTCATCTGTACCACATAAACAAACGTTAATGCGCTTTTGCACTTTTGCAATCCCAATTTAACTTCCAGTACACATTTACAAACCATAGAGTGCCTGTAGATTATTTCTAGTAACATTCAATAGAAACTGTGAAGAACCAATACTTCGCTAAACTTGTCTCCAGGACTGCGATACCAAGCTCAGCTTGTAGATATCAATGCATCATACTGTTTGTTTAAATGCGACATAACTACAGGTCCCATTCAATAAATCGTTTTTTTAATAAACGTGAACATACAACAAAATTCAACAAATGTATATTTAATACAATTATTGTATAGTAAAGTAATAACATAAATTAAATAAAATATAAATAGTAATATTATTAGACACTGGCCAAACACAAACCGGAGGTTAACTGGGGGTCAGGCGCACACGCACGCGTGTTTGATAAATCGCTCTATACAAAAGAATACAAAATAAAATGTTAAATTTACAAAATAATACAGATACTCATATATGAAAGGTTCTCCATTTTATCTGATAGTTTTGAAAAATTATGATATCGGTTAAATAGTAATGAGGTCACATTTTAAGGATTCGTATTCATCTTAATATCCTAGCCTTCATAGCTCAGTTAAATGATACTAAAGCATACGAGACATTCAGTTCATAAAGAGAAACTAACAGCTTTATTTTGAAAAGAACTTTTCTTCTTCTGCGTCCTTTTGTACATGCCACAAAACGTGTCCCTGAAAACAGAAGCAGCTTCAAATCTTTGGATCCTCGTGTCTTTGACTCGACCGGGTTTTGGCGAAACAGCAGAAAAGAGTGACCTCATTTTTTTGTGCTGCTTAGATGGGCAGTCCTACTTTGACCTAGACAGCCCTCTCCCGTCTTCTCTAGAGAAGTCAGCATTTCAGACCAAAAAAGTAATTGTGGATGAACCATCAAAAGAAGCATTTTTCCCTCCTGTGCAGTTCCTATGAAACTTGCGCTGGTGTGTGTTCAATATAGTCGTGCAACCAAGCGATAGCAAAACAGTCTTAAAAATCAAAGTCGATCCAGGACGCCACGTAGATTTGCCTTTTCTTTGAAATTGAAAAGTAACTCCAAATTTATTGAATGTATAAATCCAACAGTTTCCAGGGTGGTCACTATTAACTTCTAGTATTTTCCAACCCGAGTTTATGAGTCATGTCTCACTCGTGCCCGGAGAAAGCCGGGCTGTTGTAAACTACACATCTTAGATGTGGTAAGACAGACCGGCCGTTCACGTTTTGATTTCTGACAGCATTGATCTTTACAGGTGTCCCAAAACAGCCTTAAAAGGTTTGATGACACGTATATTTTTACTAGATTAACTAAATCTACTTGTTTTCCTATTCCTGCAAGTGTAAGGTTGAGGTTTATGTGGTGTTGTGTGAACACATTTGTCCTTTTCAGGGCCCCTTGAGCAATCAGTCCGTCAACAGGGAAGGTGCAGGCTAATTTCCCCCTCCCTCTCCCCGTCCCGTTCATCTCCCGAGACGAATGCTTTGGGTAATAAGGATAATCAATACACTTTCTCGGTCCCTGCAGTCTACTGGCATTATTAGCCATTCGTCATTAGGCATCGGCTTTTCTTATCAGACATTAGCATCTTGTTTACAAGGCGTGCCAGACCTCCCCCCTGTCCGCGCCCCTGTCGAGATTACCCACGGGCCCCAGACACACAAACACACACGCTCCCTGAGGTGACGAATAGATACATCTACACCCTGACAGCTTACACATGCGCGCTCTTGACGTGATTTACCCCGAGAAAATTAATGAAGCAATGACAGGAACAACAACATGACGACAAGGGGGGAAAAAGACTTTTCTTGGCCTTGATTTCTCAAGAGTCTTGTACAAATGACACCTTTTCCTAATTAATTAAATGACGGCAGGAGGATAAGACTTTTAGAGGGATGTCTTCTGTTTGATGGTTATCCTTCTCTCCCTCAGGCAAGTTTATATTTTTATTGGCACGGGATATGAGGCAAACTTTTCCTTTCGTGAAGAGAACTTGCGCATTTAAATGAAGCTGTTTTGAGATGGCTGAAAGAGACTAAGTCTGTTCCCTACGCAGGGATGACTCCTGGACAAAGATTCATTTATAGTAGTCCAATATGAAGAAAAAACGTTCATTTGTTTACAGTTGAGTAAATACAGTTGCGTTGCAGCCAACGTCCAAAATTAACACTCGCTAGGAGCTAAATACAAGTACAAATTGGCTGTCTTTAGTAAGTAAATAAAATGATGGTTTTCTTTAACTTGGTAACTTTTACTCAAATATTTTTTTTTTTCGAAAATCGGCCAACACACTATCACAGCAATTGGTAACGATTGCAATTCATCACAAGGTGGCTAATTTATATACATTTCAGTGCGATTTGATTTTACTCCAGTAATGGTGATGTTTAGGGATGGAGCTTCGGTATTGCGTTTTTCTACCAATCGTATGTTTTTTGTTTCGATTCACATTGTACGATTTCACACAAATTCATCAAATTATTGATGATCGCATCATTTTTGGCTGTGTAGACGGTTTTATCGGACACACGCACTTTGCCCCGCAGTTAACTTCCGGTATTTGGTTTTAATATAACAATTTATTTAAGGTTAATTTATATTTGTATTGTATTAAATTACATTAAAACTGCTCAAAAATTATTGATTCTTTGCGGAGGTCTACATGAAGTTAAGTTCGGGCCACATAACGTTTGTTTATGTTGTTGCCACTGAACCGTATATAGGGTGACACGGGATCTTATTGTTTCATTATGTTGCACTTTATATTGTTTAAATAAAAATAATGCAAATTGCAGTTTTGTGGCCTGAATGATGCATTATCGATTTTTTTATTTACTCAATTATAGCTTTTGGAGCCTTGCTGCATTTCAAGCGTTCGTCATTGTTTTTCATCTCCTCTGACCTCACTTCCTCTCCAGCTGTATGGTTTAATCACACGCTCCTGCTCATCAATCTTAGCGGGACAACAAAGAAATGCCATCTGTTATTAGGAGCACAGTAACATATCAAGGCCCAGACGTAACATCTTTCGACACTTTATTTAACTGACAGGTAGGGTAACAGGTGAACGCCCCCTCTCTTTGATTTTTCTCTCCCTCTTGAGTGGTTTGGTCCACGGGGAGAGCGAGTCCCTCACAGGGGCCAGTGGTCACTTGACACTACTGTTTGTCAACAGTGATACAGTCTTAAATGATGTGGCTCCCTCTGATAGACAGCTAATTTGTCTTTTGGGGTCTTGGACTAATAATGACTAATGACGAATGGGCTGTTTGGAGATCAGTGACGGGGAGTTTCTAGAGTTAATCAGTGTTCACTGGTGGCCCGAGCGTGTATGTGTGAAAGAGTGTGCGCATTTAAAGCAATGCATTATGGGATGTTTTATTGCAGCAAAATTGATTGGAAATTTTTATAATTTCGATGATAAAATAAAAACGCATGTTCCATAATGCATTGCTTGAAATTTCAGGGTTAGGGTTTCTTGGCATACAGTTTTATGGAAAGAACGGCCGGAAACAAACACGCAGTTGGTGATAAAACACAAACGCAGGGAAAAGTAAAAAAAAAACGTTCCCTTTGAAAGACCCCTTCGATGAAAATGTGTAATATAAATAAACCTAGGGCCTTTGAAAAGAAAACCCTTCCTTCCTGGAGCTGTCATCTAAAGGGAAAAGCGAACTCCAAGCTACTCTTAAATTCCCAAAGACCGTTCTGTCATCAAACTCCCAACTGCTCCCTCCAAACACGCGATGGCCAACCTCCGTCTCCGCTGATGTGGCCCGGTGCCCCCACAGGCCTTTCATCTGTACACCAAGGACTTGAGTCCCAGACCCCATCCCCCCCTAAACAGTTCAGATCATCTGCAGGAATAGGCATAACATGCTAATAAGAGCGGAAAGAAGTGATTGAATGAGGGTTTAATATGTTGATTGATGACTGGTGATTGGATTTGGGGATTTTGTTACTTTAATGCTAATTGTTTTTGCATTCAGTGAATAGAATAGTGAGTTTTTGTATTAAGTATTTAATTTGTATAGTTTTCATATGAATGAAATACGCACTTAAATGTAAAAAAAATACTAAAAAAAAAAAAATTAATTGAGTCTAATTAAAATAAATACAATAATTAGAAAAGTAAACAAATAGTTTTAATATGAATAAAACACAGTTTAATTAAGTCAAATTAAAATATTAATCAAGTTTAAAAAAAACAAATACAACAAATAAAAATTACATATAGTTTTAATATAAAAAAATACACTTTCATGTTACATCAATCAAATAATAATATTGAGTTTTACAGTATACTACAATATATTGCATTTGATTTGAACCCTTATTTTTTAATTAACATCCCGTGTTTTATACACATTAGACACATTCTATACAGTAAAAGAGCATTGTTAATTTCTGTTTATAATGTACTGAATAGTCCAATATTATTTATGTTTTCTAACCTTACATAACACATATAAAAGTGCAGTTTATGTAAGTGTTTTGTTTGTGTGTCTCTTTACTTTTAGTTTTTGTTTGCTTAAATAACTACTCTTCTTCTTCATATAGAAATAAATACGATGTACTGCACAATATGAAAATGTATTATCTTATTCTAAGTGACTTACTGTGCAATCAAAGTGGACATTTATGTGGATTGTGTGACACCATAACCTCACTGTTTAGCCTATTGTGCGTTCGAACACAAAAGATACAAACTAACAGAATTCGAAAAGAAGTCATAATGATGTAGATGCACATTTGCTCCTGTTAGCTATAGCCAGAAAACACACATCTAAGTTTAGCTTTGGCCAGAGAATTAAAGAAAGTTAAGGAATGACCCTCAGCAGTGGGGGTCTTAAATGGCATCCTTTTGCTTTGCTCCTGCAACACAGGCCAGAATCATTCCTGCTTTTCGTGAAAATGGCCATTTTAACCACCTGCCTTTTCAGCAGAACGCTGCACTGCGCGGGTCAAGGGAACGGGTCTGCGGTCAGGCTATGGGTGCGAGTAGAGGCCTCAGATTAATGGCCCCTCTCTGGAGGTCCTGCTACCCATTGCCCTGCCCCTTTATCATTCGTTTAATACCCCCACCAGATGAGCTTTCAGCCAAGTTCAGCAAAAACACACAACATCGGCTTGCATGCTTTTCTGAATAAGCAATGTATGTTTGATGCTAATGCGAGGGTATGTTTGACTGAATATGGCAAACGTGTTATATTGACATTATAGTTTGGACGTCTAACAGCTTATTTAAAAATCCCTTGCTGTTTAGGTTAAATTGCTTTGGTTGGTAAATGAATTAACACTGTAGATTATAGTTTTATTAGCCACGTATGTTGCATAATTATTAGTTGTACAACGCATACACATAATTCTATTTTGTGCAAAAATGTCTCATATACGCATTGTTTTACAGTGCCTAACATTTAAAACCAAATATACTGTACCGCAGGGAGCAGCGTCATATTTTAAGTAAATTACACAAGCCACCGAGGTGTTTTTATAGCTTCCTGACAAAAACCTTTAAAGAGAAAACATATTGTGTTTGAGGGTGAAAAGAGCAGCAATCAAGCGCAAGAGGACGAAAAAAAAGATTCGTGAGAAACAGACGTAAATAATTGGCAGGAAATGAACATCAAAGCGTCCGAGCAAGTCCGTTTGTTTTCAGTCTCACCCCTCCCCGTCATCCCGCTCTTTAAAACACGCAAAATGACTTCTGCTCTCCGAAACCAGAGGAAGTGTTGAGAATGGTTACGTCCCATCCTGAGGGTCCCGTGCTGCCCCATCCCTGCATTGTGCAATGTTACGATGGAAAGGAAAGGTGTTGCGTAGCGCGCTGTTTGCCAGGAAAAGGCTTCAGAGGACTGTTGTGAATTCAGAGAGAAAGGCTGTGCAATCTTGTCTGACAGATAAAAAAATGTTTATGAGCATTTGGTTCTTGTTGTTGTTAAAAAAAAATCAAGGGACACTGTTATATATTTGAAGAATGGGCTAAAGGTGAAAGGAAGAGCTTGCACATAAATAAAGTAAATAAAGAAATACATAAACGTAGAAATAGCTCGATGTTTTTATGACAATTTTTGTTGTTGTGATTTGTACAGTTTTTCCCTGAAGGCCACAGATTGTATTTGGTGCCCTATTGCAAATCGCCTGCATTAAAATGCATATTTACTGCATAGTGGGCATGAACCTATTAGTTCCTTTAAGAAGCTAATGCAGGTAATTGGTGTTTGATGTAACCATTATGAACACATCAGATAAAGAAAAAAGCTTATGTTAGTTCCACCTCTTTATTCAGATGACCGTATCTTGAGCTTTGCTCCATTAGGCTAGGCTCATCGCTGAGGTAATGGCCGGCATTGAATTTCCACTGCCTGAGTGGGCTTTCCCACTCATTAAATATGTGTCTTTTTCTTAATAGGGAAGTCAAAGCTTGCCTTTCTGTCCCTTGCTATCATCTCTAGAGTTAACGCACTGAATCACTGAATGTTACTTGTCATGTCGGCTTTTCCATTATTGGATTTAATTCTCAGTGTAATTGATTCTTATGATGATGTGGGATAACATTTCACTTTGGTACAAATATCGTTGCCCTTAATACGGTGTATCAACATTGTAGCTTTAATCACGATTAATCGCTTCCAGAATAAAAGTTTCTGTTTACACAATATACTGTATTTCTTTGTACTGAGCATATTTTGTATTTATAAACACATACATTTATATATTTAAGAAAAATATAAAATGTAATTGAGGTCATTTAAATTAGATAAGTGTTATGTAAATATAAATAAACATCTGTAAATATTACCAAAGTACATACATGTTTATGTATGTGTTTATAAATACAAAATGTGTATGCAAAGTACATAAACATTTATTATGTAAACACAAACTTTAATTCTGGATGTGATTAAACACGATTAATTGTTTGACAGCCACTGTTTACTCATTAGGCAGCTTTTTCGTTGTAAGGCCCCCTTTGTGTAGGGTGTATCGCTTTGTGGCCCCCAAATAAAGTCTTATAATCTTAAACTTTTCATTTTAAAACAATTTTAATTTAATCAAAAACATATTCAGTTATACAATGCTGGAACATCAATTATTTTGGTTAGTGGTCTTATTTTTCTGATGATCGATTGGATGGAATTTATGATAGATTTCTATATTTCAAAAAATGGCAAAAGATCTGTGGCCCCCCTGCCAATTTGAGAACCACTGGCTTAAGTTATTTAAGCTTGCCATTCTTAGGTAACACAAGATGGAAAAACTTGTGATTAATCAGATTTGGCAGGTATACTGTAAAAATACTTATTTCAACGTACAATTTTATTAAAAAGATACTGTGTGGTTACATTTTTAAGCTGCTTACATTTTTTAGATTATAAACCAAATTGGCTTTACAAGTCACTTAAATTATAAATTATATAAAACTGACTTAAATCTTAATTTTAATTCAGTGTAATTTAATTTGTGATTTGTAACGACAATTTAATACATCCTTTAATTTAAGGCCGCTTTTGAACCAAAGTTTTTAAAATCGATTTTTTTACAGTGCAAAAATCATTTGTTCCTGAATCTGACAATTTTGTCTTCCGAATACAACTGCTAGTGCTGCGTAATGTTAAACATTTAATAAAATAGTTTATATCAATTCTTATCGATTACCAAAGATGTGATGAATTATGATCGGTACCTCATTATTGTATCACATCGCTTGTGGTTATAAATCTATTTAGATGTACACCAGATCTATTATTGTGCATGAGAAAAAAACTGAATTGTCCAAGGGTCCCAGCACTTGACATTTAATCTGGGGCGAGGATTTGACCTCTAATCAATAAATGTGGGCCCATTTAAACCAAAGCCCATTGCATTAATAGCGCTTTGATATTCAACAGATTAATTTTCCTAAATAGGCTTTGGGTCAGTGGACCTTGATCCCATTGAGGAGATGAAGAGGAATCTATTTCGCCATATGGGTGCTTGATGTTCAGAACATGCTTTTCAATGGCATAGAGTGCCAATCAACTCTGCTTCGTCCTCAAGAGGTCAATCGATATGAACTAAACGTTCTTCTACATGTCTTTGAGACCGAGGCACAATCCCAGATTAATTACTTTGCCATTGAGATGAGAATATATAAATGTGAAGACATCCATTCCACCGAGCGGAGTTCATCTTCTTAATATACATTACTCCAAAGAAGAGTCTCTTGGAAAAAATAATCGTTAATATACGTTGATGCTTTTAAAATCTTTATGCTTTTTTGTTCATATTATTTACAAAGTAAAACTTTTAACAAAAATAAAATATTCAATGATTAATTATTAAGGCCCTACTGATCCTAAGAAACTGAACAGTGTTTGTTTGATTGGAAAAATTGTTTGGAATTAGAAATAAGAAAACTCTGTTTTGTTGGATTCATTCTCTACGTTGTACTGGACATAAACTGAACAAATATCAGTAACATGACATCTATTAGGCAAATAGCTATTTCCCCAGAGTGAGAACATGTTCTCAACTTCTCACTTTTCTAAAAAGAATGTTGTTGTTTATTTGACTACTACTTGCTGAAAGTGTTTCAAAGCTTTGAAGGTTAATTGGAACTTCAGCATCTCTTACATTAAGACAGCCGATGATGGAAACGGGAAGCACTTTCACTCGCTTCACAAAGTTCAGAGAACTTTAAGAAATATGTTAGCGGGTGAGCGGCTAGTGGCATCCCTAACTGAGGATTCATCAAAGATTTCCCCATGGAACAACACAGCCAAAAAAAAGAGAGAGAGAGAGAGAAGGAGAGAGGAGTACAGAGGGGAACAGCCGGCGAAGTAGACTTCCTCTGATGAAAGGGTCACTGGCACCTGTAAATCTACGGTCTCACGGTGCAGCTGTGAGGACTTCAGCAGCTTAGCGCAGAAGACCTTAAAGCACCTTCCCCCCACATCCCCAAAACACACACACAAAGAAAAATTATGGATGGGTGGATGAACAGGAAAATTACTTTGGAGACATCCATACAGTCTAGCTATAGTGATCACGTACAGTATACAAGGGTACGTGAGAATATGAGTTTGTTGTTGTCTAAAACAACAGTTGTAGTAACAGCTTGTCAAAGAAACTGGAGTGGAGCAGCTCCACCAATTTTCACATCAGTCTGACTGAGTGCGGTCTTGCACAAGTTCCTTACTCAAAAGAATTTGACAAATGCTGGATTGGGCTCAAAACTAAGGTTTTGCTTCAAAAGACAGGAAGTTGATCTGTATGAATAGAAAGGTAGATTTTTAACAAAAATTTGAAAACAATCTGTGGAAAACTCACAACTCACAAATCTCTCTACAATTCTGCCTCTTTCTCAGCCTATATTTAAGACTGATTCATCAATTTCTTAACAAACTCTCACTTATAAAAACACGTTTCTCAACAAAACGCACACTTTAAGGTACTGACTATAGTCCAAACGTGCAGGACAAGTTTATTATTTTATGCTAAAATTCATCAGCAGGAAAAATGAATCATGTATTATAATGCATGTCATCCTTATGACTGCCAACACACATGATCGCTGCTGAGTTAAAAGGGTAGATTGGCCCCAAAATTCTGTCACCATTTTATCACTCTTGTTTCAAACCTACATACATTGCTTTGTTATGTACAGTAGGCTATATCACAAAAGAAGATATTTTAAAGAATTTTGGAAACTAAGCAGTTCTGGGACACAAATCACTACCATAGACAGGGCTGTGCAGTGCTACGAAAAAATCGGTCTGCACTAAGAATAAATGTAATAGTCTAGCACATGTGCGATACAGTTTGGCAGTTGCATTAAACAGAGCCACTTGTTTGTGTGAAGTGGGTTTGTCGTTGTGCTTATTCTTGTGTGATCTGTGAGATATGGGAAAACATGGAAGGAATCACGAATGCGGAATTCTACTACGTTATTTAAATCTATCATCTGACTGTTCTGCGTGTCTATGAGTGAATGAGCTGCACACTTTGAAGCGCGTTGAACCTAAACACTATTTTTGCCCTCTGGGTTTAAAATCCTCTTCTAGACTATAGTACATACGATGAGGCGTCTCATTATTATTCATGAGACTGTGTTTCCTTGACCAATGAGAAGACATTTCTCCTGATTATCTATGACAGTGCCTTGTGATTGGAGCGCTCGTTACCCATGCCGGAACCTTCGCCGGTTATTAACGGCTCTTCTTCTCACTGCGTTCCCATTTTAATTGCATTTTTCAATGATGACAGTGAGGTAGAATGTAGCTGAAAGTGGAGGTTTCGTCACTTTAACTTTTCTAAGAGTGACACTCATGGATTTGCACGTCTCATATTATACGAGGACATGAACACATGAACTTTATCCGCAAAGTTGTTCTAAGTTTATTTTATGACCATCTCACTGTTTGAGTAAAGCTACTGTCAAACACTGTAACTCAAGCGACTTTGAGACGGCCCGCCTTAAATAAAAGTTTGAACCAGATGATAAAATAATAAACTTGTAGTATATATACAAACTGTAGAAAACACTTTAGTATACTTTAATATACTATACTATAGTAAGGTTCAAAATATACTATAGTACACAAGAACTTTATTACAGTCTAATGTGGTAAAAACTATAGTATACTGCATTTTTTTCATGGACAAATGTTGCAGAACAGCAAAATGTATACAAGTTTACAACAACTTTAGGGTGAAAAAAATATGAAAGAATTTACATTTTTGGTTGAACTGCCCTTTATTATATGCAAGAATAAGCATCAATGCAAAAGGCTGTTAATCGTCAATCAACCAGAAACATTAGATTTATGTCCTATATTTAAACTTGCAACATTATACACTGCACACTTTCCATTGTGCCACAGATTCAATTAGTTAACATATCAGTATTTGTGTTACATTTTGTCACATACGCTGAGACAAAAGGCGAATTGTAATGACGTTTAAAATATTCATTGGTTGTCACCTAATCTAACATATATAGACCACGCTTTTTGTCCGTATATACAGCATGTCATTCATCTACGTTGTTCCATATCACATACTCATGCCTTAAAAGACCACAGGATCGTCTCCTAAAGTTGTCACTTGCGATTATCTTTGGCATTTGTTCCTTCTTAAAAGCAGGCCGGTCTATTCTATCCACGGGTCTGGTAACACTACACGCTCAATATAACAATGTCAGGTGTCGTGCGCCCGCTATAAGGCTTTGACAGCAGGCAGCGTGTGTCACAGGAGCCCATTGTTATTTTGGAAGGAGCATGTGTTTGTCTTGTAGTGGCTCAGGTTTCTGTTCCCTGTGCCGTGCGCGTCCACCACACCGGGCCCAAGTCGCTGTGATGGATGGCGACCCCGGCTGCCGGCGTTCACCCCACAATACCCCTCTCCCAATACATTCCCCAGGATCTTATTTACATTCTATCCAAAGAGCAGAGGGTCTTGAGATGTCTTTTTATGGGACACAATGGCTCCTCCACGTCAACTCGCACCACGTCAGATTTCAGAATAGAGAAGACAACCGAACCGAACAATGTCTCACCTGTCCTGGTCCGTCAGTTCATTTTCTCAGATTTCTTTCGTCGCCGTGCAGCTCTATGATGTGAACCTGGCAGAACAGTGAAAGAGTGTCTGATATCAAACGACCACAACTTGAATAGTTTAAATGAAGACACGGGTAAAACAATGCATTTATGTGCAAATGTGGGTTAATCTCACAAGACACGTCAATAATGGTTCATTACAAAATCAAAAGAAACCATATTTTGCACTGGACATACAAATTTGAGGAACATTAAAGTTTTTGAGGAAAATTAAAGGCATTTTGGGCACATTGATCATACGTATTGTGTCTGTACATTTTGCTGAGGCGTTTCCTACCATCCCATAATTCCATTATCCTCTACATGATGACTTTCATTGCTGTAGAAGCGATGTGGTTGGGGGTTGCTCTATAAAGTTTTAGTGTAACAAATCTTAAAGGTCCATTAACAAAATAAATACATTTGCATATTAAAAATAATACAATTTACTTCCTTCCTGTTTTTCTTTGACCCTCATGAAAACATGAACCATTGTTTTATTATAGTTGACACATGGGGTAGGGGGGGGGGATTTTCTACCATATAAAGCACTTTGTGTATGCAAAGCTTGTCCAAAATAACTTCCTGTTTCCGTTTTTTTACACAAACGTCAAAGAACATTTATAATACAACCAACAAATATCTTTAATTATATGTAAGATTTTGAATTGAAATAAAAATGAAACCGGAAGTGCTTCTGGACCAGTTTACAACCGGTAAAGAGTTATTACCCTACTTTTGGTTAAAGAATGTGAGACCATGCTGGTTTTTACAAATTTCAATAAACTGTTATCGTGACTGGACACGGTCTAGACAGGTTTTGTGCATTTCACCCACATTGTTGAAGTGTATCGTACTGGTTGGATGTGACATTAACACTTTCAAAAGCTCGTTCTTCTTTGTATTCGTTAAGCTTACAACAAAAATCTAAGTATATAACAGACGGAAACCTCAGTCCCAACGCCTCATTTCATTTAATGATTGTTTTTATATATGAATATGTATAAACCATCGGCCCGGAGAATGTCAATTGAGATGCTTCCCCTGACGGAATTCCTTACCTTTACATCTATAATTCCCTCACTCTCCCCTCGATGTTCGTTTAATATTTAAATCATGTGACTTCATTCCGATACAAATGGGAGCAGGGGGGATGTAAGCAGAGGGAGAAAAGAGAGCAAAATCCATCGCCTCAGCCGTATTTCGCCCGAGGTCTCGCCACAATTACCCTGAGGAGAACTTCATCCGCGCGCTTCCCGCGCTTTCCCATTCCTCGCCATGCGCGCATCAGCAACGCCGCGCGCGGCGTGGCGCAGGTGTTAATTGGCCTCCTGAGTTTGCGGTATTGTCAGGGTAAAGGTGCTATCCTTGATGTATCAGCACACTCGACACCGGTGACCGATCCTGTCAAGTCCGACATGCTTCGTGCATATCCTGTAACTAATTAAAAAATCAGACCATCGATTATAAATGGGAAAAAAGAACAAACGCGTACAAACAAAAGCTTTGTTTTGCCCTTCAGAGAATTGTCTGTTCATGAGTAATGATGTAGCCACGAAAAAACATGTCACGTGCTATTATAGTTACCAGGATATTTGTGGTTAAACTGTTGAAATCTGCCAAAACTTTCCTTGTAATATAGCAATGAATAGAGATGTGTTTTGTTTTATATAATATTTTGTCATATTTAATGTGTAATAATAACTTGTATGGATTAAGATGGAAGTTAGATTTTTTTGCCTGGAGATATCTTATCCCAAAAAGGTTTTTAGATACATTTTTGGTTGTTTGTTTTGTCTTTTGAGGAAAACCGGATTTGATTGGACCGAAGTGATTTCCTACTTCCTATTTTGGGACAGGTTTTCATAACAAGATACATATTTGTGAAACCCATAAAGGATTACACCTCGCAACTTGTAAAGAGGTATTACCCCAGTTTTGGTTAAAGAATGTGAGACCATGCTGGATTTTACTACAGATACCATTGAAGTATATTCATAAAGGGGATGTGACAGGACAGGTTTTGTGGATTTCACCCACATAGTTTCCAATGAAGTGTATCATGATGGTTGGATGAGACATCGATACTTATTTTATCCCAAAAAGGTCTAACGGTCATTTTTAGATATATTTTTGCTTGTTTGTTTTGTCTTTTGAGGAAAACCGGATAAGTGATTTCCTACTTCCTATTTTGGGACAGGTTTTCAAAACGAGATACATATTTGCGAAACCGATAAAGGATTACACCTCACGACCTGTCAAAAGCAACAAACATGACCTCATCGTGTAAATAAACAAAAAACAGGAGGCCTATGATGAACCTCATGTCTACAATGAAGTTTGAAGGTTGCATCGTCTTGATCCACAAACTTGCTTAAATATTTGACTGTTTCATAAATTAACAAACTGTTACATATATATTTAAGGCCTTAACTACATTTCATTATTCTTTTGATACTTTTCATGTAAGACATACAAGAGTATCACACAATATGACCATTCGGCATGTTCTTTGAAAATGATAATGACTGAGGCTTGCAAAACATAACAAATGTTTGCCGAATTTGTTTCCCAGGAGGAAAGTCAAATATTAACCATCTTTCACCCGCAGCCCTGTTGGTTTGTAGTAACGTCTGCTGTTTCTTATTAAATTTTGAATTTCTTTTTCATTTGCAGCTGGCACTTCTACGTCCATCAATCGCGCATCAGTAAACAAGCAAAAATGATTATTTAATTGAGAATACACCTGAACTGAAATAAAATCTATAATGCGAGTATTCTGTTCAGACAGGCAGCTTGTTGAGCCTGTGTTTGTATGTAACTCAATGAGATTTACAAATCATAGCTGCACAGAATTCAACCGAACCTCATACTTCTCCTTGCTTCCTGTGTTAGACGTTCGGGTTATTTATTCATTTCTTTCTGCGAGTTCTTTGATACGTGTTATTATAAATACAGCTTTGCAATTCAAACGCGACTTTAAAGAAAGCGTTAAGCTGCGATTGAAGAATGATCTATTTGGATGTAATGGACACATTAGTAATTCCTCAGCTCACAGTTAATCAGCTGTAATTAGCGCTCCAACCATTTGCCGTGATGGATTTTAGACTGGAGACTCCCGCAGTGCCGTGGATGGAATCTACCTTTTGTTCATCCCTCCGTCATTAATACCTACTAAAAATGGCTGCGGGTCAAAGGTCAGCTCCAGATGCTAGGGCAGGAATTCCTCCAGAGTTTGAGGTCCATCTCCTTCGCTATCCACAGCAGGAGTGTTTATCGAGCAGTGGGACCCACCAGTTATTCTAGGATCATCCAATCTGGTCTAAGTTTTAGGTACTATCCTGAAGCGTACGATAAAATAGAAATCAAGTTTTATCATTTCTAATCTTATAATTATAATTTACTAGTAGAGCTATTCATATTCATTATAAAGTTGACCTTCAGAGCACAAGTAAATCACTACATTATTGACTTTTAAAGGTTCTTTATAATGTGAATGTAAATGAATTTTAGATGCATTAAACTAAACTCTCTAAAAATGTTTAACTTGAAGTTTTAAGAGTTTTCACATAGTACTTTGTGTTATTGGTTAATGTTAACTGCAAAAGAATAGAAATGCAGCTGTATCCTTGAACATGTCTGTTGCAATACAGTTGTTAAAAAAATAACAAAAATGTTTTGTCAAGAAGAAAACGGTTGGAATTGCGTTCAGTATTCAGAGTTTTTTTTTTCGGTGGATTTCCTCTACTATGCTGCAGCTCATACTGGGAAAATTCATGTAACGTGATTAAATACAACATTTCCTTTGTCAGACCTATACTGACACCTCGTGGCACAGATCATACATTCCACATACTCTCAAAATATATACTTATATATATAAACATACTTCCTGCTTCTGTCACTTAACGTAATTAATCGATTTTATTAATTTGTCTATTTTATATATTTTTTTTTTGTAAAATCTTATAGATGGAAAATCTGTCTTATTTCATAGTATATCCATTTTTATCCCAAAATACATCTACTAACTTTAGCATTGTGTTGTTGAAACATGAATGTAATTTATTTTTGCAGAATTTAAGATCTGCAAAAATTGACAATTTTTTTGTTATCGTAACCAGTTTGTCCATTTGTCCATGTTTTCATTTAGAATTTGGGAGAATGCTGTTACAGAATGAAACAAAAATACTTATTTTAGTCAAAATACATACCTATCAATGGAGAAAACATGGCTGTTCAGACCACTTCGCAAAATATAAACAATGGTCCAGAAGCACACACCGTATCTGTTTTTTTAATCTTACACATATAAAATATATTTGTTTAACATTTAAATTGGTTATAATTATTCTGTTGGTTTTATGTTGTTCAAACGTTTTCGAAGTGAACCACGAGGTTCTTCTGGACCAGCGTTAATCCAGCGTTGATCACTTAATCTGAAGTGGTCTATTTACGAAATGTATGCCTACAGGTTGGGCCCAAAAAGGAGTCCCATGTCTGTCAATAATTTACTTCTTTTTCTTTTATTATTAAAAAAAGAAACTAATTCTAAGCTGAAGTTGAAAACTAAATAAGACATTAAAATGTAAAAGTGAATTTTAAATGCAAAACTCTAGGACATGAATCATTATTGTGGTGGCTTTGTAATGTAAGCATGATACTTATATAGGAAGATAAATTAACCTGACGCTACACGCATGTTATGTAGACGAAGCCTAAAATATCAAATTCCATTGATCATCTTTCTCTAAAACAGGAATTCATCCATTGACAGTCTGAACTCTGCTCGGTTTGAGTCTCTTGCCATTCAAGAATGACAGAAAGATGAAGAAGAGGGGATATGAGTGCAAAAACAGCCAACCTTCAGACCGGAATGATGCTGTACGGCTCTGTAAATCTCTTCTACAGCAGGTAGGCTCAGTGTTTTGGAACAGGCAGATTGCCGTCTCTGCATCAATAGGTGCTAATAAGACACCCCCTCCCATCCAAAAACACACACACATTCCTCAGAGCTGCCACCGCCTACAAATAAGGAACCTGACATGACTGACCTCCAGATGGGGGTCATCATCGGGTCACCCCACACATACACCCTAATCTCACCCTATCCCAACTCCATTTTTGAAAGAATCAATATTAAATTTACCCATCATATTATTGTTGTTGTTATAAATGTAATTTGATTAAGGTTTTCACTTTTATCACATTTAGATTAAACCATTTATTTCGTAGAAGCGTAACACAAAAGAAAGATTCATATAATAAATGAATAGGACATCTTCATTGATAAATCTCCATCCATGTAGGACCTAATAATAATGATAAAGTTCAGTGGGAATAGGATTTCTAAGGTTTATTTGTTAGTTCGGACTGTTGTAAACTGTTACGGATCTATGCTGATGTCAAATATAGGGATCGCATTATAACCACTAGGTGGCAGCATCTCTTTAATTTTATTGCAAGGATAAAGCATTGCTAGTGCAGGGATGAAGAGAACAACTAGGGTGATATGAAACACGTTTTTAAAGTCAGAAATACAGATATGATTATTTTAAGCAATTTACTCTATATGGACAAAAAGACATGTCTGTGTCAATAATTTGGCATCAATAAATATAATGTTTAGCCTGTTACAACATTATATATGTGTGTGTATATACTACGGTTTAAAAGTTTAGGGTGACTCGTTTTTTTCCACATTTTAGAATAATAGTAAACCATCACACGTGTTATAAGGGAATTATATTTTTATTTAGGAGAAAAATTAAAGAAAAATCAAAAAGAATCCAACAGTGTTATATTGCAGCATCTTAAATGTAGACACCCTTGGGTTTGTAAAAATGTTCTCTTAGCATTTTATTAACCAGCTTCTTGATGTTCTGGGAGGCTTTTATTACTTAAGGTCTCGTCTATGGAGGCCTTTTTGGCCGCTTTTCCACATTATTAAGTCAAAGTAATGCATTTCAAACATACAGTTTAAAACAAAATGTGGTTTTCTAACAAAGGTAAATGAATTTGATGGCAAATTTTATTATGTCTACCAAAAACATTTCAAATATTTAAGCATACCCTTTCAGATTAAAACATTTCAAGCCTAAGAGAAGTGTATACCAGTCAAAAGTTTTGAAACTCTTTCTGTTCATTTCTTTTAGTTTTTTTCATTAAAACTGTGGAATTACACAATTGTATATGGGAGTCAAGCTGTGTCTATAAACATACAAAATAACTTAGCATTGTTATTTTTTTGTATCTTTTCATGTTTTCCCTAGAATTTGCAAAATTGTTCTATTTCATCATCCAGCTTCTTGAGGTCTCACTTTGGAAACCTTTTTAAACACCATTGAGGAAATTTCTATCAATGCTGAACTCTACCTGCTTATTTTATTCATTATTCGATTCATGTAATCATTTAAAAAAAATGTTTTTTTCTTATAAAATAAACTATTATGTTGGCAAAATATATTTTTGTCCATAAAAGTAATTTCAAACATTGAAACACCTTCAGATTACGAGATTTAGGATCATGAGAAACAATATTGCCACAAAAGTGTATCTATATGCTTGACTGAATAATGATTTTTCAGTCGAATTTCTATTTTTCTGTTGGCACAGTATATTGTTCATGCAAGACCCCGCTGAACCTTCGCATCTTCCAGCTCAAATGTTGACACATGCTAATAACATCTGACAAATGTTAATGTTGGCTGAAAATGAACTGGACTCTTCTGGTGTCCACTGAGCTTCCAGGGGCTCGACAGTAATCGCAAGCATAACACATCTAACAGGGCTATTTTCAAGAATCCATATAGAAATAACTCAGCAATTCTGAAGAAGGTTTAATATTTTACTTACGCATTAAAACGTCATATTTATGTAATTTATGTGTTCGAAAGTGTCAGTTATATTAAACTTCTTAACTCCACAAAAGGAAGCCATTGAGTGGAGAAAAATATGCATACACTGCGGTATTTCTCAAAATAGTGTAATATTTGAGGAACGGTCTAG
This sequence comes from Triplophysa tibetana, assembly GCA_008369825.1. Classification (NCBI taxonomy): domain Eukaryota; kingdom Metazoa; phylum Chordata; class Actinopteri; order Cypriniformes; family Nemacheilidae; genus Triplophysa; species Triplophysa tibetana. The sequence goes on along the minus strand of CM017906.1, from coordinate 14,164,486 downwards.
AGTACAGCATAAATATTCTCTTATGGTAATTCTTCTGCTAATGCCGTGGTCCCTGTTTTACAGTCGAGTGCCCTCCGGAGTATCATCTCTGTCGAACACCTGCAGTCTTCACATTTCCTGTTGCCAGTTTAGAAACCACAGTGACATTCAGATTTCGGAAAAACCAAAACGCTGTGCCCCGAAATATTGCTGAGGCTTGTAACAAAAAATGGCTCTTTGAAACCATGAACTCAAAGGCCTTGAGGCTTTATTTAAATATACACAAAATGAGGGACTTCAAAGGAGCTGAAGGTAATATGGGATGGGATTGTAGTTTTTGTGTTTATTATACAAAAGACAACACGCTTATGATAGAGCGAGGCTTTTAGAGAACAAGAAGCAGGAATTGTGATTGTGCGACAGTTTTGCAGAAATGTTTCTCATTTGCTTTGATCAGGTTCGCATGGATTATCAGAGCATTGTCAGGCAGTCTTTGAATGACATATTAGACATCGGACGGCTTGGTTGAAAAGAAGAATTAGAAAGAACTTATTTCAAACTTTTTGTAGTGTTTTTAGGATTTTATAAAATTTCTCTATTTCAAATGTAACCAATATTTGACAGAATGGGGATCCATTGTATTTGCATACTGAACTGCAAATTTTTTGACTTGATTTGAATATTATTTGAATACTGAACTGGGATTTTTTAATAATTTAAAGATAATATAGCTGAACTGAAACTGTTAAACTGTATAAATAAACTGAGTTCATTGAGGTTACATTTTTTTAACAATAGTTTTCATTACCTAACAATAACCTTCATTAATGTTAATTTTAACATTATTAAATCAAATGGTTTCTGTAATCAGCTAACATTCGTACTGTATTTACTAACATATTATATTTATTATTTATAAATGCTAAAAAATATTGTTTTTAATTGTTTGTCATTAAAGGTATAGTTGACCCAAAATAAAAAATTCTGTCATTATTTATTCCTCATGTTGTTTAAAACCTGTGTATGGCTCTTTCTTCTGTGGAACACAAAAGAAAATATTTGAGAAATGTGTGAGTGGTTTTGTGTCCAAACATTGGAAATCAATGAGGTCCAATGTTTGTTACCAACATTCTTCAAAATATCTTCTTTTGTTTTCTGCAGAATAAACTCATTCTGGTTTTGAACAATCCGAGGGTGTGAAAATAAACGTTCGCTCCTAAGTGAACTATCACTTTAAATAATGAATTGTCTCACAACGTAAACCACAAAAATGCTCAAAGAAAGTGTTTTATCCTATATTGTTAGATTTAAACAGCTGCAATATTAATCACTGGAATCAAATGAAGCCTTTAAACCTAAAGACGTGAAACCCATCAGCATGACATGTTGGAAACGTCACACACTGCAAAGATACTCAGACAATGTATATAGCTTTAAATCTTCCTCTTGAGTGTGACACTTTCATCAAATAACTATTAGGAGCGTAATCGTACGCCGCTGTCCTTGCGGCCACGTTGAAGAAAGCCAGCGTTTAAAAAATCTCGCACACAGCAGGTCTGTGATGCAGCTGTAATCTGATGTTAATTAATCCTGCGGATTGACTGTCGGCCGGGAGAAGACTCAATCTCTGTCAGCGGTGTCATGGGGGCTCTCACCCGCAGTGATATGATAAGCCACTTCGGCTTCTTGACAAATTTAATTTGGATTAATTTTGCATAAAATACCGGCGATGTGACATAATCTTGGATTGGCCTAGAAATGGACAGGGAAACCGATAGCCTCTAATTAAGATACGGCCTCCGAACGGTGAGCGCTGAATCCTCCGATTTCGCCATGATCGGTTTTGTTAGGCTGTGATATCATGTTCCTTGAATACGTCAGTATGGTGCGAGAAGTGTTTAATTAGATGTATTTTTAACAAAATATAAGATTTTATTGAACTTGTTTAGTGTGCATATTCACATTTCGACACATTAAGGTGCAATATCAATTTCCAAAAACATTTTAATATTAGAGAAACAATCGTTCCACCTTTGCATTTATCAACGTACTGAAAGAGACTGTAAAATATAAAGCATTGGTTTGAAAATTATTTGATATACAGAGAAACCAAACCACTACACCATCGCCCCAATAAATCATAAATGATGAGACTTTATAGGATTCAATTTTGGATGTGTCTTGTCTTATTTATGACACAAAGGAAACATTTATTGGTTTCAAAAGGGTTGTTCACCGCCTGCCGCAGTCCACTTGCGTCTTTGCAAACTCAAGCAAATGACTACATCCAGCTCTTTCTGATGCCACTTAGCGCGAAGAAAATCTGGGACACAGTTGCATTCATTGTTCAGTGAGCTTTCTTTCACAGCTCAACCCACCGACAGCAATGAATGTTGATTGTGACCTTTTCTATAGTTCTCAAAGTCAAAGTTTCCGGGAGCCGTCCGAGGTTGCCGGTAGCGTCACAAGGCCGAGCCGTTGTCTCCGGGAAGCCGTGCTTAATACTCGTCTTTGCCGGGAGTACGTGGATGCGTGTTCGGGTGGGGGGTTGGCAGGCTCGATAGGGCTTGACCGCAGGGCACAATCAACGGTCGATGGTTTTTTTCAATTTATCTCAAACTCACCGACAGCGTTGAATGTTCACTGAGGCAAACTGTGGCCTGATGGTGAGCCGGCTTGACAGCCTGCTCTGAGGTCGCCGTGGAGACGAGGCGAGAGGCGGGGAGGGGCGTCTCACCTCTCTGTGCTGTTGAGACATAGCGCAGGTCAACAACTCCAAAAATACACCACAACAGTCTAGCATTTGTGAAGGAACAAAGATGACCATTTGAGCTAAACCATTGAGGGACAGTTCACCCAAAACTTGTATATGACTAATTCGTCAGTTAGAACACAAAATAAGATATTTTGAAAAATGTCTCAATGGTTTTGTGTTCATCCAATGGAAGTCGATGGGGTCAATGTTGTTGGTTTAACAACATTCTTCAAAATATCGTCTTTTGTGTTCTGCACAAGAAAGAAAGTGATACAGGCTTAAAATGACATGAGGGTGAATAATAATAAATTATAGAATTTCCGTTTATTTGGGTGAACTATCACTTTTTCCACTTACGTTATAAAGACACATGCTTCACTCCAACATAATCCCCAACATAATTCATTTAAGCCCTTAAATGAACTATTGGAGCGCGTAACAAGAAGAATAAATTCAAATGTCTATAAAAAAGGGAAATAAGCAAGTTCTTGAAGCAGAGGTAATGTAAGAACAGGACAAATCATCCGTCTGTTCTCATCTGTGTAGCAGGCCTCACCTTTACCGCGGTGCAGGAGGGGGTCGGACGCCCAGAAGGGATCTGACCGGCCACCACAGCCAGTGTACCCGCTGACTTGTTCTCTGCAAACACACACAGCTGCTATTGCGTAAGTACCGAAAACAGGCTCTCAAACCCGAAAATGAATGTTTATGTGAAAAAAAATTACTTTGGAATAATCTGAGGTATTCATCTATGTTTGGTTGTAGTCTCTGACTTCTTTTTTTTCTCTGCATATCATTCAACACAGCCAGAAAGAAATATTACTTGTCTATATTTATAATAAATATTGAGAAATCTAGTAATGAATGAATGAATTGAAAGGATGGTTTTGAACCATCTCCATCAAATGAATAGCAGCCACCGTCAGAGAGACAATTTTGGTGTTGACGGCTGACGGTGTTGACAGTATTTCACATAGTGTATCACACGTTTTAATCAGGAAAAATACGGCTGTCGTTGATTTTGCCAGATATTTTTAAACATTTTCACAAATATCTGACGGTTCTGAAGCAGGCGGACAGATGTGATTCATTATAAAAGAGGTCTATTTTTTAAATGAGGATATAATGAAAAACAGGGTTTCTTAAAAAAGACATACTTCAAATTATGCTTAACTTGAGTTTGATATATATTCTCATAATATGAAATAACGAATGTATTTTATTTACTCTCAAAGTAAAAAAAAACGAAAATAGTAAATTTGCATTAAAGGAATGGTTCACGCAAAAATGAAAATGATGTCTTTATTTATTCACCCTCTTGTCATTTCAAACCTGCATGACTTTCTCTCTTCTGCTCGAAAGAAGATATTTTGAAAAATGTTGGTAATGCAAACAACGACGGTACACATTGACTTTCTTTTGTATGAATACAAAACCAGTGCGAGTCATTAGGTACCTCCATTCTTCGGTTGACACCTTTCTTTAAAATATCGTCTTTTGTGTTCGGCGGAAGGAAAAAAGTCATACAGGTCTGAATTGACAAGACGGTGAGTAAATGATGACAAAATGTTCATTTTGGGAGATCTTTCCCTTTAAGAACGCTCTCAGAGTATATTATTCATTTTAAAACTAAATCGCAAATGTTAAACAAAGTTATATCTCAAACCAATAAAAAGCACATGCCATCCATCAACACCCAAAAATAGAGGGAGAGACAAAGAGAGACATGGTGATGAAAGTTAATCTGTATATTAAAGCGAGGATGGATGGGAATTGAACAGCTAACCACACCCCTACCCCCGCGCAAATGATACACAGAGGCGCAGCGTTAGCCGCGCTTTGACTTGACTGCAGCTCACTTCTCTACGACACCCCCCCCCTTTGATCGTTGTGATTACAGTAATTGGGTCTGTAAGATCTTCACACAAGAGGCCTTTATCAGGGCAAAGGAGGCGGACGTCACACGCACACACACACACATAAGCCACAGCTTCTAATTACACACTTTACTGATACAGAAAAACACAGTGTCTTCACATTTCAGGCAAGCGGAAGTATCTGTGATGACGTTCATCTGTCGCCGCATGGATGTCCCTCTGTGTAGATGAGTGAATGAATAAGTAATTATCTACACGGGATCCAAAATGATCTTCCAAACACGGGTGAATTGAGAAAATGTCCCGTCCGATTATACTTCTGGGTCACATTCAGTGTTTAGTTAGTAAATGAAAAATGTTTCTTTCATCTGCAGAACACAAAAGAAGATATTTTGAAGAATGTTGCTAACCGAACAACATCGGACCTCACTGACTTCTATTGAATGGACAGAAAACCGCAGAGACATTTCTCAAAATATCTTCTTTTGTGGTCCACAGCAGATAGAGTCACATACAGGTTTTGAACAACAGATGGATCAATAAAAGATTACAAAATATTTATTTTTGGGTGTACTTTCCCTCTAACATGTCAAAAGGCATGTGCTAGCATTTCCTATAAGCATCAAAGGTTCTATACGGCTAGGACCATAATAAACAGACACAGTGAAAGTGTTTTGTGTTACATTTCTCTCCCTTGAGAGTTGGGCGGGGCTTAGAGAGCATTGAACTCAAGTTTAGAAGTCACAAGCGGGATGCAAACAGACAATGAGGGCGGAACTGTTTTTTTTTTATTACATTATTATTATTACGAATGTGCTAACTGAAAATTTTGAAAATACTCCGAAGAGCAACTTGTGTTTTAATCGAAGCAAGGAAATGGGATATTTTGTGTAAAAGCATCGCTAGTACAAATCCGGTTAGTGACTCTTTTTTTCTTCCTCACACAAAAACAACATTTGTAGGTTTGCATAATCAAAAAAATCCCACTTTTTTATCATGTCCTCGCTTTTGAATCTCATCGTATGTCTTTAAACTCGACGCACCGTAATTTTATTTTTAATGTGAGCTGATGTGACACATACTTGGCCGAACCATTAAAGAACCTCATAGTGCAGTCACGGGGCATTCGAGAACCGAAAGACCCCACGCGTGATGTCACAGCAGACCCCTCTCAACTTTCCTCCGAACTCTTTCTATTGCGACTTCCTTTTTTCTTCATGCGAGTCTGGGATCTCAACAAACTTCCTATCACCGACCCTCCATCAAGCTGGCGGCCCGCCATGGCCCGCGGGCGTCAGATAATCGCGAGCGCGACACAAACAGCCGAAGCCTTTCAGTTTGAAATTAGGCTGTTTTCCGACCCCCCCTATGACTTCATAACACAAAGGCGAGCCAACCGGCCTTTAATTGGACATTATAATTGCAGATGTGAATTAATGGGCCAAACATTGATAGTGTAAGCACATAAACCCGAGCGGGGTAAATGGAAAACAGGCCCGGCGCCCGAGACGAGGGAAATGCTTTCCCATGGCAACCCCTGGCCGGGGCAGGCATGTATTAATCCGGCCACTTCAGCAGGGCTGTTGTTATGGAGAGAGGCAGGAGATTTGTCTATTGTGTACGTGTCGAGTGTATCGGGCCGCTGGCTTCAGGGGACGCACGAAACGGGACAGCACGCACCCACACAGTGCTCAATGGTGATGGTCTGAACGCAACAGAATCTGATAGCTGACTAGGAATGCAAGTTAACTCACATCCTTCCCACACGCATGCAAAAATGTTGAGACGTTGTGTTTTGTTACCAGCGCATCATGTGTCTTCATTTCACTGACATAATTACAATAAACAGTTTCACCCGCCCTCAAGGAGAGCAATTACCTCGCGGCACGCTGAAAGATGTTGTCATCATGAGGTGCCACAGACAAAACAGTGTCTTTTTGATGTCCTGACCTGAGAGAGAGAGAACAGAAAAAACATTATTCACTCCTGTCAGAAAGGAAATAAAAATGCAATCTGTGACACGAGACGTTTTAATAGTCTGAATGTCGTTCATCTATCCATACCGCTCATACTTTGTAGGGCCGAAGGGAAAAGTTTACGTGAACTTTCGGTGAATTTCGGGTTGTTTCTTTTTTTAATAAATCATTTAAGACGAGAAGGATTTCTCTGAGCACTTTAGAAGGAAGCTGAAAGATTTTTGGACTTCCTTGAGCAAACACTGACTGTGTGTGTGTGTGTAGAGGGGTCAGTCAAAGGGTAGCAATTTCGGACTCTTCACAGGAGTTCTGCTTTAGTTTGAGACTTGTTGGGATGGTTATTGATATATTGTTGAAAGATATGTAGAGGAGTTTTAATGCCTTAAGAATGCATAGACTTTAAATGTCACCGTAGTGAAAATAAAACATAATTTTACTATTGTTACCACAGTGTTTTGGATTAATTTGTGGTAAAACCACAGTAACCAAAAACTGACTCTACAAAAACAATATATATAGTTAAATCATTATATTTTTTAAATTATGATTATACAAATGGCTACTACAATTTTACTTAGAGAAGGTATAAAGTATAATGGCCTATAGGTTTCATTTGTAAACTATATCCGTATCTATTTACTGATGTGGTCTGAATTTTTCAACCAAAATTTGCATTTCAATTTCTTTTTTCAAAATGACAAACAGTCCCACGAATGTAATTTTTATGAAAGGTACAACTCTTCAGAGTGCCGGGGTCACCTTGCTCCCTCAAAGCCATGTCAACAGAAGTGTCAGCAATATGTAAAATGATTGACAAGTTAAGATTTCTTCTAAATTGGCTGTCAGGTAGTACAGAAATGTATCTATGTGTGGTTTCCATATATTCTTAAAAGCACTTTTAATTGCACTTGCAATGCCAGTGACACAAACATTTTAATTAGTTATTTTACATTTTTCTATACCATCTACTGTATGTATTTTATTGGCAATATACCTAAAATTCGATTCTTCCAAATTTTGGTTATAACAAATATAAATATAACATTTTCATATTTTATAGAATAATTAGAAAAGATAAATTGCGTTTGCCTCAATTAAAAAAGCATGATTTTGATGAAACATTCAAAATGTTTAGAGCTAAAACACAGTCGTATCAATCACCCAAACATGAAAAATTATTTTATAATTTACTCACCCTCGTTCCATTACAAACCTGTATTACTTTATTTCTTCTGCAGAACAAAAAAGAAGATATTTTGAATAATGATATTCTGTAGAATTTTAATGAAAACCGATTAGCACTTATCCCCTTTGACTTACAGTATATGAACACAAAACCACTGAGCCATTTCTCAAAATATCTTCTTTTGTGTTCCACAGAAGAATGAGTCATACACCGGTTTTAAACAACATGAGAGTGAATAAATACATTGATTTGTTTTTGAGTGAAGATATTCTGTAAAATATCAATAATAATAATTTAATTATAATGACGCTGGTTGACTAAAATAAGCTGGTTATGCAAAGTAAGAAACTTGGTTTGGATACCAGCATACAAGATTCAAAGATAAAGATGATTCATCGAGCTAATCTCTCCTCATTATCAAGTTCTACCTGTGTATGTAACAGATAAAGCTAGTCGGTGCCGACCGGTTTCACCTGAGTGAGAAACTCGCCGCCTCGCACGTCTGCGTTAGCCGGCGAGGACAGATGGCAGTCGAGCTTTCATATCTCAAAGGCCAGATACAAGCGAGAGCGTCCGATCTCGCATGAAGAAGTGAAGCTGCGCTTTGACAGGAGATGAAAACAGAAGGACAGAGGAAACTGTGTCGGTGTGTGTAAAGCAGGAATCTCAGAGGTTCTGTGCGACACAAAGAGCAACAGAGAGAAAACAAGAGCTGATGCTAAATCGATTCATTTTGAAACGCTGAAGGCAACGGGAGCAATTCTGCTCCAGACAAGATGATAAATTGGGTGGGGAGGAGGGGGTCGTGTAATGGGGGGGTGAATATATTGCATATGTTTTCTTATGAAAGCATGAAAGATGTTCTAACAATGTTTCGTGCTTTAAAAGTATTTTTCTACGGAAATTGAAGCAAAACTAAAAAACCGAGGGACAGAAAATCTAAATGACTTAAAATTCCCTTTCATATGTGATGCTGATATAGAGATCCCCGAAAATCAATTTAATAATTTGTTTGAATCAACTTTCCACACATTATATACATTGCACTGCACTCAATTTAGTCATCAAGTTTCATTTTTCAAAAAAAAATTTCTTTGTGCAAGCGAATATATCTAATATACAAAAGCAAGAGACCTAAATGGGGGCCACCCACTAACTCCTCTAGTCGTACAATACATAGCTGACTTGAAACAAATTTCATAGAAGTATATCAATGTCCGCTTGTAAATGAGATAGTTTCTATTTTTATTCAACTTCAAAGATCTGCGGCACTGACTGCTTCAAACCCATCTCTGTTCATGCTGATTCCTTTTTTCTAGACTTTATTGTGGCGCTAACCAGTCGTAACTTGTCGCCTAAGCCCTGGACCACCCAGATTAGCCGTCTAAACAAGACCTTTAGATGTTTTAATTGTATCCATCTTCTGGGTGTGCCACTAACTTCGAACTACACAAAACATAGGAGCAGTAACCTCGTTCACTTCGCGTTGTGCTTCCCAAATTATACCAAGCGCATATTTGCCATAGTTAAAACCAGCCATCAAACAAAAACCTCATATTGAAAATAGACAAACCCAACCTTTAGAGTGACATTTTTAAGATAAAATAAAAATAAAAATGACCAGTGCGTTGTTGTTGGGCTAAACAGGGCTGATTCAACACTGACACTACAGTTATATAAAAGACATGGATATTAATGTGTAAACAGAACTAGTTACGTGTATTTACATGTCTATTCATAATCTATTTACAAAGCTAAAATAAAAACTGTTTGAGAAGCTCAACTGTTAAACCGCTGACTAGCAATGCCAATGCGACGCATCAAAAACTCCAAAAAACATATCCCCTAAATAAAAATGTCCAAATGTTTCAAGTGTGTGCCCAATAAATGTAAACATCTTTAAGCTAGACAACAGGTTATGGCTTGTATACAGTAACATCCGGACGTACATTTCAAGATAAAAGGACATTGTAAATTTTAAGACGCTGCTATAAAAGACGCATCGTGGCCCCTGATAGTTTACACTGACAATACCAGCGACGGTCACGAAGCGCAGGAGAGGAGAGAACACAGCCTTGTTTTTTCCGCCTTTAATGATTCATCTTTGACAATCGCAAGCGTTCATCATCTTAGCATATCCAAACAAACCGCTTCCCCTCGAAATGTTCAAATGATCCATTAAAGCGAGCTCGTTTGAGAGTAACAACTATTCGCGCGGCAAAACGTGGGATGCCAAAAGAGAAACACGAGAGGGTGCGAACCCCCCGCCCCCGCCCCCCCTGTAATATGCAAAGTTTCACCCCGAGGTATTAATCTGTTTCCATTGTAGCTAAGCGCAGATGCTATCAAGCTCCATTTGTCATTGACAGCGAGGGTAATGACCCTGAACTCGCGTGAGCAGCTCCTGGGCAGCAGAGACACAAGGTGGTAAGTAACTCAATATATTTTCCCAGAGCAGCATTAACAGCTACAAATTTGCTAGGCAAATTGAGTGTGATGAGCACATCTTACGCCGCTCTGGCTCGTGGTTGTACTAACTTAATCTCTTGGAGACCATTTATCTCTCGAAATGAGTTATGGGCGAGGAGGGCGCGTGGTAGCGTCGCTTGTTTCATCAATTCTGAAATACATCTTGACCTAGCGCTCGACTTGATTGTGTTGCATTAAATGCACGGCTGTACCTTGAATGAACGCGCTTGGTGTTCGAAATGATGTTTGAAGATGCCATTCAACTAATAACAGTGTCATAAAAGAGCTTCAGTAGAAATCAAAAGAACCAACGTCTTATGGAAGACATGAGGACATACTAAATAAACACCATCGTGTCCACAACAAGACTCAACATAGCCGATTTCAAGCAGTTCATGAACGTTGTAGTAGAATTGTCAAAATACAACTAGGTTTCCTTAAAAGATAAAATGCTGAGATCATTTTGAAAGCCACGAAAAACAAAGAAGAAGACACAATGTGGTTCTCTGGTTGATTTTTAACCTCTTTTGATAAGTGAAGTGCCTGGCTGGGCTTATTAGGAGACTTAAAAGGAAGAAAGCCCAGATAATCTATCCCTGGTCAAGTGCCCGTAGCCCTGGCGCTGCTCTCTGAGGTAGCAAAGCTTTCCAGATTTTATGCCGGTAGCTACTGCTCGTTTTCTGTAGCCGTGCTCACTCAATATGGAAAAAAAATCTGTTCTACATTTTTGCAGAACAATAATATACTTATTATATATAAATACTTACAATTAGATATGCACCAATACTAACGTTCTCCACCGATACAGATAGCCTATTATTCAGAGTGATATCTGCCGATACTGACATTCTTAAGATTAAATTACTATTTCTAAACTTTCTGAATGTTATGAATTCATTTAATGACCGTCAATGGTGAACATCAAATTGGGGATGTTTCTTAACTTTTTCTATATTCAGAGCACAAATTCATTGTATTGTATAAACAGGGTATATACCGATACCGATTACTGGACGATATAACTGTGCATCTCTACGTTAGACTTTAGATATTTCTGTAATTGTTTTGCACTACGAAATCGTTTGGATTATAATGTGCGTTCAACCAAAAATTTAAATTCAGGTTTGAAATGACATGAAGATGAATAAATGATGACATTATTTTCATTTTTAGGTATCCCTTTAGAAGCTTTGTGCTATAAGTGAGTACATTTTAAACATTTTAGGAAAAACTCCTTGGAAAAACTTAAATATATCTGTATTTCCCATAAGTCACTTTAATAGTTTACTGTTATTCTAAAGTTTTGATGAGTTCATTGTTTTTAAATGTAGAAAAAAAAGAATGACTAAGTTATCCTAAACTTTGTTTTATACTTAGCCTAATATAGCTTACAGATGTTGAAAGTTTCCCATTCGCACCAGTCAAGGTACATAATCGAGCATGGATAAATTCATAAATGTTTGTCAGCGATGCCATATTGTTCAACCAGCCTTAAAATCATCCTCGACAGTTCTAAATCCCCTAAGCTTGCACCATTACCAGAGGACCACGTTAGCCTTCACTTCAAGGTGTCACTTTATAAACTCTCTTAGGGCTGTGCTTGCTAATACAGCACGCAATGCACTGTTGGCTTCGTGAAAACTGACTAGCGCGCTAGCAGCCAGCCTCCTGCTGGGTGCTTAGAATAGGGTGACTGAACCTTAGGGTTTCCCAGCATGGGACTGGAGACACGATAGACAACTTCTTCACATGAAGTTGAAAATGAGTAAGAAAAACTTTAGCTGCTCTTACGCTGTGACGTTTTAACATTCTCAATTAATGCTTTCAATAGCAAACCCCCATCTTCCTAGTCGAAGCCCGCAAGGGAGCTTTTCTCGTCGGCTTGGGAGCTGGATTCACCTGCTACGCCACAGTAGTCAAAGGCCGGAGGTGCATTGTTAACCCAGCAGGACAGGACGGACAAAATGGAGAAAAAAGGGAATCAACAGCTGGAAAGGTCGCTGCAAGGGAATAAAAGCAGCTTTTGAACAATCCTTGAGGCGGGTGGGGGTGTAAAGTTGGGCGGTGCCAAACATATAAGGGTGTGCTATTTGCTCAGAGGATATGTCCCCATTGGTTAAATAAGACAGTTCGCAACTTTAACTAGTCTACCGACTATCTTCTGGGAGTTTTACATCAGTCGTAGTGCACGGGAGAGTGGGAGGAGTGAGGAATTGAAAAGGAAGGAGAAATTATAGCCTTCCGGCCTTCCTGCCTTTACACCTGTGTTACCTACAATCCTACAGGGCCAGTCTGTCAGACCAGAGATAATTTACTCAAGCTTTAAGTATGAAGAATGCTCTTGGTCTAAATGGATGAGGGTTCATCTTGGAAATTCTAACTCACAGGACGACACAACATTTGGGCATAGAGGAAATCTAACTTGACTTGCAAACAATACACTTAGTATAAAGGTTAGAAAGCCAACAATGGGGGGAAACGTGAATGCAACATTTTGAAACGTATATTTATACATCTGCTAAATAGATTTAAAGTGGATATTGTTATTATTATTATCCTTTATTATATTGTATGAAAAGCTGCTTTGCAACAATGAAAACTGTAAAAATTGCAATAAATAAAATTTAATTGCATAAAGGATATTTTTAGTAAAGCTATATTTTACCAGTCTTTTAAAACATTGTGGTTTGTTTGATCTCGGGGATTGAACCCATGACTTTGGCATCGCTACTACCATGCTTTACAGATAAAAAACAAAAAAAAATTGCAACATTAAAATTAATTTGGCTTATTTTTGTTCATTTATTTTAAGTTTCTCATTACCCCATTTTCCATTTTCACAGCTGTAAAATGAGCAACAGGCTTAAGTGTGATTTTTACTTCTGCTTCGGACCTAAGCTGTTACCTATGTAGAGACGCATACCCTACGCCATAGCCTGACACGCACCTCTCCAAAAATGAAACGTCAATGCGAAGCGGACCGCAAAGACTGTGACTGGTCTGCTTGAACCCCTTCCCTTCAGGTCAAAAAACTCTGCGATCGTGTCGGGTTTACTCAAACGCGAATGAATTATCTTAATATTTAACAACATTTTGCAAAAGCGACTGTTTACTTGCCGCTATCACTGCTAAATGCTTCACAAACAGCATTTAACAACGAATCGTTTCTTCTTCGTCTCATGTCTTGGTTACACAAGCAACACGGCTTTGGACACTGACGTCTAGTGACCCGGACAACGGGGCACAAGTATAAACGAAAACCGGCGCATTGTCTACGCTGTAGGTCTGACGCAGAAGAAAAAATCCTCCTTTAGTTCTTTGTTCGTCTTGGCTCAAAAACCAGCTGTGAGTTTGCTTTTGGGTCCAATATAGATTTTAGTGGCCCATCATTCAACAACAGCCTCTTTGCATGCTTGTTACATCATCACAAAATCCCAGCACGATCCACACTGACATGTTCAGCACAATTAGAAAGTTTACGCAAAAATGAAAATTCTTTCATCATTTACTCACCCTCATGTCATTCAAATTCTGTATGGGTTTCTTTTGTTACTTTGCAGAACACAAAAGAAGATATAACATTGGACCCCATAGACTATTATTTTATGAACACAAAACCACGAAGACATTTCTCATAATATCTTCTTTTGTGTCCAACACAAGAAAGAGTCAAAAAAAGGGTTTTGAAAGACGTAAGGGTGTATTCAATGATGACAGAATTTGTATTTTTTAAAGGAACTATCCTTTTAAATGTCTTATCACCTCAAGAGAACAGAGATCGATCAATCAATCAAAACATTAGAGAGTTTGTTAACAACGAGAAGTTTCAATAAATGCTCAGAAGTAGTTTGGAGCTCTGAATGTTCCAGTATGTATTCAAAGTACCTCGCGCTCTTTTACCTCAAAAGACAGAAGAAAAGTGATTTCTCATAATATGATCACTTTCAGCGTTACTACACTTTCTATTGCACGCACTTGACAACTTACATTTACTTTATATCACTTCATTATATTTTCATCAATTATTTTTTCAAAATTAAATTCATGCACTACATCTATTAACCTTGCGGTGAAGTAACTGCATTGAATAAAATATGCGAAGTCTGGGATGTCGGTTTAACATGATCAGGTTAGATAGAGGCATAGATATCTGTCGAGGAACTGACCGAGGAGACGACACACGTTATATGCACCTGGATCACATGGCAAAATGCCCAATAAAAGGAGGTAGCATAAAGCCATCTAAAGACACAAAAGACATTTCCAGTTAAACACGAACCCTTAGAGGTAAATTTGTTACCTTTATCGGTCTTCTGCCCATTGCCTTGTGAAGTCACCGGACTTTAAAACCTTTTCCACATCTCGCTTTCTCGCTCTCTCCGGCGCCTTAATAACCTATGAAATGCAGAGGGAGAAAAGTGGGCGGAAATAAGAAGATATGGAAAACGTGTCACAAGATGGAAATGTCTAACATCAGTTGCACATTTCATTAAAAAAGTAAAACTCAATTTGACGAGATGAGATGAGTCACGGATTCCAATCATTTCATTCAAATACTTTTCGTTATCTTTCCGCCGGAGTAAAAAGAAGTACAGCCCAAAACCTCCCGGTGCATCAGGGTCGGCACGTTGCGACCAGCTGTGTTTTCGCCCTGAAAGGATGAGCAAGGCCTGACAATTCAAACATCTGCCCTGAACCTGGCACCGTTCGGACCAGCTCTTTATTACGTTGTGTGGAGAAGTGGTTTCGGCACAAGAGGATGACTCTGTGGCGTAATAGACGCTCACAAAATCGCTAGCAGCTGTGCCGCTATTAAGCAATCCTTTCTCTTTTTTTAACACACAGCTGCGCAGATAAAAGGTTAGACAAATATTGCACAATGAACGACAAACAGAGAGCCTCCACCGGCTCCCATTCAGGCAGCGCAAAGTGAGGTCGACTGTACGATGTGTGAACACTCGATGCTTGTCCGGTTTCAATGGTCCCCCTTCCATGTTTAATTGCCATTATCGCCGGCTCGATCCCCCCGCAACCCCACCCGGTTCTCCGTTCACCCAGCGCAGCCCGAAACCCCTGAAAAGCGGTGACAGTACTCCTTTGTTCACCCCAGACCACTCCTCTCACTCAGCGCCCACCCCATCCACCCTCCGTTCGGTTGACAGGCAAGCCTCGACATGCTCAGCTGAAGAGAGATGAAAACCGAGAGAGGGAGATAGATGGTGTGAAAAGTGAGAGAGCAAGCAGAGGGAGGGTCTGGTTTTCAATGTCCTGCGATTCCAGCACTGTTCTGTCAACTCAGCAATTCCAAAGGGGGCTTTAAAAGGGGGCAAGCAAACAGCTCGCGCTCCTAAAGATACGCAACGGTTTACAAGCCCCCCAAAATCCTGTATAACTTGTAAGGAGATATTCAGCCGCTGGTATTCTTGTATACCAAAAGTGGGGACAGTAAACCCAATGGATTGTAAACTGCTTTGGATAAAAGCGTCTACCAAATACATAAATCCCAGACTGAAAACGTAATTTACCTCCTAAATGTTCCTGTAATGTATATACTGTACATGCATAACATAATAAATTCACATATTTAAGGCGTATATTCAAGTAAAAGCGTCAGTCTGCGTGGATCAACTCGTCTGTCTTTGCTTCGCCTTCAGAACCATTACCGGATCACATAAAATGCAAATTTCCATGGTTTTAATTTAAATGGTCATTTTATGGTTGGTTTTATTTTTATGGCCATGTTTATAGAAGCCCTTTACCTTGGCAGATTTTGAGCAGATTTTTTTCAAAGGATAAGTAAAAGAATTGATAGATTCAAGCGTAAGATTTCGGCTTGTAATCAAGTTTACATTATTGCTAACTTGATGTAATATAGGAAATATCAAATTAAACGGTGTGAAAGCTAAAAAAAGTTTAGTCTAGAAACATACGTCATATGTAAATGCAGAAATGTTCACGTTTTGCATTGTTATTTTGTATCAAACGTTAGAACTCCAGAGTTAAGGTCACATGTCTGTCAATAAATTTGATGCAGGTTTTTTTCAGGTAGCTATAAACACAGCAAATGTTGATACGTGTAAGGTAATATATTCAGAGATTTGAAATCAAACCTGTACAGCATACTTTGAGTTTCCATAAATGTGAATATTTTAAAGGTGGAGTGTGGGGGGTTTACTGGTATCTACATAAACCTCAAGCATTAGTTGAGCGTTTGAGTCAGTCCCTGTGCCAATTCACAACACAAAAGAGTGGAGAGAGGAGCTGTGAGGACTGAAGATGAACGCTCCTGAAGTAGTTGTGCTGACACTGTAATCCACAGGAAATCTCTGGATAAATCCTGATCACAATAATTCAAGTTTGTATTTAACATTACAGGAAATAAATAAAAAAACATTTAATATAGATTTTAAATCGTGATTTTTGTTAGAGTAGAAATTTCACATGAAATACAGGTAAGCGTATCTATTTCTGAATGTTTTATTTTCAAATTAACATTTTTATATTGAATTAATCCTTTAGATTTTATTTTATTTTACCATGAAATTATCTGCACAAGTCAGAAATGTGAAGTCATACTCATACTATATTTGTGCCCAGTTTTTTTACTTTTTTATTTAATTCGATACAGTTTAATCCCTGCATGTATTTAATATTAAATAAAACATATTATTTGAATTATTATTCGTTTTTAATATTTATTTAATAACCAGTTTTAAGAATTAATATATATATATATATATGTGTTGTTTGTATACAATAATAATAATTAATGTTTTTTATAGCGACACGGTTATAGTGTAACATATTTGTTTTATTATTGTATTGTCTTCAGTAGTTTACAGCTGAGAAGGACATTTTTGTTCATTATTAAATATAAATTCCATTAAAAAAGCAAATAACCCCCCCCCAAAAAAGACAAATGGCTTTCGTGACTACTGATCTCACTTCACATTTTAAGAGCCTTAGGGCAGGAAGCACGAGATGACGTTCATCTTATGGTTAACAATAAAAATAATGTGTGTCATTTCCTGGTAGACCCGCATAAAAATGAATGAAACCAATGCAAGTTCTCATAATTCTGAGGCATGTATCAAAAGTGGTCCACCCTGAGTAAAAGGTAAATTCTGTGGTTAATGTTCAAATATGTTTCTAGAGAAGTCTAATTTGATAGCTGAAACCCTAAGGGTCTGAAAAGTAAAGCTATGCTAATTCCAATACTAACAAAGCAATGCCATAAGTAACGGGGGGGGCTGACTAGACAATGGGCACATGCCAAATTTACTCCAGTACAAATGTTCTTTAAAGAGACTGTTCAAGTCAAATTAGGAGGTGACCAGGGCAGGACCACAGGGAGTTTAGATGTATTTGTAAACAGACCCTCTTGAGATTACAAGTCCCAGTACTCTCATTGACAACACAGGGCGGGTTCAACAATGTTGCTCAACTAATTGAGTGGTCCTTTGGGAGCTTCAGGTTCATTGTCCACCATAACTCAATTAAACATCAATCAAACTGACATCTACCACCCAAAGAACGGAACGAACAAATCACATCCAACCAATCAGGTTTTGGCACATCTTGATGAACATCTCCTTTATTTGGAGGCAAGAATCCTGAAATGACAGTGAAATTGTTGAGAATTTAACTTAAAGCTTGAAACTTTAATACACCAATCTCCTTCTTAAACAAAAGCAAGAGGAACCCTCGCTGTCAGTTTTTAATTCTGGAAGAGTTGCCAAACGTAGCACGAAAAGTTGACGCTAATGGCTTGCTAGTTTAAGCTTGCTTTCTGCAAGCTTCGGATAAATGCTTTGGATACGAGAGCCACTAATGCATGGATGCACTTCTTGTAATAAGCTCAATATGGAAGGTCTTTGAAGTTTACAGCTCCCAGGTCTTTAGCTCTCTTCATGCAGACATGAATAGGGTTCAAAGACAGATTAAATGAATCAACGGCAAATTTGAAGTTGGACTGGTCCCTAGAATTTCACTGAATGGTTCACACAACAACCCTGCACGAACAGCAAGGTCTCAAGTCGAAATTAGACGGAGCCGAACAATAAAATGATGTACTATATATTTCACGGATTACGGAAATTGCAAATAAGGGCTTTCTAGCGCTGCTCTGCTTTGATAGAGCCACACAGGCAGGCGAATGCTGAATTTGTAAAAACTGTGCATCCGGCGGCTTTCATCTTGGATTGAGGCTCTGAAAATTCCTGTTAATTCCTACTTCCTTTTTCAAACATCCAGTAACTGGAACAAACGTGCGCTGACTCCACCACAATGTCATTGTCAAGCGGGATCATTTATTTTTAATGGCTTTGACTCGAAGAGGCTCGAAAAATCAAGTTCCGAGTCAGCCCACAGATGGAACTGCGAATTAATTCCAACCTTGTCGGAAAACGCAGACGGGTTTCACAGGGAACCCTCAGCACTCACTACTAAGACCCCTGTCAATCCACCTTGCCTGAAACTGAGCCAGCAGGAATCCACAACTCTAGTTTTGCCCTTCTTTTCACGGTCCGTCTCAGCAATTTTATGGATAGTCTAGTAACAGTGATTTGCTTTCAGCTGTCAGGGGGGATACTGCTTGCGACCACCTTCTTGGGAACTGAACCGCAAATCTTTAACAGCTCTCAGTCATTCGCTCGCTTGGTTATCGATTGCAGAGTGGCTGCTCTTTGTCCGGACCTAGAAGAAAGTGATGTGAAATTATCGGTGTACGGGGGCCCCCGTGAAATGAGGAAAGTCACAAAATGAAAGACCCAGGTATGGTTTTTCTTGGTGCTGGGAGGAAAACATAACAGCTGCAACTGCTATACAATAAAATACTGAATAGATAAAGAATTATTTCGAAGGTTGTACTGTAGGAAGCGCCGCATGGGAATGGTGGTGTGCAAAAACTAGAGGGCAAATCGGCAGTCCCATGGGTAAATTGGCACCAAAGAAAATTTAGTATGACAATAAAATACTGTGTGTACTGTGTGCACGTTTTATAAATGTTGTGTTTCTTATCCCAGTTTTGTCTTCAATAATATTAGTGATCAATATGCTAAATGAGGCTATGAGGGTACATCATATAACAAGGAGTAGAAAACACTGATATACATGACTAGCTTTATGATAATAGCTTGCATATCTTGTTCTTGTAGCTCAAGTCAAAGAACATTGCATTAGCAATTCAAAGGTCATAGGCTAAGCTAGCACGTTTCCCTCACAGCTAATTAAAAATTTAGCATATGTACGCTAACATACAAATAACAAAAAAAGAAGCATCTCATTTTTAGCAACGACAACTAAAAAGCACATTAAAAGCTAATCAGCTCCTCTTTTTTTATAAGACATGTGGGGGACTGCAAATTTAAACTACAACTGAGAAGGCAAAGCGCTCATTAGCATAGCGACGAGAATTCTTAGCGCACGAGGACAAAAGTCAAAAGTGTTCAACAAGCTCTCCGTATGTACCGGAATGACATTTCTGCGGGTTCGCTCCCAAAACACAGTATGAAATAAGAGCAAGCAGCTGTCTCTCACTGCGTCCAGATGGCAGCACAACGTATGTAAATTGCCTCATTAACCCTACAACACTTAACTACTGGGCTGCGATGATGGTTCGGCCTACACAGGCGTTTTATTAAGAACATTAATAGCATCAGGCAGCAATCACCACTGCCTGAGGTGATTTGTGCTGGCATTATCAAACACTGTAATAATTATACATGACAACCTCCGGATTAATGCATTCATGAGTGTTACACATCGCTTTATGCCTGGTTGCGTCTTTCTTTTTTTAGATCGTGAACTTGAAACTGGTTTTGAGAAATCATTTTAAATTGTGGGGAATTAAAATGACAAGGTGGTCGCTTCCCGTTACATCTTGCGTGGTTTCCGGAACGCCCCCAAAAAACGCATGATGGTCGCAAATGTAAAAATGCGACAAGAATGCGAATACCATAACATGGCGTTAGTCTTCGTGGTGTGTGCATCCTCGTATGCATGTGTTTTGCACCCAGAGAACAGTGCCGCACCTGGAGCAAGAAGAGGGACGGCACAGGTCAAAGGTCAAGCCCCCTAGGGCCACTGCCTAAACAAGCCGCCTCTCCCTCCTGCTCTGAAAGGTCCAGACGACCCCCGTGGCATCAGCTCACAACATGGGTCTTTTTTCCCGTTCCTTTCTCTCCTTCCCTCAATATCTTTGGCCTCCTTTTCTCCTTTGGAGAGGCGCAGTAATCCATAATCGCTCAAACGAGCGGGAGCTCAATTATGCCCCGGTTTCTCCATTTTCTCTTGACACGTTAAGATCTAAAAACAATTAACCTCCGCCCGGCGACGCTTTTTCACATGGAGAGCGAGTGTAAAGTCAAGAACCCTACGTTTAAAATCCACCCCGTAATTCAGCGAGCATAAATATTATTACATATTTTCTTTTACTGGCGGGGCGGTTTAAGCTCGGCTGACATTGTGAACTGTTATTTTTATACATAATAAATGAAAGCTCACTAAATGAATTCATGTGCCACGTACAACGATTTTTCTTTAAAAAAAAAAGAGTTATGGGAGGGATGTGGTGTGTAGGTGTGGTCTTTCTTTCTATTTGATTTACAGCCGTGCAACGAAACTTTCAACCTCTAGTGGTGTGAGACTGAGGCCATTTGACTCTGTCAGGGAGGTTCAGTTTTAAATTTCAGCAAACTGTGCTCACCATAATCATACACACACCCCGGTCTCGCACAGGGCCATAACCACTATAAACATTCAAAGGGACACCACGTTTTAACATTGTGTGTTCAGAATCAATGACTTTTCCTTAAACTTCAATTTTTGCTGTCCCTCCCCAAGTCTTGAATACTTGGTTGCACCCAAGATGTATATATTTTTACCTTTTAATGTACACATATTTTTTTAAACCTTCAAAATCTATATCAGGAATAAAGTATGATAGTTCGATTGACCCACTGCAGCTCAAAATCACTCATTTAATAAGGAGTCAATGGGTGTGACGCAGGGGAGAACACATGTCCGTGGCCTCTCGCCCAAACGTGGCAAAGCCGCACGGTTCTCTACGCGAGGCTCCCTGACCGCGGTTCCTCCTCACAGCCCTTTAGCTTTCAATAAACACCCTTCTTCTGTCAGAGAATCTCAGTGGCCTCCTATTCACACGCAGGTAGAATGACGAAAAACGTGAGAGAGGAGAAAAAACAGCTTGTTGCTTCTATTGAACCTTTTATTACTCTTCTTCAAAGGCAGAGGGGGACAGCTAGAAATGGTCTGCGTCTGCTTAGTCCCATTGTACTCCTAATATGTCGGCTTTTAGATCACACAGGCAGACCACATCCAAAACGTAACATGTCGAGCGAATCACAAGGTAAAGTGGTGACTAGCTACAGGATCTGAGACAAAATGGCGATTTTTGGACAAATGAATTTTTAGGAGAAAATGTAATTATAGAAACATTTTGGCAACAGCCAGATGTACAAATCTGGTACTGGAAAATGCTTTTGGGATTTATAAGAGGGATATTCAGAAATCTGGGTGTGGTGTAGCAGTAGAATTGCAAAAAGCTTTAAAACATTTTTTTCAACCAACTAAACAATATTATACAATATTGCTAGTACGTTGTTTTCTAAAATTATAAAACCTGTTCCAAGAAATCACAAAAAATATATATTACGATTTTTTATAATAATGAAAAGGGAAGATAATGTAAGTCGCTTTGGATCAAAGCATCTGCTAAATGGCTAAATGTAAATAATTTATGACGGATTTGTCTGTCAGCTTTGAAAAAATATTCAGTCACTATTATAAAAATATGAGCTGTTAAAATAGGGCTGTATCATTTGTCTGCATATGAAAAATAATCATCATATTGAACCCATCCATCATTATTCTTCAACATAACAATGGTTCTTACAGTATTACACACTTCAGTTCACGCTGTATATGCAAGTATATGCTTGCTTCGTGCAGTTTCACATACTTTAAAGTCCTAAACTCAAACACAGACAAAGCACTCAAACAGGCACAAGAGGCTGCACTTGTGTACATCAGCCTAATCCACAGATAAAGGCACAACCAAGAGTAATAAAAAACGCTATCTGATTCCCCTATATTAAGCCAACAGTGCTCTTTACAAAACTGTACGAAAGCAAAAGCAGTGTAAATACGCACTATTGCAAAACAGAACTAGCAATTTTGAAATGCATGGTAGAATAAAGACTTGCGTTTTTACATGCACACACAACCAAACACACACAAGGAGACATTGTTGTTCATGCTTCTCCTTGTAGCTCCATACATTTCTTAAGAACCGGCCCTTTGCACACTGCGCACCGGCCCCCATCATGGCGTGCTGGCCCCTTGATTGTAAAGGGCAATAGATGCAAGAGAAAAAACAAAAAACAAGGAAAGGCAAAGTGAGGATAAAACGGGCGAAAACAACTGGCAGGCATCCAAACTCATGGGGAATGCGTTGATCATTATGTCTAGCCTTCAGGTGTCTAAACCCAGCCGGCTGTGTTTTGGGGGAGGTGTGGTTACCAAAGAAGACAAAGACACACTGGTACGCCGGCATCAAGAAAGCGAGGGAAGGAGGGCGTGCGAGAAAGAGGTAGACAGGGGGAAAAATGAGAAAAAGCCATAGAATTTTGATTAGGCGATCATCCACTGAAGTGACTTTCTGTGTTCTGATCCCCTTTTTTCAAGCATCGCCCCAGAGTCCAGGACAGACAGATTTTTACAGGTCCTAATTAAACACATCTGAAGGCTTTGAAACATCAAACAGTCCTGCATTAAAGTCTCAAAGCACTGCTTTCTTTATAAACATCTTGTTTTGGGCTCCAAGGTTTTTTTTGATCATTTTCAATGAGAAAAACATTAAAATGTGTCAGATTAATATTAACTGGAATAACACTTTCATTGTATGAGCTGGTTTTAAACATGCACATGCAATTCTGCACATGCTTTAAGAAAAAGACAAGTACACTACACATCTGTTTGACGCAGGTTACGTGCTGTCACAACTTTGTTGAGTGCCAAATTACATGGATTTTGTTGCAGATGACTAAATCCTTTACAAACTGCATTTTAAATGTTATTATTAATATTAGCAGTGTATTACTTCTCGTGCACGCGGTCGAGCTGAATGAACAAGTCAACAGTTCGTGCTACACTGTAATTGGTTGAAAAATGTTTCATAACGGGAAGGCTATTATTAGTCTTATGCAAAAATTAAAAGCATAAATTAGACATGATCATATCAATTGAACATTAAAGAAAAAAGCATGCATAATAACGTATAATTAATATACGATTTAAACAGTCGTGAATGTGTTTTACATTTAAACGCATGCTGCAATTACATATACTTCCGAAAAGCTCAAACAAGTCAAGTATTCAGAACACTATGGTAAACGTCCAACGTGTCACGCAACGTCTTTTTTCGTAGAAAAGATGAACCAATATCGATACTAACCATTCATACTGCTCGAGCCGCGGGTTCCTCTTCTGCTCGCGGGGAAACTCCGACCGGGTTACGCGGAAAACTGCCGCAGCTCCTGAGCGCGCGACGCCGCCTTTGCGTTTAACTTCTGATCATTTTGCGCCTCTCGCTTCCTGCGAGCGGCGATTGAAAGCTGTGGGAAGAGACCGGAGGGGCCGAGTGACGTCAGCGCCCGGACGGCGTTCCTATTGGTTCCCCGTATGCGTTGAAAACGCTCGGCTTTGTTCCATTGGATGAAAGGGCGCAGACGGAGGGACGGACACGCCCCTCGTCGGTGCACAAGAATGTGTGAGGAAAAGATTGGAGGGTTTTTTTGAGGAAAAATGAGGAATGCTTTTTGGAGACTGAGGTCAAAGCTGCTTCACCACTCCTGGAAAACACATTACACCATGTAGGATTCAGAAGAGGTAGCTTAACTTATTATTATTATTTTAAATCGTTTCCATAAATAGCCTAATATTAAACATGCATTTTAAATATATTGCATTGTTGAGAGTTAGATAGGGTGAGAAGGCTCTTTGTGTTAGGATATTTGTTGCATTAAGCAAATAAATGGTTTAAAATCTTTTAAAGTTGTAATGGAAGAGTCAGTTATTACTATCTTTTTAAACAAGAGGCTGATATTAGTTTAAACTTTTACCCTCTAATGCATTAATAATTAAATTAAAATGAAATATATATTTATCTTGATTTGCACATACATATAAAATTATTCAATCAATATTTTATATAATCAGATTGTATAAATAGGCCTACAACACATTTTAAATAACAGTATATATAACGCAACAGTAGTTATTCTCACTTATTTTGAGTTTTGAAAAAAATATTTATATGTAGCATACATTGCAATAAATAGGATTGGTAAATATATTTATTAAACTTACAAGGTCACATCCCCTAAAACGAGGAACAATTAGGTCTTTGACAAAACTCAACATAACGGTGTCAAAATCGCATCCTTGAAGCTTTGAATGCCTTTCAACAATATCTCTGCATTGTAGAGGACCCCATGCACCAAACAGCCTATAACGTCTTCCTTTATAGGCAGGCTGCGTATTTACTAGTTTATTATGTCCTCAAAGCGAAAATCTTGAGATCTCAAGATGACTATTTGCGCATCTAACACCTGTAAGCCATTTTCATTCACACCAATGAAACCTTCACTCACTAGCTTTATTTTAATTGGATAAATGTACCACCTGACAACCTGACATTAGACAAGAGCCCCACTCTACATTATTGACCAAGTATTCATGCGGATGCTTCTAAAAACCATCCTGGTTCCTCTGTTACACCCCGTTCTTCACAAAACAGGGGCGGAAATCATTGGCGCCATACCATAAAATCGGATCTTTTGTTGCCGTAGTATTACAATCGGATCGGTCTCCTTGATTTCAAGATGCAGAATTGTGCTCAGATGCGAGAAGAATTTTCCACTCGTGGAGTGCCTTGGAAAACCAAAGACCCAAGTCATGCGGGGAACTAGTAGAGCGTGTGTAATGCTTGTGAACTTCCTCCCCGCATGAATGCAGCATTAAATCAATAATCTGCGAAGCTTCCACTCCTGAGTTATTCACTTGACTGCTGCCAGGATCTACCACGTGGGTTATTCAGTTGTTTTCTGATGTTTTGTGACACCCCCCCAGCCCCCCACTCGCTCTCCTCCGGGTTTCCTCATTCTAATGGCCCACCACCTTCGTGATATGATAATTCCTCGAGAGGGGAAAAATGGCGTGATGACATGGTCTCTTCTTTCATTACGTGTGACGGGCAAAAAAGCAAACCCAACAGCTGATCAGCGCACATTGGCTCTGACAGGCGTGCGAATCGAGTCGCACCTGCTACTGAGAAGAGCGGTCGTCACTTTTTTGTTTTTCACTCTCAGAATTACGTGTTAGTCAAGATGGTTGGTTTGCTCCGGGCTGCTTTGGCGTGTGGTGAAGAAAGCATTCCTGCTGTGGAGACATTTACCAGAATTTGAACCTGGTTTGCATTGCATCAGCATATGACCAATAATTGGACAGATCAAAGGAAGATTGTAAGCTCACGCACGATCAAAGTCAGACTGAAACCTTTGGTGAAGCGTAACATGTTTATTTTTTGCAAAAAGAGAACGTATGTAAAGTAACAGTGCACCATATATCACAGTGGAAGGATTACATTTTTCAATGCCTGTTGTGAAGAATGAATCATATCTTTAGAAGCACTTTCTTCAAGCTCAATTCAAAATGGCTGCCTGAGGACAATGACTTTTTTTAGACATCCAGTCTGCTATTGAGTTGATAAAAAAAGTAATACCATTGGTCTCAGATCGGCGACACAGTCATACTCAAAATGGCCGTAATTTTGTTTTAAATGAGGACTTGTCAGTTACGTGTCACAATATCCTGCTGCAGGTGTGTGTGTGTTTATATGAGGAGTGGAACGACAAACTAACAGAAAGTATTGAAAAAAACAGATGATCAGTAGAAAAACGTGTTCGTCTCATCACAAATGAGCAACGTCTTGTCTTTGTTCCAGCCCTAAATTTAGACTGACATTTTGCAACGCTTAGCATAAATTGTAGAGATCAAAAAAGGATTCAGAGAACCGTTAGTACTGAATGATTTTGGTCTTATTTTAGCTCTGGTGAAAGGATGTAAAACAGCATTGCCCACTTAGGCTTGAAAACATTATTCATTCAGACTTCGTTTTAAAGCGATATAATCATTTTCTACTTTGCCCGATTACCACGTTTAAAGAAATTAATTCTGCACATACTTATGAATATTAATGATTAATCAGTTCAGAGGTGGGGGGTGAAGTATCTGTAGTGGCAATACACACAAGTATGAATTACATTACCTTAAGCTGCAGTATAGGAGATACTGTTCCTCTCCCTTGAGAAATGCCTATAAATTATATATTTATAGTTCTTTCCATGGAAACAGAGTGTTTGGGGATTAAAAATATCGATTTGATTCATATGTAAAGTGATATTTTGAAGAAGGTTGGTGACCCAACAACTCTTGACCAAATTCATTTCTATTGTATAGAGACAAAATCAATGCAAGCGAATGGGGTCCATTGCACAATTTTACAAAATATCTTCTTTTGTTTTCAGCGGAAGAAAGACAGTCATACAGGTTTTGAAATGACAAGAGGGTGAGTAAATGATGACAGACTTTTTATTTTTGGGTGAACTATTACTGAACTATTTCAAAATTTGACAGCATATGAGAAAGTTAATTATGCATATTAGAATTACATTTTACCGATATCTGCGTATACAAACGAGAATGCATAGTAGCATCACTTCAGTTGAGACAAAATCTAAATCATAAGGGTTTGAGTACGCTTTCAGAAACATTTCCGGCATCTCCTGTTTGGCTCAGAAGTCGTTGAGGTTAAAAAAAAGCATACTCTTTCCCAACGAATGTATCTGCCCAGATATGGTCCTGTTTACTTCCTGAATCTACTCCAAGGAGGTTTACCACACCATGGGCTTTTCCCTTCATCTCGTGAAGACCTCGCTGTTGCCGCCGTGGCACCAAGGATGGGCTATTTCACATATGCCTCCTGTGCCTCACGACACCGCAGCCACAGGTTTCATCCAAAACATACACACATACACACACGAATCCCCGAGAGATTTGTGTGGCATCTGCCCCATACTCCATGCCAAAACAGGGAAAGCAAACCCCCACCGTTCAGAGCGACAGCATGCCAGTCGCCCGCAACTGAGGACCCTGGCAGGCTTAACAGTTCAGCTGAGAGATGCTGATAATATCCACTCGGGTCTGCCTGTGGACACCTTCATAGAATATGGTTTCTGTATAAAAAGGGGCCAGGGCCTTAAAATCCGCCTGTCGAATGAGCTCGATATGCTTTGAGAAGCGAGCATTATCTGTTAGGAAGAAGACCTAACCTCATTACTTTGCACTTGCCGTATGATATGTCTGTGGAGTTAATGGAGGTTATTAGATTTGACCCCTCGATTTGGGTCTCTGGCAGCGACTGTAATTATTTCTATGGGACTGATGGATGACAAATGGGAGCCAACGGTTTCGGTTGCCATTTCGGTCGCTTAGGTTTAGGTTTTGTAAAAGAAGAATGACGATTCCCACGCGGAAAAACTAAAATCAGCTTTTTCTGAGGTTGGAGTGCAAAGAGTCAACAATTCCAGCCTGAATGATGAAGTCAAGACAGAGAATGAGAAACGCTGCCATGTTTCCATCAGTCTTGTGACATTTTTGTTTTCTTTTGACAGTCTTAAAAATAAAGGTGCTTAAGATGTTCCTTTTTAGGTTCATTTTTGGTTCCATAATGGACCATTCAGTCAAAGGTTCTTTAAAATACCAACTCTTTCTTGCCTTTTGTGAAACAGAAAGGTTCTTTGGATGTGAAATGTTCTTTATTGAACCATTTAGACCAAAAAACATGTTTTATGGTATCGTGAAGCACCTTTATTTTCAAGAGTGCACCTCGTAAAATAGTTACGAATTGCTATGAGGTTATATTGCAATATACCACGACAGACCATCCAATCATATTGTAGAGATTCCCAAACTTTGCAAAACCTGTTGCGTAGCCCAACCTTTCGTGCATTTAGACTATATATAAGGTAAAAAAATGCTTTTACTATTTATTCACCCTCACGCTATCCAAACTTGCGTCTGGCTCTTTTAATACAACAAAGCGAATGATGACCTTGCCTATCAAGAGATTCCTCAGAATATTGCAGTGAAAAATGATTCATTATTTACTGCTTTTACGATGTGGTTCCACACAAGAAGGACACAGGGTTTTTAATGACATGGTGTACATTTTTGGGGTAAGTTTTCACTTTTGAATCCACTATTCCTTTAATGTTCAAACACTTATAAATCCAGGTGTGGTCGAACAGGATAAACCCTCAAAAGCTCTTACATCAATGATAGCACTGTAGATGTTCAAAGACTTAAATATGTCACAAAGAGTTGTGCTTATAAGAAACTAATTCTAGACGGTGTCGCATCTCGGTTTTTAAGCACCTTACATTATTGTAAAGCTTTGGTGGGCTGACTTTTGGCTTTAAGGAAAATAAGAGTCTTACAAATCATCCAAACAGAATTGTGCGAGCTATGTTTTTAAGCATAAGCTGCATATGAAGAGTTTGGTTCCAAAATAAGATAACTACGTTTTTAAAAAAAACGTTTTTTAATATCTTCTCATTATTGTTTTTTAGTTAGCTGGTTTTTTGTTATTATGGCTTTAATCTAAACAAACCAACTGCAGTTTGATTGATATTAATTGCAATGCACAAATTTGACTCTCATAGGGACGGCAGTAATCCAGGGAACGATGCTTGTGTTCTTGAGATGTTAGAGAAGATTCAGGTCAGCTTCGAGGGTCTCAGCTGTAGCAATGGGCTTCACCTGCCTTCGCCACGAAGCCCTCCCGCCTGGCAAACGCACGCCCCTCACCCACCAACCCCAGCAGATTTCAACTTAACTCGCCCACTCATGCGTATCCTGCTTCGAAAAGCACTGTCTGTCAGCTTCTGTAACACCCCTCTATTCTCTCTCTCTCTCTGTTATCGTTTGAGTCACATCATCCGATCAGCTGTATATATCTCACATCTGAAGCCCTGGAGGTGTAAATTAAAGACAGTGATGCGTCTTGGGTGACTGCATTCCAGAAAAAATGGTTTCAGTAAACCGAGCGCACGTAACCGGAGTGTCTTCTCCCAATAGTCTTTATGTTTGCGGTAATGGATGCAGGTCGCACAGACTCCTCATGCGTATTTAGGACATTCTTATAAATGATTAAAGTGAAAATAAAAACACACATTCACATTTCAGAAATACCAAGTTGTCGAAGGAAACAGAAACGTTTGACAGCGTCTTTAAAATCTGTGTCCATTCTTTTGAAAGAAATCACATTTCAGACCCATAAATGTTTTTCTTTTGGATGCAGTTCTTATTCTGCTCAGGTATACACATATTGAATGAACTGTATTTAAAGTATCGCTAGAAAATTAAACCTCATTCCTTTAGTTTCAGTGACAAATTTAGCCACTTCAGGCTGTCCAAATGCAGCCTGAGCAATTGAGATGTCCATATGCTTTACACGTTCATTTACTGCGTGATGTCAAGTCTTTGCCTAAAAAATTATATGCAATGATAAAAGACAACAAAAACTAGAGACTAAACACAATGTGAGGCTGTCTGGATGAATTTAATCTCAAGAGATGAGTTTGATATAAAGAAGCTTGGTAGATGCAATGAAACTCCAGGAAAAGGAACTCTATGAGATAATGGATTAAGAGAAATACATTATGCAGGACTGCTGGCTTTCCTGTTTTTACACCGAAAAAGCTACGCTGCCGCATTTTCATCCTGTAAGCTGCTCAATAATTCAACTGTTTGTACCTGTGAAGTGACGGGGTCTCATACGAGGCCCCAAACTAATGTATAATTAAATGGCAAAGCCACATGAAAGTGCATACGAGATCAAGTCAGGATCTCCTTGTAGATTCAGCCTGCCAGAGCCATAATGGCATCACCTAAAATGTTTATGGTTTGATTTTGCTTTACTTTGGACAAAATTATTTTAAGGTGCATTGCAGGTTTTTTTCTTAAAGAATATGTTTTTTTAGTGCTTATCAGTGTTTTTTTCATCCATTTATTTCTAAAGGTGAATACAGTAGCCTTCCTTTGTTGAAGTACTTCCTATTGAAACAAGAATTTGGACGGAAAATATTGCAGAGCATTGTCATTCTGCCCAGCATTGTATTGGTCAAAGCTTTGTACTTGACCAAGTTTTATTTGTATAATCAGGTTAGGTATTTTTAACATTCTAAATGCAAAGCTTTACGATTTTTCACAGTAGGTCACATTGTAATCATTTACAGACAAATGCTATAATAATGATAAAAACATTTGCAATGGTATATCACAGGGGTTTAAATGGAGTGGTGCAAGGATTTCATGTTTTTGTTGGCCAACCCGGAAGTTAGCACAACACTGGTTTCCTCGACAGAAGGCGTATGCTTTATTAAACTTTTGGAAGATCGTAAAATTTTTTTGAGAAAGTTTATGATGTTTACACGTTTTGTCTAGAAAGATAATCTATACAAATTAACACAACATTTGTTACTTTTGAAGCCTAAATACAATCAGCAGAAGTAAAAAGCTATAGACAGACTATACTAAAGTCGCTCGATTTCAACGTCACCGGCACCAAGCCTCCGACAACTTTCACAAACTTTATTAAAAACTTGTTCATTAATTACTCCATGAAAGAATTCCAACCCACGCTTTTAGAGATTTGAGCCTATGTTGCATTATTTATGATATGTATATGACCCTGCAATAACTTCTACCATCCCCGCCAAAGGATGTAGTTGCTTTTAGCAACTTGTTAGCAACCGACATTTTTAAGACACAATGAAGCTTAAAACAATGCCGAGCGGGTTATAACTGGTGAGTTCTATGTTATAGATTACAAAGTGAAAATATTTAGAGGTTTTGTAAACCTCAGACCTTATTTCAGATGCATAGACTTTGGTGGAATGCAACTGGAAGTGCTAAAATGCTAACTCGCTTCCAGGGCTTACGAACATACAGTACTCTTTTAACCTATACACTGAATATCATTTTTGCACTATTTTATTTCTTATTCAACTCCTGTTAGAAAATCAAACAAAGTCATTCAGAATCAAACATCTGGATGTTCATTGTTTTTTTTTATATTTCCGGGCATTATTATTCCTGTGTTTAGGATAGATGTGGATTATTGTTGTGAAAAGCATGTAAAACACATTAAGAAAAATGTAATAATCACAAAAATCAACACCTCTTGATCAGGTTGAAAATTAAAACCCAAATGTCAACGTGTTGAGCTGTATTGGCAACATGTTTAGTTCACAATAACCAATATTCTCTGTCAAGATTTAAAATCAGCCCTAGCACAGCATGTTCCTGTATTTCAATGTGTGAAAACAAGCACGACAGGTGCAGGTTAGCTAGCATTACATAGATCTTTACATCTCCCCAACCCTGAGTTTTAATATCTCTGCCTCGCAGGCAGTCACAGGGATGGCTTAAAGCTCTGAGCTGACTGTGAAGACTGTAGTGTCAGTGCTTCTTTTCTGTTTTCTCCCCCTAAGAACGAGTCTGCGAGTCTACACATTACGCTGGGGGCTGGGAGAGACAGATAAGAACCTCAAAGCAGATCTATACGTCCGAGAGCGAGCTGCCAACTTGGATGATGCAAACTTCCCGGATCCTATGGATTCAGATTTTCACAAGCAGTGTGAAACAAGCTACCAAGTCGTTGAATTAACATGATGTTGATGGTTAACATGGAGAGGTTGATAAATGGCATTGCATTACTCTGGTTAAATCTTTTTTCCAGCCAGATGCCTGTTTTGCATCAGATGGTTGTAAAAGAAATGGCTCATTTAACATATTCATTCCACAAAAATTGAATCGACCAGCATTCCGACTGCAAAAACACTTAATTTCAGTCAATTGGTAATAAACAGCGTGAGTTTTAATTGATTTCACCGCAAGCTGAGCGCAGTTCAAAATAGCATTCATACGGATCGTGTTTCTCTCAACAATCGTTTTGCAATTACTTATATTTGTTTCCATGTGATTCAGGTTTTCGCTGTGATTTCCTTCACCCCCCTCTGCGCGGCAAAAGTTCTCGATCTGAACGATGACAGTCGACGAAACGTAAAAATGTGACTGTCATGATGTCATAATGTCTTGCAGGATTAGCTTTCGTGGAAATGTGGAGTGTGTTGAGGCGTGCCTTAGTGAGGGAAAGTGACAGGAAGGATTAGGGTGGAGATGGAGGAGGTATGTCATATGCAAGTCTTTGAAATCCATCCACTTTATCCATAAATACTCACCTTTTCCATAAGCAATGGAATAAATGCAGCGTTCAACATATAGTACTGACTTTTTTGACCAGGCTGATGTTAGTATTTACACAGACATGCACATACAGTCACTGTAAAAAGCGATGTCCACCTTTGGTCTTTTTATTCATATGCATAATGAAATATTTTATGTATTTATAACTTTGTTTACATGTTCTTAACTGGTCTAAACTGCAGCTCAGCTCTTAAAATATTTTAAGGAGGCTTGGAAAAGAAAATTGTTATAAAAGTTTGTTTTTGTATGACTACACAAACTAATATTACTATACTAGAGGATCAACAAATATTAATGTCAGATAAAATGGTTTGTTTTGTGTGCTTCAAGGCTTTCTATGCATTTTTTATATATTTTAATAACCCCAAAAATTGTATATGCTGTAGTTTCTTTGTCAAATATCATTTAGTCCAATCAATATTTTAAAGTTCAGTTTTTCTGCCTATTTTGTTTCATAAACTTCATATTTTGTTGGCTTAATCGAACCTGACAGCACATTAAAAGCTAATATTGTACAAATAAACCCCCTGGAATTACTTTTTGCCACTATAGAATGTATAATGGTGGTTAGATAATGACAAAAGTTGCAACTTGTTTGATGTGACCGATGTTAAAAATGTTATCGAGGATTTAAAAAAAAAAAACGCTGAAACACGTTTTGAAGACGTTTAAACAACCCCCTTATTAAACAACATTAATAACATTAATCATGCAGGTTCATTATCAAAGATAGACATTTTCTTTTGCTTCCTAAAATCTACTTGACTCAAGATTCTAAGGCAGCATGTGGGGTTTGAATAGGCATGATGCTTCTGTACAACACCTGCAGCTATAATGACTCAAATACTGCTTATAGTCCAAATGACGCTTTTATAAGTTATTCCTAAAAATGAATAAAGCTGTCGATTGGAAAGAATACAAGTTCATACACTTTTAATGGCCCGACCATCAAAGCCTCGGGTTTCATGAATTTTCATGGCGTCTCCACCATTAGGTGAATAAATTAAGTGGTAGATCAAAAATAAAAACAGAAAAAACTCATCCCCTCATATAATTAATTATACAGTACGAGTCGCATAATGATGGAACCCATTTGCTTCATGTCCACATCAATATTGAAGAAAGATAGCTTGTTGCGACCAATCGAGCAGCAGGGTCCTGTGACAGGAAATGACAACATACCCTGGATGCATTCTGTGCTGGTTTTGGGGTTTGGTTAAGGAGGGGTCGTTGGGGTGTCTGGCAGCGCACATAAGCAAACACACACACATAGTTTCTCTGAATAATGGAAGCACTGTGTCGTGGCCTCGAGTTTGCCAACCAGGGTTGGGTCTTTAACAGGGAGGGGCTCTGGAATTTACAATATATGAAAGTAAACAACAAAAATATATTCTGTGGTCTTGAGGAAGCGATGCAGAAAATTTGTAAAGAAAGAAGGAGGGATGAACTAAAAGGGAGGTCAAGAAATTCGGTGTTTTATACATTTAATTCAGATCAGCTAGAACCGTTCTGCTCATTGAGAATGACACCAATCCTATAATGATGAAAATAACTGTTACTTATATTTTCGAATCGATGCACATTGGTAAATACAGAGTTCAAGCTGTGCTTTAACACATAATATACCAACAGTTTTGATGTGAAACACCTGCTAACCAGCTACTTCGTGTCTCATTTTACGTAACCACTTAATACATTTGCAAAGGAAAATTATAGCACAAGCGTGCATACTTTATTGCTTGAGTATTATAATCTCAATATATTTGACACCTACTGAGGTATATACAGCACTTTCATAAATAGAGGAATTTAGATTCTGGTTAGGAAAGCATCTGCGCTTCTTGTTTTGTATCCTATCTCAGACTAATCAAGAAGGTGAATCATCGTTTACAGTAAAGTGGAAGTTACTCATCCTTCCAAACATGCTTACTCAGAAACTTATGACAAACAAATGCATGCTTAGCCCGACAACAAAAAACATACCGTGGATTATGATTTGTATTGAAAAATCATTGAAACCCTTTCTACACCGGACGCTGGCGTAAGGCAAGAATGCATCAGACCAGAAACGCAAGCCCATCCAAAGATATTTCCTTGCGTGGCAAAGTTCCAGTTAATTCCAGGCCAATAGAAGAAATTTTAACAATGGAGCCCATTTTTGAAGCACCGTCCAATCAGATTTTACATGTTCAAAGTCTAGTGTGACCGCAGGTGTTTCAAGCAAATTTAATTGTAAGTTTGAAGTTTTTTTTAAACAAGTGACATCGTACAATAGGTTACGCACTGCGATAAATAACGTTTGCCCCCTTGTCGACATCTCTGTTTAAAACATAAAATTGCAGGTTACTTTATGTCCTTGTTTTTATGTACATAGATACAATTTTACGTATAATTGTACATAAATAAATGTACTTTTACTCACACATTCTCAAACCTGACAGTTCAACTTGAAAATAATGAATATGTTTAATGTTGTGAATCAAGGTTAGGTAAAAAGACAGTTTATATGTTATATGTACTTGCATTCACTATGTTTATTTTTAACATTTTGTACATATTGTAGCTGTACATGAGCTCGCTGCTTCTTGTATTGTGTGGTGGCGTCGTCTGTTTTGTAGTCAGATTTAGGCTTTCTCTAACCCAACTGTACAGATCTACAATCTTAAAGTTGCACAAAAACCCTGAGAACTTAATTATCGTAACTGTTTTGCTAATCCACCTAATTCACTCACCAAGCACTCAATTAGCATTAGCTCTACTATATGTTTCCAAAGAGAAATGCATAAAAACATAATCTTTTTTTTCTCCCACAAACTCAACTCGTCATCACAGTTTGTTAGACACCACCAACACTGAAACCCTCCAAGCCCACAAACACATGTGATTAGCTTTCCACGTCTACATCTGTTTATGTTGCTACATCCTAGCAAGTCACGCGTAAGCCCACCTAGCAAAGCTTAAATGCTGGCAGCACGTTCTACACAGCACGATGCTATCAGTACTGGCAGCTGTGCTGTGCTAGCCGTAGCCATACAAAACACGGAGGCTGGGGGGAGGTACAGCACGCAGAGAGGATGTGGAAGTGGTTAGAAACCGTTGAAACCGTGGTTGAAGAATAAGACTCATGCGGCCACTGCTGGGAAACTGTCGTTAACTGGGTGTAAAAGTCACTACTTGGTTCTTAACAAAACAGAGATGAAACTTTGAGGCGCAGATCTTGTTTTAGCCAGCTGGTTAATGGGGACGGTTTCAGCGAGCGGGGACATTGAGGGCAGACAGGAGGCATGTTTCAAAAATGTGATAACCACCAAGAATGTGTCATACAAAGTTGCCCTGTGAAGTGTCGCAGATAGATAGATAGATAGATAGATAGATAGATAGATAGATAGATAGATAGATAGATAGATAGATAGATAGATAGATAGATAGATAGATGGATATTGGAGGGTTATTTATATCAATAGAATGAAGGCGCAAGCTTGTCTAAGGCGTTAGAAAAGCTCAAATAAAGACCATCACAGGCTCATGACAAAAGTAGGATGAGTACGCAAAGGAGACGATTAAAACTAGAACCTTAAAAGCGCATTTCTCTAAACCTGATCTCAGCAGGGAGCTATCAGAGAATACTTAATCCAAAGCTCGGATTGATCCACAACTCCCTCACAGGTTGTGATTTCATGGGCGGCCGTTTATCGCTGACAAGTCGGAGGAATCATACTGTATAATTAGACCTACGTCCCTTCGTATTCGAAACGACCTCAGGCCTCTAGTTTTAAGATTAAAATATTAAGAGTAATTGGCCTTCTGATGTATGTTAATCCCAGATTGAAGAAAAACAGCTTGGATCTTTCCGACATCTCCTTGATTGACAGATAAGAATTTGTCTCTTTACTTCCAATTTTTTTATAGAGACGAAATGTAGATGTACAGTACAACGGGTATGATTTTATAAGTACTTTGCTGACCTTTAGATGAGTGCATTTGGAAGATTTAAACATTTCTATTTCATTTGATTATATTTTGAAATTTGATCGTTGCTCAGCTCCCATTGCATCATGGGATGAAGAAATGTGTCCATCCGATGCACACTTAAAAATCTATAGGCGAAAGCAGGAGATCATCTGGGTAATTCTCGCCTACTGTTTTGTGCATATTGAGATTTAGGGCATAATGCTGTACTCATTTGCGCCTACTCTACTATATAGTATGGAAGTGGGAGATTTCGGACGCACGGACAGTCACTATTGGTTGGGTGAACCGGCAGTCACACTCCTAAACCCGTTTTATTAGTTGAGCCACTGGAGTTCTGTATGACCAGCATAATCTCACAGGACAACTATTTTACGAGGTGGCTGATTCACTTGAATTCACATGATCTTGCGATTATCTTTAATGTCAGTGACGGTAAGGGTTAGTTGCGGAGTTAGGGCTGGGACATCAGCATTGCTTTTTTCTAATCGTACACTGTTGTATTATTCACATCATATGAATTCATATGAAATAAATTAGCCACCTCACAATATAGACCAGACTGGTCAGAATGCTCTTACAAAATAAAGAGGGTTTTAGAAAAGCAACAGCATCTACATTTTTGGTAGAAAGTAACCAAATAGCTTTTTTGTAGTCATACTCTATAATTGTCTTTGCATTTTGTAATTAACAAAGCAAAAATGTAACTCTTTAGCCCAACAACGTCAAAGAAAATAAACGCTAATTGGCTCCTTACGTAACTTGTTGCATTTTAAGCATGTCAGCCCATAATTATTCCAGAAATAATGAAGCATTAATGATACAAAGCTGAACCTGTCTTCTTGAATATAGCTTTATTTACTGTGGAACCAGCATTATCTTTCTCTGGGGCAGAAGATGTCACATGAATGGAGGGAGGCTGGCTTGACTCGGCGGTACACTCAACCCCCTCTCTCTCCTGAGGGTGAACAATGCATCAGCAGTCGTACATGGCCTACATGCTCACT
Source organism: Triplophysa tibetana (assembly GCA_008369825.1). Classification (NCBI taxonomy): domain Eukaryota; kingdom Metazoa; phylum Chordata; class Actinopteri; order Cypriniformes; family Nemacheilidae; genus Triplophysa; species Triplophysa tibetana. Next base: position 14,126,858 of record CM017906.1, on the reverse strand, counting down.
GAAGCACATTGCTGTGTGGATCCTACCTTGTATCTCTTTAGAGGTCCTTGTGTATATATTTCCTTCGCTTTGGAATTTCATAGCATTTGTAACAAGGCAGTTCCTCAGAAATTTGAGAGTTATTAGAGTGTTCCTGAGAGAAAAAAGTGTTTAGAAATGAGTCACACTCTTTCTTTAGTCATTGAGAGCTTTATGTGGGACACATACACAAATACGTTGGTTAGCTCCAAATTGCCCACCAAAATGCGGTATTTTGAAAGATTTACACACCGTTAAATGTGTTAAGGTATGTGTTGAATGTAAATATGGTATTTTTAATGTAAACTGTAGTTAAAATGATCATGTTTGTAAGAAATGCATTGGTTTGAATCAAATAACATTACCTGCATCTCATACGATATTCTCTTGCTGGTAGGATTAAAACACAGTTTGAAAGTGATTCATATTTGCTCTTTAGATAACATTGCCGTCATTCGCTGTCTGGGAGGCGTGACATGTCACATTGAATCTTCTCACAGCTGTCCTTGCCTTGAGACAGAGATGTGCTTAAACCTCAGGTCTGAGTAAGAATTTTGCCTGCGGCTGAACTTTTCACACCTTACTCACACAACTTTAAAAGCTCACCTGCTTTAGCCGCGAGTGTTATTAGCCTAGCATAAAATAGTGCTCGCGCTGAACTTCGCCAGCATGCTTTGTGTTTTACAAATGCGTTAATTATCCTTAAGTTTATTCTAGCTGTTTTTTGAGTCGCAAAGGAAGTTCACTTTGAATTCAAGGTGCAATACGAGACTAAGAATAGGCCTACGTGGAAATTGAAACAATGTTAACTTTTAACTGTCTAACCCCTTCGAGAGTGTACAACTGTCAGATTAGGTTCCCATGACTGAAACTAAAACATTTTCATCATGGGACTACAGTGTAGCATAATGCTGTTTAAGTTTTTAATTGCATAATGCTTACAATTTTGCTACCTAAAGTGACAGTTTACCGAAAAAAGGCCTTTATGTCATAATCTTTTCATTTCAAATCTGTATGATTTTCTTCCTCAGACACAAAAGAAGCCCATTCACTTCTGTTGTATAGACACAAAACCAGTGCAAGTCAAAAGTACCATCAATCCAAATATCTTCTTTTGTGTCCTTTGTGTCCTCTTACAGGTTTGAAATGACAAAAGATTGAGTAAATGCTGAAATTTTGGGGGTGAATTCTCCCTTTAATAATAGAAAAAGCTGTTCAGTGTTTTTTTATTACACTTGCTGATATTGATGCACAGTATAGCTGAATCTGTAAAAAAACTACCCAGTGCGTATTTTTAAAGGCATTTAAGTTTTATTATTTACAGATTTGAATCCCACAATATATTTTGTTTGTTTATCTCTTACTGGCAAAATTCCTGGAAAAAAAAGATGATTTCTGTGAATGTAATCTGTGTATCAAAATAAACCTACATAATTATAAATATTTTACAAAAATAAGATGGACTTAATAAATCCAAAATAATAGAATAAATAAATGCAAATGGTCATGATGAGTCATTGCTATAATTATATTTAAAAATTAATTTCAGCTGGCTGGACGGTTTTAATGTATTGTCCGGAATATGGGCACTGCCAATTACTGTGATGGACTTTGATAATTTCAATAATGAGAAATAACAAATGTATTCATTTATATAACAATAATTAAAAAACTGTACTATAGTGTAGTATTTGAAACCTGAAACCAATTAGTTAACATATAGTTATAAATTCCTATCAGATATTTTGGATACTATTTTGCACACAATTGAACGTAGTCTTTATACAGTATATCATATATAATCCCATTGGAAGTGGAGACGATACCAGTGTCTTGCATTCTGCATTCTTAGTACAAATAGTCAAGCGAGGTTTTTTCTGTGCCATCTGCGACTTAACACGAACAATTCAGGGCAGAGTAAAATGGACAGTGAATGGCAGACGTATAATCGGAGCGATCGGATGATGTGACTATGGATATAGTCTCGGCTGCCAAAGGGAGAACAGAATTTCCCTCTGTGCTGCAGCTCAATATTTGGCTCAAACAGAAAAGTACACTGTTGTGCTTACACAGTGCTGAGCGCGTGTGCAGGTCCTGAGAAACATGTCTTTAGCTAATAATTTGAAAGTATGTGTTGTATATTATTTACTGTACATATATATTTATTAATTAAATACTGTAGTTATATAACTTGTATGATATTGGTAGGATTTTCGCGGCTACTACAATGAAACTACATTTTGGAGTTAGATGTGTGATCTTATTTGCGATGAATAATTGCACAGCTTCACAGTTCTTCACTTTAATGGCTACTCATGTTTTTTTCTCTTCAGAAAATGTTTTATTCCTTACGAAAGTCATGTTTAACATGCCCGGCTGCCTCATATGGGCTGCCATGTTGAACATTCTGAATAACAGCAGACATTCTGAACCCCTTTTGCTCTTCCAGTTCCCCTCAGATGTTCTGCACAGATCTCGCCCTGGGTCGCTGCCTCTCACGGCTGCCTGCTTTCATGTGTTCACTCCAGGGCTCCAGGGCCAACAGACCCACTCGTCCTGAAACTCACTTCCTGTTCTGTGGCCCCTTGGCACTATGGTCTCATACCACACGTTATGGTGAGGGTTAGTCAAAAGGAGGTATGGGGTTTATTTTGTTTTTAATGAACCGATTGAGACAAGAACTTTGTAACACAAGGTGTGTGATTTGATTCATTATATTGATGCACTTCAAGCATGAAAAACATGTTTACATGAAATACAGTGGTGTGACTCTGAATGTGTGTGATATCATTGAAAATGTGAAAAAAATTAAACCTGCAAATGAGAATGTGAGATTGTGACGGTGAAATCATTTTTTATAACATGTTTGTGTAATTTTAGGCTAAATCCAAAGTAGAAGCAAGTGGTCTTAGACATTTAAAATCCATAATGGCCAGTGAATTCGCAATATTTCTATTTATCAATAAATGTACACTGATACACAAGAGCCTCACATATGTGATCTGGGTTCCTCACATGGTGGTCTTTCCTACCTCGTGTCTTCTATGATTATCTATATATAGGCCTACCAGGTCGAATTATACATATGCATTTTTACATGTTTACCACAAAAATGTATGGAATGTATTTATAGCCATTATGGAAAAGCTTCTGGATTCGAGCCCAGTACCCCACATGCTCGTAATTTTTTACATGTGAGAATAAAGCCGTTTCACTCAGCAGGACTTTTTTTCTTATTCTTAAAAAAACAAAATTGCCATAGTTTTTTTGTTTGGTAGATTTACCTTCAGGGTAAACAACGTTTGCTTTTATTTTTATGTGTTTTGAGGAGAGACATTGTTGAGTCATAATGATGGAAGTCCTTCGTGACACACACAGCTTCCAAAGCTGCATGCTGATGATTTGATGGGTCTAAACAAGATGTGATGAAAACAAAAAGTTCAAGTTAACTAGCAACACTTCTGCTGTAAAGTCATAACTAGATATTTTCCCATGTAAAAGCCATTAATATGATGCTTGGTGTAGTGATTGGTTGCCAGAATGTTGCAGTGAGGTTGCCATGATGTTCTGGCCGGTTGCTTGATGGTTGCCTACTAGCCCAAGTTTCCTTTATTCTGGTCACTAGGTATGACTTGGATGCCTCCTTTGATACAAATCTATGCGATTTTGTGTGTGGAGATTTATTCAAAACAGAAATTACACCACATTACTATTTAACAAGCTGCATTTTTTTTTTTGTATGAACAATGCATGAGAGTTGTAAAGTGGGTCAAAGCTAAATACTTAAGGTTGTTGTTTAAGTACTGCATTTGGTTCCAGTGCATTTGCTTAAATTTTCTGGCCGGTTGCTAGGGTGTTGTTAGTGTTTTCTAGGTGGTTATTAGGGTGTTGCAATTTGTCATGACATCGCTGTATAATTGCTAATGTTTAATGGGTGGTTTCTATAGCGTAGTTATTGTGTTCTGGATGGTAACTGGATGTTGTTGGTGTGATGGTGGTTGTCATGACATTGCAGTTGCTTAAATAACTTTGTTGGTTACTAGGGGGTTGCTAGTGTGTTCTGGGTGGTTGTTAGGATGTTGGCGGTTGTTGACATGGCTGTCAGTTGCAAAAAAATTCACATGTTGTGCGTAGCCTATTGGCTGGAATGTTTTGCGGCAAGAGTCTATTAATATGTACGTGGTGAAAATGGCGGGTAAACAAAGCTACATTTTACAATTTTGAAATACATTGCGAAAACATGAGCAAGAAGAAAATGTATCATCAGTATCCAAGTCAGAGTCTACACAGGATGAGACAGCAAGTATTGCGATAATGAGGCACAGCCTACGTGTTGGCTTTAGCTTAGATAGGACTTCAGTAATGTCGGGTAACAAGGGTTGTGTACACTTGACCATGAAACGTACATTTCCAGGTGCATTATATGTGCACTGAAGCCAGGGTCGTCGCAAGTGGGGGAAAAGGGTTACTCAATACATATAGGGCCTTGGCATGTGAGGGACCTTGAAGTACCTGAAAATATATTTATAATTATTTTACAATTGTGCGTCTACATTTACATTCATGCATTTTGCAGAGGCTTTTATCTATAGCGACTTACTTTGCATTATACTATACATTTGTTCATAATTATATGCAATTCCTGGGATCGAACCCATGAACTTGGTGTTATTAGCGCCATGCTCTAACCTCTGAGCTGCATACTGTGCTACATGCTGAGCCTATACTGCGATAGGCTGTATAAGTGAAGAGGTATGTACTCACATCCCTTCTGAAAGCATTCTGTTATCACTCCCTTATAGATCCGCGTGTCCGCTGTTCTTAGACTTCACAAAAATGAGGCAGGAGACTATGCAAGTTATATTCCGCAAGTTATATTCCGTAAACAAACCCAAAAATATTTGGAATTGAATATACTGGGCAGGCTGCTAACTTTAAAGCAATCATTTGAAAACAATGTACACCGGACTACTTAGTGCATGATGGGACAAACATCTCACGCTTATTGTTTTTATCTGCGTATTGAGGTAGGCTTTGGATATGTACGACGTTGATGCAGTTCTTCTGACATATTCATTGAATCCCTAATAATATAAAAAAATTCAATTAAAATAATAACATGCTAAGGTAAACACGGTCAATAAATATGTACCTAATAAAAAGATGTGCTACTGTATTTGGGCCTTTTTAATAAAATTTGATAAGAGGGGAGCAATTTTTTCTTGACAAACTCAACTTGGCATTCAATTAAAAATATACATTAGATGGCAATTTCAGTTACAGTCCTGAAGTGGCATTATTACTACCACTTATGTAATCCAAAATATCACACATTTACTTATTAAACAGTAAAAAGTTTAATAAGTAAACAGTGTCTATATTAATGAATCTCAATTCAAATTAAATATAGTTAAACTATCAATTAATTTTTAAGGGGATCCCGGGGTGATTTATTAATATTTGAGTATATCATTCAAACAGAAATTAAATTCAGCGCTGAATTATAAGTATAACAATTTACTTAAAAATAACATGGAGGGGCCCAACACATTGCATTTGCACAGGGCCCGATATTCTGTGCTACGCCCGTGACTGCAGCTTGTATAGACTCCGCACAGAGTTATCTGCACCGCGACAAAGATATCATGGCGCGGTACTTTTTTCAATACAGTAAACACTTTGCAAACTTTTATGACTGGTGTGAACAGGCATGCCCGATTTCTAGAGATCCAGAATGAACTTTATCCTCACAGAAATAGTATTGAACTTGAACGATCTAGAGATACAAGGTGAAGCGAAATCTGGATCCATCAGCAAAGTACTGAAACTATGTAACGTCATTTTAGAAACGCTGGCGGATTTTTCTTAAACAATTGGTCAAACGAAACTCGAAACTGACTCAATTATACATCAAATACAGACAAAATGGTTTCTGTTGGTGGCGTTTGGGAAATTGTTTGACAATTGTGCTACCAGGGCTTTACGGAGCAGCAATATAAGTAGGCTAACGGACGATAAGTAATCGCTAATCAAATATCTCAAGAGAAATGTGTGTAATCGAAAAAGTACGCAAAATGGTTTAGACAAAGTCTTGAAGTTAACAGGTGAACCAATCGAGTTTCAGCCCGGCGCTGATTTTTGTCAGGTGAGTTTCTGAGGAGTCCATTTGAACGTTATGGCGGAACAACGCGTCGAATAAAGACGACGGTTGGTTTGTCTTCCCTCGCGGATGCTTTGTACAACTGCTCCGCGGACGACTTCCCAAACACAAAAGCTAAATATGATGATTATACCGTACGACGGCGTTTTAGTGCCACGTCTAAAATGCAAGAAATCCAAAATTTCGAGAATAAAATCGAAATGTAACGAGAATAAAGTCGAAATGCAACAACAACAAACTCGTTGTAATACGTTTTTTGTTTACGTGAAAGTTGTAGATTAAGAGTTTAAATGATGTTTAAGCACGTCATCTGAACCAGTGAGTTAGTTCTTCGTTCATGTCAGATTTTGTCTTTAAATTCAGTTTCCTCCATAACCGCTGCAAATAAAACCCCGTGATTATGCGCCTAAAAAAACAAAGAGTTTCCTTATTGCTAAATCCTAATCTAAATTAGGATATAACCAAATCCTAATAATTATCGTATTACTACGTGTTTATCTCCTAAAATTTCGACTTTATTGTCGAAACATTTCGACTTTATTCTGGATTTCTTGGATTTCTTTTTATTTTTAAAGTGGCACTAACGCCGTCGTAATACTGCCTATGACTTCTTGTTGTGTCGAAAAACTTTTCTGAACAGTAGAAAGAATCAAATAAGGTCATCCGTGACTTTGCGTCTAATGAACCTGCTCGCCGAATTGATCGACTCTCTGGACCATGATGACATCATCGACATTTTTAATAATCTCCCTCGAAGACTCCGCCTTTTCATGTGAAAGGTAAGCCCATGGTTTGAATTGTAGCCGCCGAGCTACTGTATGTTTTAGGCTTTGTTTTCAGTCTAGGCTAAAACGGTAAAATATGTGGTGTAGCCTGTAATAAAGGTGGATATTTTAGTATACATATATACATAATGGGGCCCTCATTTACAGGCCCCCTCAAAAATAAAATTATGGCTTTGAACTCCACTGGTTTGATCGCGGTTGTCATAAAATTGTGCAGTTGTAAAATGGCGGTTATCATCACGTTGCTGTTCAGTTGTTAAGGTTTTCTGGGTGGTTGTTGGGGAATTTAAGTGTGTTGTGGGTGGTTGCTAAGGTTGCTAACTGTGTACTGGGTAGCTGCTAGGCCCAAGGCGTTGGTGGTTGTCATGACTTTGCTTTGGAGCTGTCAAAGTGTTCTTAGTGGTTGCTATGGTGTTTTTAGTGTGTTGCCTGCATGATGGGTTGTTTCTAGGGGATTGATATTGTGTTCTGGGTGGTTGCTAGGGTTTGTTGGTTGTTGTCATGACTTTACTGTGCAGCTGTCAAAGTATTCTTAGTCGTTGCTGCTACGGTGTTATTAGTGTGTTGCTTGCTTGCTTGCTTTAAACATTATGGGTTGTTTCTAGGGGATTGGCATTGTGTTCTGGGTGGTCGCTAGGGTTTGTTGGTTGTTGCCATGACATTGCTGTGCAGTTGCCTTACTCTTCTGTGTGGTTGCTTAGGTGCTATTAGTGTGTTATGTGTGGGTGCTGGTGTTGTTATTGTGTTCTGGTTGGATGCTGCTAGTGTATTGTGTTTGCCATGGCATTGCTGAGCCGTTGCTAAATGGTTCTGGTTGGTTGTTGCTGCATGTGGACCACTTCTGAGCCCAACCGCACCGTGCTCTGGCCCACCTCTTCAACACGAGCTAGGGATCGCTAAACGAACCATTCCAGAGCGCGATACGGAGCTATCACACTAGTCAAATGAACCGGGCTTTGGGAGTCAAACGTGCTGGGACATAGTCCAGATTGGCTGTCAAGAATACGCCCTTAAATAGAACGTAAGGGATTTTTAACATTACATTCCCAATACAAAATATGCGTATTCGTTTACATAAATCATTTTAAAAACGCTTTACGCATATTAATATTTGCTGTATATGACTTAGTCGCACATCCTAACCATTCCAAGGTTTCCTTTTTGTGGAATACGTGGTCGACAATACCCAAATACTTCAACTCAAACCAATACAGAGCTTAGAAAAGGGGGTTCAATTTTTATCCTTTCATGAGTAACCAAGCACCACGCCAACTTCCCGTGCCAAACGTCGGCACCAGGCTGGGCTCATCCCAGCATTGATTAAAGGTTAGCACTGCTGCCCGAGGGGCTCTTTCAATAGACAACTTCCTGTAGTTTAAGACCAGTGATTAACCAGCCAACCCCCTCATTCCCACAAGGCCTCGTGCCTTTGTGAGCAGTATGTCTTGCCTCCCTCTACTTACAGTGCGGAGAGAAAGAGAGAGAGGTTTCGACAACTAACTCAAATATACAAGTGCAATAATGGACTTTCCATTGTTAGCCACTTCATTGTCGCATATAAGGGGTAATAGTGGTGTGACCCCAGTTGCAATAAAAGTCTCAGCATCCCTCCCATCAACAAGCCCTTTGCTACATGGAGTTGTTCTCACATTATGATGCATCCAGGCCCCTCACCCAAAATTAGATGCTGTTTTCGTATATAGGGACCTGTTTAGCATGACAATTGTTCAGTGAATTAGCCATTGTCAAAATGTGGAAGGTGCAGAGCGAGAGAGATGAATTGCTTACAGATTGATGGTTAATTTTCCATCTTTTCTTTATCTGTTTCACTTAAGATTTATACATGTGAAAACATCTTAGTGATGGACTAAATTTGTTTATATGTGCTGTTACATTTAGTAACATCTATAACAGTGTACTTTATATAAATAAAAAGCGACCTAAATCAATAAGCAATGCATACAATTTTATGTGATAGAAAAATTTTTTCACTGTTTTACTGTTGTGAAATTCTTATTAGTCTTTTCCAGTTTCTATCTTACTTGTTATAGGTTTGTTTTCTTGTTTTTGTATGTAGGCAGAGAAAACATGTTCATTTAGAAACAGGTGTTTCAAAACATTTTGTTCCACTGCTCAGTGTTTCTTTTATCTCATCCGTTGAAAATAAACATGACGCAAATGTAAACTTTTCCCTCCCCTTTACTGGAAACGGCAAAAGTTTCACGAATGTTGTCAGATTTAAAAAGAAAAGATTATAATGAATAAATATATTAGTATTAACCTATTTAAAATTACATTTAGATGTAAAGAAACATAGCAAATCGATTGGGTGAAAACATGTTCTTTTTTTGTAATGTACAATGTTGTTTATCAGTTTTTCATATTCGTTGAAAACAGGTCACACTGTCCCCCGTACGCCACACAAGGGTTAAATGCAAAAGGACTCTTAACATCATAAACATCATAACATGCGTGTCACAATGAAAGGTGTGATACACTGAGACGTACTCTGTGGTATCAAGAGTTCCTTTCCCATGAGCAGCACTGCTCTACTTGCGTGTAAATCATTTTTGGGGGCCTGGCCGCGGCCCCCCTTCAGGATGATGGTCTGAACAGCATTGATCTCCTTTTGCTTTCTCACGGCCACCATTCGCCCCTGTGGTGAATGAAAACGACACAGAAACCTCAGAGGCCGCCACCTGCCCGTGTGCCCAACACCTCCCTTTGTCTGAGCCGGGTGACATCATCTGACCCTGGGAACGTGGGGCCCCTTTTGTGTGACCTTCTGTTTTGACTGAGGACATCTTCATGTGAAAGGTGCCTTCAAGTGGCAGAAACTGTGTCACAAAACAGAGGAATGTGTGATGTTTTCAAACAGGTAAGGCTCATATAAAAATTAACTAAAAGGAAGCACTTGGAAACATTTTTGATGCTTCGCTGTCATTTGAGCCTTTATTCAGAATTCGGTTAAGACATCCTTTTTCCATCTGAGAAGTATAGCTCGCTTACGTCCTTTGTTGTCATTTTCGGTTGGTGAGAGGTTAATAAATTCTTTTGTGTTGTCACGTATTGGCTATTGTAATGGTCTTCTTGCTGGATTATCTAAAACCTCCATTAACCAACTACAACAATATATACAGAATACGGCTGCTAGAATTCTGTCTGGGGCCAGGTCTCGTGATCATGATTCTCCTGTTTTGGAGAATTTACACTGCCTCCCTGTCAGGTACCGTATTGATTTTAAAATCCTTATGCTAACATTTAAGGCTTTGCATGACCTGGTGCCTCAGTACCTGTCTGATCTGTTATGCCATGTCGAAATCTGCGTTCTTCTCAGTGTCATCTAGATGTTCCCAAATCACGGCACGTTTTTATAGGGGCACGTTAGCATAGTTGTTGTGCTTGATGTACATTTTCAAAAATGATATAAACAGTGTTACAAAGTTACAAAAAGTATTATATTATATAGACATTTAGCATATTTAGGAATTATAGATAGAGGTGGTGTTAACATTTAAATATTGTATTTAAAAAATGTATTGATCATTTCGATTTTGTATCTTTATCTAATATACTTTGCATTATATACGGTGTACATCAAAAACTAGAGCAGATATGTTTGCGTTCTTGCTTTGTGCACAGATGTGTGTTCGTAGGAGTATGTCTGCAGGGCAGCTGCGTCTAAACTGCCCCCATTCTTACAGGATGTGACATGGCTGTCGGAACGTATGCTCATCATTCATATGCTACACAGAACGCACACAACACACAAACACACAGACTGCTTTAGTTATTACATGGAATGTTGAATAGTCTCTCTATAGGCTATACCGACATAGTCTCAAGAGAATTCGTGACATTGTCACAAAATGTAATCTAGTAATTCGTGTTCATAGACACAAATTTCCCCTTACGTGTCAAGATCTTTTTATTTTACATATTTTAATATGCGCTATCTTTCTTTTGTATAAATGTACATCAACGCAATCTGATGGGAATTCGTACCTATTTTGTGACTTCCTAAAATCTCATTTGCATGTTTTATTATGATTTGATTTTGCCCCTTTGACGTCATTTTTAGGGGCAGGGTTTGGGTGGACCATTGCTTTGCCAGCTCATGCGTTCAGCAAAAATACCATTTGGGGCTTTGATTTTAGGGTTTGGGATGGGGCATGGTGTTGGTAAGCAAACTCCCTAAATATGTACGACTTCCTTTTCAATCTGGTTATAATTTGCGGTCTGTGTAAAGAAAGTAATGCTGAGTGGCACGAATAAAGTTTGTGCTGCTGACTGAAACGACAAAAGGTGGAAATTCGTGTCCATGGACACAAAGAAATAGATTCTCAATTTCATCCCTATGCCACGAAATGCCTTGAGACTGGGTTGTGTATATACACACACATACTGTACCAAACTATAAGGACAAAGATTGTGATGCTTTGATAATTGTATTATTGTCACAATAATACCAGTGTCTGCTTTGTTGATCATTTTGGATATTATTGTAAAAGATAATTGAAACAAACGTGCTAGACAACACTAGACATTTCAATACTTATTATTTCCGTTTTCTTTATGTATTTGACCGCTGCTTTTTCCAACGTGACTTACAGTCCATTCATAGTACATTTTTTATCACATATATGCTCTCTTTCTTTCTTCCTTCCTTCCTTCCTTTCTTCTAGAGAAGAACAGATAGCGGAGGTCTTCGCTGGCAGACCTCTCATTGTGCTCAGGGTTAAATATAACCGAGCGAAACCTCTGAAGCAAATCTGATCTGAATTGCAGGCAAAGTCGAGTGTACGCAGCTGTCGGCAGAAGCATGTATTTTTTAAAGGCTGCCCCTAATGATTCGAGACAGTTGGCAATTACGTAACGCACACTTTTAAGGGCACTACGGCCCAGCACAGCCGTCCCTTGCCCATGTTATATGTGTTGGAGGACGCTTGCCCCTAACCAACATGAGAACGACAACACGTACCTGGGGGGAAAGAAAGAAAGATGGGGTGATAGACTGACAGACAGATAGAGAGCGAGAGAGAGAGTTCATGTGAAATGCACACATACACAAACACTGTAGACTTATTCTAGAAATGACTGGTTCTTGTAAACCTTTAAAAATCTGACTTTTCAAATGGATTTTTCGTTGTGTATTTAATGGAGTCATGTTGATTCAATTATATTAAATAATATTTTTCGGGGTTATGAAAACAGTTAATTTGAATGTTACCACAATATATGACTTCCTCAGACAAACATTTTATTATGTAAACCTGAATAAGGTTTTTCTAATGTTTATAAGCATCTTGTGAGTTCTTGTCTCCACCCAGAGTCTATTTATTATTTTATATCGTCGCTGTCCTACCGAAATCTTGTATTTTTTAAATAAATGAATACTGTGTTGTCAAAGTTGGCAAGCACCTTTTCATACTTTTTATTGGTTAGATATTTGCCAAACCCATTATTAATAATAGTGATTTAAGCCTACAATGAAAAGGTTTAAGATGGACAGCAGCGATTTCTAATAATACTACAATCCACCACGGCAATAGACACATAAAAAAGGTTTAGTAGCTGTTTAACTATTTGTGACCCTGTCTGTGGATCGAATTGTGAGATAGTGAGCATCAAGGTTTGATTTTAACCTTTCGTTTCACTTTGATTTCAATCTTTGACATGGCCTTCACCCAAAAATGAAAACTCTGTCATCATTTACTCACCATTTAGTTCTTACAAATCTTTACAAATGTCTTTGTTCTGATGAACACGGAGAAAGAAATTTAGAAGAATGGTTATAACCAGACAGATTTTTCCCCCCATTGACTACCATAGTAGGAAAACATACAATGGTAGTCCTTTTTAAGACATTGGTATTAAAAGATACAATGTTAACATACATTTCACATGATATGTTTACATAAGGTCATTTGTTATGCAGGATGATTTTATGTAGAAAATGACGTTATCTGGTCACATTTTGCCGCTTCCCCAAAAAAGCCCCTTTGTCCTGCGATAGCATGATTAAAGAGTTTAAAGACTGTTGTTTCTATTAGCTTGCTATTTTTCAATTTTAATGTTGTGAAATTAATGTCTAAGCATAAATGAAGTTTGTGTTAATCTAATGAAGGCCAGATGATGGTCAGTTTTCATCCTCTATTTTTATTTCAAACATACATACATGAATGTCATAATGTTTCATGGCTGTTTTCAATTGACAACCAACCAACAATCCAACAAACTGATTTAAGTGGACAGCGCTAAAACGTACCGTAGCGTAATTGATGATAATTTAATTAAGAAGAATGCGATGTGCTCTACATTTATAAAGAGCAATCACAACACTTAATCAGGTCATAATCAGAAATGTATTTACTTCTTTTCTGTATAATTTTTTGTCATGGATATTATTTTGAATAGTATATTATTAATATATCTAATAGTAGAGACATTCATTGGTAGAGTATAAATATAAAACAGAACTGTTATCCATTTGAGCCTCCAAGCGAACACAGCGAGATAAAAATCATCCCATTTCATTTAGAGACGCCATACGTTCTCCCATATCATTCCAAAGACAACATCACTTATTTACTTTCATCACATGCCAGTGATATTTACCCAGGCATAAATAATAATCCATTTTTGAAATGTTAATGAGCCATGGGAAGAAAAGCCTCTGGCGATTCATCTTCAACAATAGTGAAATATGGCATTCAGCTCTACAATTGCTGAAATACAGCCCCCATTTGCATTTCTGTTGACAAATTATCGGTAGTATGGAAATATGTCTCCGGAAATACCCGGCAGAGTTTGTCTCCTGCTCTGCTTCAAATCATTTGTAAATTCAGACTGGATTACCTCCCTTTTCTGTGCCATAAAAAACCTGCAGATATCACGAGTGGTGAAAGGGTTGTCAAACTGGTTTCTAATCTACGACAGGGATTTAAATAAGTCTTGAATCGCGTTTCAGCCTCAACCCTTCCCTTGCCGCGTCCCTCCCCCTCGCTGCTTTTCAAGACGATCATTTCTTCAGGAGCTTTGGCTAAGTGAGATTAATTCCTGAATCATAAATAACTTGGAACAAGTTTCCGGAGGGCCCTGTAGCTGCGGCGAGGCGGTCGCGTGGGTCAGACTTTTATTTACTTCTGTCAGTTTGCCATCTTTTCTTTGTTTTAATGAAGTGCAAAGCAGTCAGAGAGATATAATCCGAATATATGATGTAACAGGGAATTGTAGACTTCCTAAGTAGACTATTGACTTAAGCAATGTGACATAAACTCCAACATGGATTCCATTCAAGTGTGTAATATTTACTTTTAATTTGGACGGCATGTTAATCCAGTTTTAGTAAAACATACTGTTTTTTACCATGGTAATATCGAGGGTATGTGTACCAATAGAAATGAATTTGCGTTTTTTGAAGTTCCTAGGAACATATGATTTGTTACTGATAACATAGTATTGGCACACTGGTTTATTATTTAGAGATATACTGTATAAATATGTGATGTTTAAAGTTGAAAAGTCATGAAATAAAAAAATTGGCTAACTGAAGCCTAAAGTTTCATAAGAAAGCTTTTAAAACGTTTAGCAGATATTGGTATTTAACATTTGTAGTTAATCCTGCGGATGCAGATTTTAGCCCAATGAAATGTTCTCTAATATGAAAATATATAATGATTCTTGTCACGCTGTGTGCTTTGAAGCATATTAAAAATGAGCCTGATTTATGTGCATTTTCTGATTTTATGTCCCAATGTCTTCGGAAAATACGTCAACACCGTTAACACTAATACACCGACATGAATAACCAGCTTTGTAACTTGTTAAAATATGTATTTATTTTCCTATGGTTTTCTGTCTTTGCCCACAAATCTGTTTAGAGATTCAACTTTGTACACATCAAAATTACATAACAAAACCTCAAATCTAAGGTATTAGAAATATAGTGGACATAAACCCATTCAACTTCAGCTGGACGACATGCTGTTTATTTGAATTAGTTGGATATGCTTTTTCCGTGACAGGGCCTGCTGTGTCTTGTGTACTCCTGAGAGAGGATTATAAATACATTTCATTTTACAAGCTAGTGTAAACTTGCTAATATGCATCCCAACAGAATTGTCATCTTTGGGCTCTATGCTCTTAAAGGGATAGTACACCCAAAATGAACATTCTGCCATCACTTAATATCCCGTTTTTCTTCCTAATAACTTTTACTTGCACATATTTACATTTCTAAATCTGATTATTCTTAATAATCTGTTAACGTGTAAGGTCACGTGTAAATGCATAAAACGTTTTTTTAAGGGAAATGATATAAACGGCATAAGCAAAAAACGCTCTGCAGGGGTAGTTCTTGCCCATTTCCCCAAATTTGCGCTGCATATAAATGCCTTTACCGGTTTTCTCTTAAGTTTTGTTTATGTGCGCATGTCTGACTCCGTTATAGTTAAAGTACCAAACGGAAGTAACAGTAAAATAACGCATAATAGTCAGCTATCAAATCATGCAGTTCATGTTGACACAGCAAAACGAAAAACTGTTGTTGCATTTGCAGGTACTGCGAACATGAGAAGACATACAAAAATACAGCTTCTGACCGATAATCCCGCAGCATTTTTTATTACTAGATGGACTATTGGTAGTGACGTCGCAAGAAACCTGACAAGTCTCAAATGTCCATGTAAATGCGTTTTTCTGTGTAGCCGCTAGCCGGTTCATAAAAATGATGGTAAATGCGAAAAAAACTGTTTTATTTTATATGCAGATTTTTTGGTATATGCACTCAATTATGTCTAATTTTACAGATGTAAAGCCTGCCCAACTTTTATTCTCTTTTAAATGTGCATTTTAGCAGCTCAACAGCCTCCAGTCCCCACTCACTTTCATTATATAAAACATTTAAAGGTGAATGATGTTATGTAGATTCTGAAAATACATTAAAATATTAAAACAAGTGGTCGGTTAGTACCGTAGAAAAAATCATCGGTTTGTTTTTTCTTCTACACTGACCTAGTGAAGCCAGAATACATTAAAATCCGCTCATAGCTCTTCATCTTTTGAAGCTCAATCGTCTCTTTAAACACAGAAATAACTGATCTTGCTGGTTAAGTTTGTGATAGGCACTTGAATTTTGCACATATTAATATACCAGATGAGAACAAGCCACGAGGCACTTCATGGCTATCACGCCAGACACTTGTTAAAGCGAAGCTTTGGATTCATCAATGCCTGTGAATAATTATATGTCCAAAAGACGAACTTAAACGTGGCTTTGACTGCCAGATGTGGTAAACCGAGCTGAAGGCTTTGACAACCTTGACGGTGGCTTTGACGTTAATCTGACTGCTGTGTAATGTTTCGTATCACTGTGTTTGTATTCACATTTAATTACTTCATTAGTTTTGCTGTAATAAAGATATAATTACATTGTCATTACATTGTAGTAAACATTTTTCTTCTTTGACCACATTTTTTAAGGATTTTACTCGTCCAGGTGACAGGGTCAAGAGACACGCACACCAAATGAGGAATGTTAGTTGTGACCCCAAACAAAGCTGGGTGTGAATACGGAAGGTGTGTACAGCTGTATACATTGACCACTTACTGTAGGTAGCACGGAAGGGACTAGCCGATACTATTAAACATGTGCACACGGCATTTTATGTGTCACTTGAGTCTATTCTTCAGAAATGAGAACTTTTGGATTGAAATATATTACATTTTTAAAGTTTTTTATATGCAGCTGTTGAATGGACAATGCTCACTGCTGCCCAGTTGCATGCTGGGATTGTGTTTTCATTATAAAATCAATTCACTGACAGATCTTTAAATACATTCTCGAATTTAAACTCAACATTTTTAGCAAACCGTTTATTTTTGGTCATTCAGTTTGTTAGATGTTCATACAACATTCAGGTTGTTTGAAAAGTATAGGCAGTGTATTTTTTATTTGGCTCAGAGCTCACGACTTCAACAAATCTGACAGATCTTTTCATCTGTGAATTATAATAATAATAACAACGATAATTATAATGGAAATCACATCACTGTTTGCGTAGACGAGTCGCATACCGTCATTGCAACATTTCCCATCCTGTAAACCGCTCTAGTGAATTAATGCAACTGCCTTTTTCATTACAGCAGCGTAGCTAATTTGTTTGAATTGCAGGCGCAGAACGCAAGAGCCATTCATGTAATTTCTTGGATGGTTCCCAGAACCCACATTATTGCATAAAATACTTCAACACAAGCAGGTAAATGGAACCGAAATGTACACTGTGAGCCGTTAGCGAACGACATAATTCCCAACGTTTTTATTCAACGTACATTGAGAAAATACATATGCATTATTTGCACAGCCACCACATTTGCACATCAGCTCTCGGTGTGAGTCCCTGACATCACTTATGGATTTGAATGTCCAGCGTCATGTATTAACAGTATAATGACGACCTATGAATGAATGTTCATCCAGCTATAAATTCATCTAGTGTGTCTAAAAGAACATATATATGAAGATAATTCACACGGTTTTCTTACAGGTCAGCAGCGCCTGTTTAACATGTATGATAATCTGTTCATTTAAATGTGGAGGCATGTGATCCATATGGATGCATTTGTGTGTGCAAACGGGGTCACTTCCTCTAGATAAGAGGATCTGCATAATAATGTACAGATGGTAAACTCTTTTATTCCTCAAAGGCAACGTTTTTTTTAATTAGTTCTCACAACAATTTATTATTTATTATATTATGTATTGGCTAATGTGTTATACAGTAGGCTTTATAATAATAGATGAATTTATGAAATTCCAGTTATTACATTTTTTTATTTAAAAATGATTGAAACTTAAAGGAGCAGTTCAAACAAACATAAAAACTCAGTTATCATTAACTCGCCCTCGAGTTGTTCCAAATCTGATTACATTTCTTTATGATAAATACAGAAAAAGATATTTGGACGAATGCTGGAAACCAAACAGTTCTTGGCCACCATCGACTTACATAGGAACATTTACAATGAAAGTCAAAAGTGTCCCACAACTGTTTGCTTTCCTACATTCTTCAAAATATCTTCTTTTGAGTTCAACGAAAAAAAAAAATGCAATTATTCCTACTATGTTAGTCAATTGTGGCTAAGAACCGTTTGGTTACATTCTTCCAAATATCTTTCTCTGTGTTGATCAGAATATAGAAATTTAAACACAACTTGAGGGTGAGTAAATGAACATTTTCAATATT
Organism: Triplophysa tibetana; assembly: GCA_008369825.1. NCBI lineage: Eukaryota > Metazoa > Chordata > Actinopteri > Cypriniformes > Nemacheilidae > Triplophysa > Triplophysa tibetana. The sequence continues at coordinate 14,108,649 of CM017906.1, read as the reverse complement.
TGGGTTTGACAAAAGTTTGACAAAAACAATGTTAAACACAATTTTTTTTTTCTGTGCCATCACCATTAAATGATTTATTAAAGTATTAAAATAGTTGATTTACATCATATTCTATACTGGGATACAACTTAAATCTGTACTTGTATTTATACATTTTACAGAAAACTTTTATATAGAAATCTAACAATTTCAGCAGTCAGTCAGATATGATTGTGTTTTTTGTTAATCCATCATCATGTCAGACATGCAACCACACGTCAGATCGCTCCATCTCTCTGTTCCTCGTGTCTGAGCGTGAGAGGAGGTGATTTGATGTGACGTTGCGGGCACGTCTGCTCCAATATCCCGAACGTTCCTCAAACTTCAGCAGCGATCACAGAATTTCTCCTCGCTCAGATCAACCGCTATTCCACGTGTCGCCCTTCAGGGAAAAATCAATCCGGTTTGCTGTGACTCGTGTATGTATTTCTGCAGCGCGAGACGACACGTTGCACTGACGAATATTTAAGTGCAGGTATGTTAACAAAGTCAGGTTTAAAAATATATACAGTATCCTTCATATTAATCGGAGATTGTGTAGAAGGCTGTGTGTGATATTATGCTAAATGTAAGTAAAAGATTAATCATTTTTCTACAAATTTAGATTTACATATTCTTAAATGTTTAACTAATCTCTTTATGTTGGTATTTTTGGTAAATCTCCCATTATTCAAAATCCAGGGTTTTATCTTTCTAGCTTAAGCTAGGCCTGTTTCTTTTCCAGCTGTACAAAAGACTACATTTGGACAGGATTTGGGAGATGTGGGTTCACAGTTAGGCCTGTGACATCAGCAGACATAAGAGTCATTCTAGAGGGTTCATCCGCCAGGGAGTTTTTTTTTTCGCCTCGGCTGACCCCCTCTAAGTACAGCCTTTGAGGTTCCTCTGGGGTTTAAAAATAACTTTCGCCAAATTCTCTCTCGGCTTCGGATGGCGGGGATTTCGTGCAGTGAGCTTTAAACATAAACAGTGGCGTTTACCCTCTCCTTTTTCCTTTCGCGATTTGGAACAAGAGAGGTCCAAAAATATCAGGTGTGAACAGAGAACATCAGTGTGCTCACCTCCATCTGTAACGGATGTCTTACTTAACACGCTCAAAGCACATTAAGAGGAATATAAAGTAAACACACCTACATGTTTACCTGCAGTATGTATCTAAACTGGGACATTCTTTAGACTATAAATTGTTTCTATATACATAAGTAGTTATAACCCAAAACCACACTCTTACCTTAACAGAAAACTTTTTGCATTTTAACCATAGAAAACGTTATTTACTTTTCCAGTGTTTTGACAAACATGGGCATCCCTAAAAGGAGGTTTTGCTTAGATTTGTTACATTTTACTCACCTTTGGGTACAAACTGGTGTTTAAATATGGTAAAGTAGACAACGCCACCACACACGCACATTAGGTTCCTATACATTGTAGTGACTTTCCATAGACATAATGACTTTTATACTGTAAATACAGTGTATTCGATCAAGTAACCCTCACTCTCAGATCAACATTTAGTAAAATAATCAATTTTATCCGCTAAAAGAAGACGTAACCTTTTCTTACACTATATATTCCATTTTAGAGTGTTTTTATTTACAATAATGTATATTCCCCAAAGGGAGGTTTTGCTTGGTTTTGTCTTGTTTTGCTCACTTTTTGGTAGAAACTTGTCCCCAGAATATAGTTAAGTGGGTACACACACACACACACACACACACAAGCACAAACCACACCATGATCATCATTTTTTTCCACAACAATCCCCCCCCCCCGACATCAAGACAAAAACACCATACAAGAAATTAAATGACCAACATAAAACTACATTAAAACTGTTATATAAAATTAATAATTTTTTTAATAAATCAATCGATAATTCAGTATTAATCAAAAAACGGATGGGTTACACACATTTCTTTGATCCTTTGATTATAAGAGGGTCTTTGAGTCTCTTTCATTTTGCCATGTTCATATTTGTTGCATAATGCCCAAAAGAGGACTATGTTGACTGTTTTTAACGGATAGTGCCTGGAGCAAGAAACTGTTCTTATTACAGGATGTCAAGTCAAACATATGATTTAATATGACTGTAACAAACATCGCTACAGTACACCAAACGTCACAAGATTTTTTATGTAATTGTGAGCAAGAAAGAAAAATACTGACCACAGAATGTTTATATATTTGTAGTTTTTAACAGTTTTGGATTGCTCTAGCATTCTGTATGGATAAATATTAGATTACAAAACCATCAGTGAATTGACGAAAACAAGGTTCATTAGATTCATTATATTATTAGAAATGATGTTACTGAAAAGCAATACGTTTCTCCATCTCAGTAAATTTGCGATTTAAATACCAGTACATCTTAAAACACACATTGTACACGGGACTGTATGTACAGTACATAAACTCTTTGGTTATTTTATTATCGTTCCCCCGCCTGCAGCACTACAGTTTGCTTTAGCACGCATCACGCAGGCCGAAAAGCCTACGGTTCTGACTTAGCTCACAATTAGCTTCATTTAAGCTCCCAGAATGGGTCTCATCTCAGAACAGGGGGTAGCGATTTCCCCAGCAGCAATAATAGTACGGTCTAAAGCAGCATGCAGCAGCGAAGTGCAGCTGTCCCGTCTAATGAGATTTTAAAGTGTTCCCATAATGCCTCATAAATGGCCCCTACATGGGGAATTATATGCTGGAAACGTGGAATCTGATTGGTGTTCAAGGGGGTGGGGGCGTCTGTCATCTCGGTTCTGTGTTATCGCGCAACAATGAGCCGTGCGATAGAGCGTCACAGTTATTTGGGACGGCGGCCCCGCCAGGCGCTCGCGTTCACAATACATACAATCATGAATTAGTCTAGCACATGTATCGCTTACTGCCGTCCTGTTCTATGAGACGCTCTGAATTGAAAAGGTCTTGTTTGTGCTGGCTGTAGGGGGCCAACAAAGCTGAACTTATATAACAGTACGAGTTTATCTGTAACCTTGTGTTATACTTTTTAATATGGGAATAATAAAGAGGACAGACAGCTTCACATTAAGCAGTTTTATATTATTATTTAAAAAGATTATGAGGACGTTTTTAGATAATAAAATCAATTATCCATGCATGTCTTATACAAATATAAAGTAATGTGGTGGTACCGTGGTAAAGTGAGGTTATTATAGAATAAAGCATGGTACTAAATGAATGTCATGTTTTAACACTGTATTTGTAATGTACAACACAACTTTTTTGAGTATTGCATATCCAAACATCATGGTATTAGCATAGTACCATTATTTTTAATAACAGCGTGTACTTCTATGATAAGGTACTAAATTGGCATATTCATTAACTGTGGTTTTATAATAGTTAAAGTGGGATGTTAATATTTTTATTATAGCAGTTTAACAGCAAATAAGCATGACAACTACAGTGAGAGCATTGTAAATTTGCGGTCACAACATTTTAACTACAAGTAATACAAATCGAAGGTAACTGTAGTAAAATCATAGTCAATTTGAGAATACCGTGGCTACTATAGTTTTACTACAGTAAAAAATAAAATCAAAGGTCACTGTAGTAGAACAGGGGTTAATTTGGGGTTATGATTGTTTTAATACAAGAAATAATCTAATGGTTGTCAGAGCCGATAGCTTCGTGGGCAGTGCTCCGACACACAACGTTTTAACTACAACTAATACAAATCGAAGGTTACTGTAGTAAAATCATAGTCAATTTGAGGATACCGTAGGCTACTATAGTTTTACTACAATAAAAAAGCAAATCAAAGGTCACTGAAGTAAAACCATGGTTAATTTGGGGTTATGCTAGTTTTATTAAAGGAAATAATCGAATGGTTGTCGGAGCCTATATCTTCGTGGGCAGTGCTCCGACACATGACGCATCTCTGCCTCCGGCCACCAGAAAACGAGACCCGGCTGGAGGTCCTGTGTCGATCCCACACCCCTCACTTGACCCTATACATTTCCTGTCAAAAAACCTGGTCGTTACTGTAGGAAGACCAGGGTAAATTTGAGGTTACTATTGTTTCGTTGCCAATTAAAAAAATAAGGAATAGGGTTACCATAGTAAAACCATTGTTCATTTTCTGGTGTTTGTCATGTTAACACTGTAAAGGAACACCACGGTACAAGTCTGGTAACGTTTTTATTGCTAAAGTACAGTATCGCGCATATACAAATACCATAGTGTGTGGTGTGTATAACTTATCCAATATAGTAAACTAAGTAGTATGACTTAACATAGCGTGGTATACTTACTGAAGTTTACTATTGTATTTTGTTATATTAACTACTATAAACTGATAAACGGTAGTAGACAACATATCATTGCGGTCCTTCTAAACCTCAAAATTTCAGGAAATGTACTTTTTAAATGATTATGTATTTTGTTGTCAAAGTTGACAAGCACTTTTTAATACTTTTTATTGGTTTGATATTTGCAAAACCCGCTGATAAACATAAAGGGTGTCTAATAAAAATTTATGAAAAAAAATAAAAATCATGAAAAATGGAGATAGGACAGTAGCGATACGCAGTAATACATGTAATTTTTTACTATAACATTACTGTTTAAAGATGTTACAGTTTACTATAGTAAATACTATATTGTGTACTGTACATGTTCAAAAACACCACAGTAATATCTTTATTAGAGACTGAATATACCACGTTACACACAATGTGCTTCGATACGTACATAATAAAACTGTAATCGATTAACTGTTGTTTTTCCGCACACAAGTTGAATTAATGAATTCTTCATTGTCGGGCGTGAAGCACTTGAGGCTGAAGATAAGGAACGAGAGACAGAGGGAGACGCGCAGAACGACCAGCTGTGAATAGCAGCCCAAACAAAACATGACTGTATCAGGCCATTGAACACTGTGTGGGTTGTGTCCTGACTCAAGACGTCTTTTGTATGAGATATGTAGCCTCTTTGTGCGCCGAGAGACCTTGTTTGCATTAAAATACTCAGTCTGGGGTCGGGCTGTCTCGAACCGTCGCGCGTGCACGTTACTCAGAAGCCTATGAACGTACTCACAGCGAGCTCATTCATGCTGCCTTTCAACAAAAACAAAGTTATAATGCCTGCTCGGGTCGTTTCATTCAGCCGAGTATTAGAATATCAAATGAATCTACAAGTGCACACCATGCTGGTAAAGCCGGCGTGAAGATCCAGCGTGGTATGAACCCAGACCTGCTCATCATCTCCGCAGTCAGATGTCGGTATTGATGTTATGGATCTCCAGCTGTGGATGGAGGCGTCACCTGATGCTTGGCCGTCTCTGACTCGGTGTTATTGTCTCCGTGTCTCTTTAGTTACTGAAGCAGGACATTTCTGTTGGAGATGGAGGTTTGCCACATGTGTTAAGACATTTATAGTCATAGATCTGTCATCAGTGAAATAAATGAATCTCGAATGTCCAAAAACACAATGTTCAGGATTGGAGGAATTCAGTTGAAATCTATTGAAGTACAAAGCAAAAATGTTGTAATAATATAAATAAAAGTGGGAAATAAAGAATCAGACCCCGGTCAGTGTATTGTGGCAAATCGGGAGACCTCAGAGATGCCTCTCTACCAATGGTGTGAATGTGGGGCATGGCTACCTGTTTGTCCAAACAATGGCAGATGAAGTGTTTTTAAATATCGTTACTTATTATGTCTGAAACATTTTGCATTTATTTAGTATTCAGGTAAACTAGAGTGGCTTGTGTTTCTTCTGAATCAGTAAAACAAGTCAAATAAAACAAAAGCGTGCCACAAACAAACAAGAAAAAAATGAATGGGTTTACTAACATGCTATAGAAAACTGTAAACATAAACAATCAATGTCTAAGCTTTATTTTCAAAAATGCAAAATGCAAAATAATCAAATGTCTTTGTGAAACATGATGTGTAAAAACAAACAATACTGTGTATTTTGTAGTTTTACCATTTTTTTTTGTAACTTTTTACATTTAAAATGTACCCAAGTGTTGTTTATGCGGCTGTCATGAATTCAATAAACATATGTTACTCTGGGAAAAGCAAAAATCATCTGCTAAATGCTTTAAATATAAATGCAAATATCCCGTTCCCAAACTTCACACATTTGCATTTACTGCCACACAGATACGCAACATCCCAACAGTCTGTTAACATGCATGAAGAGTAACGGCAGGAAAACATCTGATCTGCTCTCAGTCGATATGTTTAGTATTGAGCTTGAAGTGTGCAATTAAATATGATTCCGCTCCATAAACAACACGCACTAATTACAGCTTCATACATGTACAGTATATGTAATGTAACCTATTGAATATATAGAATGCTTTAATCATTTACATTCAGATACAAACATTATATATCGCATGAAATATGATATGGTAATCGTATGCATGGGTGGAGTTTCATGTGACAGCTGAATGCAAATCATGCTTCAAAGATTTACTTATGATTTATTTAAGGGGGAAGTGTCTCTAATGTGGCTCACCGTGAGGCCTGCTTGTGTTCACCATATTATGGTGTCCTATTTAATATATTCCCTTGTGTAGCTTTAACACGTAGTTACATGGTGAAAGGGTCAAAGATATAATAGGACAATTTTAAGGTTCATATACTGGCATTGAATTGGTTGCATTTCGATGCATTACAGTATTTACAACACATTTTTTCAGAAATAATACATTTTTGTATTTATTTGTAATTTTTTTATAAACAAATGTTTAGTATAATCCAATGTAAGTCGCTTTGGATGAAAGCGTCTGCCAAATGCGTACATGTAAATATTTTTACTCAATATGTGTGTGGCCCATACTTGGTGAGATGCATTTTTTAATGATTTAAAAAACACTCCGAATTGATAAGATATACTGTATATACCTATTTATCAATATATCTGAACAGTTCTGAGTGATAAGATATTAAAAACAAACATTCAAATATTTATAATAATAATATGCAAAATTATACACGCAAATAAATAATATATAGGTGAATTTTTTGCTGGATTTTAAGCTAGTATAGCCATCACAGAATAAAATATAAATGTATATCATTTTTTACTTATTGTATTTGCCTATAAATGCATTGCACACGCACGTCTTTGTATTCACTTCTTAGCTAACATGCGCCATCTTGTGTTATTAGCATGTATTACGTAGCACTTTTATGTAATTTTAGTTTTTATTTGAAGTTTACACATCTGTTTTGAACACCTGGTGGGGACACAAATAGGTTAAATATGCCATTCGGAGGGTGTGATGCATTCTGCACTGCATATACCGCAATGTACCGACCTAGTTGATGCACAATTGATATACACTTCAAAAACTGCACGCTTAATTCTGCAAATGCGATCGTGTAGCCGCAATACACCCACAAGTTGTTTGTTACATGAATTCTTTTTCGCTTTGTGGCAAATAAAAATGTAACGAAAAGATGTTCAAGCCTATATCCTTTATTCCTTTTTAAGTTACATAAAAAATCTGCTTAATATGAAAAATGCATTAAGATTTCACTATTCGGAAGAAAAGTGAAGCAGTTTGATGACAGCCGTGTATAGCAGAGACTGCTTTGTCTCCTTCTCCCTATTTTTTCTTTACAAAAAACACTCAATCCCATCAAACAGTTTCATAATTTCAAACGTAATGAAATAGATCTAAAAACAACAGTGTGCTTTCCAAAAATATTGAAAATATGTGTTTTAAGGTGTTATTTTACAATACATTCAAAAATGCAATCTGAAATGCGACTAATAATAAACAGTATTGACATATTTCATAAAACAGCATTATTCAGAAATTTGACTCAACCCTGAGATATAAACCCTTAAAAAGCGATGTAGCTGTATCGTATATACTGTAGATGTACAGTAAATATAAAAAATGAAATAAATGTCCATCTATTTTGATAGCTTTTTCTATCTTTATGGCCAAGCTGGCGTCTCATCCTTAAGAGACTTGGTGTCAAACTAGCAACGTTTGATCTTAAGTCAGGCCGAAGAATGTCCACAATACTGACCATCACAATATGTTGTTAGGATGTTGTTTAAATGTCTACAGTGACAGCCGGTCCGTTGGTGGTGCCCTCAGTGGAGGTTATCTCACTGGCTCCCTCTGCTGGTGGTGGTTCGGCGCTGGTATTTTCTGTGACAATGGCAGGAGTGTCTTCCTTCTCAGTGCTCTCTTTGGCATTGCTTTCCTCCTCCTTCTGGTCTGTGCTGGTACTGCTGGCGGGCTCAGAGAGGAGTGCTGTGGTTTCGTTGATGATTTGCACACTGTCTGAAGCCGGGGACTTTACACCACCGTTCTGCACAGAAAAGGCGCTCTCCAGTGCCTCATAGAGGAACTGATACTGTTCCTGTGGGAAGCATGTAGAAGGATTTTAACATTGTAAAACACCGTTTTTTATAATCTTCTTTTGTATGCCGAGTAACAAACAAGAATATATTAAAGATAGTTTTGGTCATTTTGGGGGTAACAAAAAGATTTTTAATGATTTATAGTTTTTAGACAAACTGAGGACTCACAAATGTCTGGATCATTCCCTGTCTCTCCCTGCGCGCATTTTTGGCCGCCTGTAAAATATCCACCAGCTTCTCCGTAGATGCGCTGTCCATGATATTCCACAATGCACAGAAGATTCCAGTACGAGCAGATCCATTTCTGGTTTGATGCGGTTCAGAAATAGGGTTAGAAATCACTAAACTAGCCTGTGGATGTTTTTATATGTATGTATATGGACTCACTGGCAGTGCACCACGATAGGAATGCTCCGCTTGTTATTGCTGTTATCATAACCACCGCTCTCTTTAATGTGCCTCATCATCTCCATCAAGTCCTGAGCGTTCTCTGGAAGCTCACTGTTTTTCCACCTGAGGAACTGATACTGGTCCACTTCAAGCACCTCTTTCTTCTGGCAGAATAAAAGATCAGTTTTATGTTGACGATAAGGAAAGTTATAAAAGTATGATAAACACCCAAAAAGCCTAATTATTTTATAAATATTGCGCAACGTTGAAGAGAAAAGATCATGGTCACCTTTGTGGACTGGATTTCCAAACGCCGTTTAACGTACGCTGGGAAACTTTCCGTCTTTTTCACCTCGATTTCCATCTCTCCGAACACAATCTTTTCATCTCCCCAGTACTGCGAGCAATAATCCTGGAGAAATATAGAGTTGCCGTGAAACGTCACACATTTCTGTCAATTTACAGTTTTTCCAATATATTTTGGGAAGATGTACCATCTCATTTTCTTTGCAAGCGGTAAGCATGACTACTGTTTTAGTTTGTTGTTGATACAGTATCCGCAGGAAGTCTGCTCTTGTGTCGGGCAAAGGCCCCTGTGCTGCGATCAGACTCTTGGTACACCAGTAACCCTGTTTAGAAAGCAATGAAGAAAGAAGAAATTTAGTGTGATCACTGATCAATACTTGCTTATAGACATATAACACGCACAAAAAACTTGGATTGAAACAACCCAGCATAAGTATGTTGGCTAACAGTATGTCTTCAACAACAAAAAATGAATTGCTGTACATTAATAAATGAAGCATTGATGTATTCATTTGATTCCTCCTCATCCTCTGATGAAGAGTACTCTTCCTCATCCTCTGGATCACTGGTCTGGTTGGGCTCCAAGTCCAGTCTAAACAGGACTCGGTTAAAATCATCTGCAATAGAAACATTCACATAATGATTTTTAGTTATTTGCATTCCTGGTGCTAACTTGGATACAGTATTTAGCTTTAGCCACATTTTATATATAAAGAGTTAAAGGTGTAGTTTGTAAAAACTGCCGCTAGAGGGCGCACAATCAAAACAACAAAAATGCTTGATGATGATGTGGAGGATTGTCGAATGATGGGTTTTGATGTCTTCAACTCCACCGCTGATGATCATCAATCAGACGGGAACGTGAAATCATGTTAGCGGATGAGGAAAAGTTTTATAATTGTTGCGAATAATTGTGGTCCATTAATAAGTGACTGCTCGAAACAAGTTAGGGGCTCGCTCGACGCTAGACACTACTTCTGCGTTCATCCACGACACTGTTGTCATACGGTTTCTTGGTCAGTTAAGGCGGTAACAAAGGGCAATGTGGATATGATGCATTGACTGCACAGCCCCGTGTCACTGTTTAGAATGGCGATTTTCTCACGACTAACAAGTAGTTGGAAACATTTGAGATATTATAAGTACTCAGCTGAACAAAATATATAACACTAGCTTAGTGGTTTTTGGATATTTTACTGCAAAATTGTTACAAACTGCACCTTTAATTAGCAAAAACACCTTTTTTTGTGTTTTCAAAAGTCATGTTTTTTTAGTTGTGTTTTATTGTGTTTGTAGCTGTATTTTTTGTTATTATTACTCATCAAAAGAACCCAACTGGAGTTTGATGGATATTAATTACATTGAAAATGTAAAATAACTGAGATATCTTTTTTTGTAAATGATCTCTTCATACAAAGCTGATGGTGGTCACTCACATGGGACAACAGACGAGTTGCGATTTTTCTTCTTGTTCTCCTCGCTGCTTGCCGTTTTAAATGTTCTCCAGTTTTTAAACTTGGGGAGTTTCTTTAGAAAAGAAAAGGAAAGAAATGAAAAATCACAAATAGTCTGAATGTGGTTTGCTGTTGTGGATATCATATTTTCTTCATCATCCAAACAGACGACAAACCTGGAACTCCAATTCAAGCAAGCTGGGGTCATTTCCATCTTTCTGTCTGAGACCGTTGAGCTGTGAGTGGAATTCAGACAGCGGGATTTCTGTTTCTCCGAACTGGTTATGTTCTATCAGAGCTTGGTGGATCAATATGTACTGGGCCTGTATAAAATATGAACACACAAACACGTCCACATGTACATTAAAAACATTGTTGTTAAAATATTCTGTCCTGTTTATAGGCTGCTGGATTGTGAAATAAAGGGCGATACACTAAATTGACCATATTGTTATTAGCAACGAAACAATTTTCCTTATTGTCAGATTTTCCAAAATGTGAAATTTAAAACGTAATAAATATATTAGAATTTTACAATAACGTAAATATAAAACACATAATATTAATACCAGCAACAATTATTTTGCCAAATCTTACGCCGGTGTTACACACCAAAAGGGTACATTTTCAGATTTAGCACCAAGAGAATTGTACATATTGCTAGATTTTCCTAAATTAGTTTTTGAACATTTATAATGTAATAAATACGTATATTTCAATTTTACAAAAAAATATAAATATAAAACACACAATTTTAATATAAGCAACAAATATTTTGCACAATTTTCGGCTGCTGTGACACTAAATGGATTTCTTTTTTTTATTTAGGTTTCACAATTGTCCAAATTTCTACATTTTCTATTTTCCAAATGAAAAGTTTATTTTTTAAAAATAATAAATACAGACAACTCGGTTTAAAAATATGAATTAATCATGTTTTTTACTGTGCTATCGTGTTTTTGTTTTATTGTCAGTTGTATTTTTTTGTTATTATTACTTAATCAAAACAAGTCCAGTTGAATTGGTATTAATTGGAATGCACAAAAAGTTATATATTTTTGCAAATGAACTTTTCAAGTAATAAAAATATAAATTAATTTTAATAGTCTCTAAATATAGCAAATACATTTTATTATACATTCATTTAATCATTTTAAATATGTCTTTACATGTACATTTTTTATCTAAGAAAACATGACAATCATTCATTATCAAATAAATCTGGACAAAATTGAACATCGTTTTGTTATTTAATATGACGAAATTAAAATGCTTTTTGTGTTCCTGACTGTCTTTTGTGCATACTCAATAAAACAAAAAATCAGTATCGAGATGAAGATCTGCTTTTCTTCATTGGTCTCACCTCCACTTGAACCATGAGGCAGCGCTGGCGACGTAGTTTGGCTACATATCCATAAATGTCCATTCTGCCCTCCGCCTCAAGACTTTCAATCATGGCATCAATGCAAGTGTACGTTCCTGTGCGTCCGACCCCCGCGCTACAGAGAAAACCACCGCATTAATATACAGCTACATCCTCTCGTGCATCACCTCATATTATTTACGATCTTTATATAGTTGTTGGATATTTTCTGTGCGTTTACCTGCAGTGGACCACGATAGGACCACTGAAGAAGTTCTTGAAGGAGTTGACTCTTCTCCTGAGCTTCAGAAGCAGACTGGGGTCTCCAGGTACACCATGATCCGGCCAGCTTGTGAACTGAATCTGAGTGACTTCTCTTTCAGAGGCTTTCTCTCGTTTCTGTAAACACACACACACTGTTAAAAGTGTTTAATGATGTATTAATATAACGTACATAGAATAACTAAAGATCCTCTCACATTGGATAAGAGCAGGTGGCGAATGACGTAATCCGGGCACTGTTCCTCTGATCTGATTTTCACTACAAAATCTTCGTATATTTCAGTTTCTCTTTCTAAATACGGCCAGTACTGCGCACATTTGCTCTGAATGGTGAAAAAAGCAACAGTGAGTTATAATTCACATTGTTGCTAATGTTAATAAGTCCGAAAAAACTGAGACTAGGCTTACCTTATTTCCTTCCTCACAACGCGTAACCATGACGATGATGGATGACTTCTGCTCCCAGATCATTCTCCAGAAATCATCAATGGTCTCATCCTTGGGTCCTGGAAAATAATATAAAAAATATATATATATATTATCCCATTTATAAAGTATAGGAACGTTCTTTTATGAGTAAGAGTATATATATATACCTTGGGCTGCAATGTATTTCTTCGGCTCTTTGTACCCCTGAATGAAGAAAAAATGAAAATATGACAACTCAAAGACTGATATTATTCATAAAATCATTCTTTTATAAAAATCCTTACCTCGATAAAGCTGGCGTTGATGTAGTCATTGCCGGCATCAGTCGAGAGCACAACACGATTATAATCATCTGCCAAAATGAGAACCAATACAGATATTGAGAAACTGTTGTATAAATAAAACATCAATATTACAGTGATTCGTACATGGCAAAATGTCCACATAGCGATTCCTGGACTGGTTTCCCTGCTTCTTCGCCTCTTTAATGGTGTAGTTGGAGAAAATTCGGGGAATGCTCTAAAAAGATAAGACCATAAAAATAGTGAATATATTGTGAGGCAAACACATTTTGTAACCCAACAGGAGCCGATGATGAAAATCACCTGAAACTCATCCATAAAAAGACGTCCCTCATCAGCAACCTTCTTTTTATAGGCTTCCACTAAATTATCTGCTTGGATGGGCTCGACGTTACGCAGCGGTTCTGGAGGAGAAGTAGGAAAATAAATCTTGTGTCTTTCAACAAACACTTAATTGACAATGTGAGACGCTGTCTGATCACTTACGTGTGAGGGGAATTACATCATCCTCTCTATCACTCCTGTGGTGAGAAATCCCAAAAGAAAAGGATATTAGGGTTTTTGTGAACGCTCAGATTAGTTATTTGTGTTATATGAAAATGTGACACATACCGCTTTCGCTTGAGGATGAAGATTTTGTACAGCACAAAAAGAAGCGCAATTGTCGTCAAAATAATGAGGAAAGCCAGAAATCCAATGACAGCCTTATCGTTATCTGAAAAAAACAACAAGCACGTTCAAAACGTCGACAGTGGTAAATCGTCAGGTTACACAGATTAGCTGTTAAATGTAAATGGGTTAAAAGTTGTTCCTACACTTCGTAGATATCTTTGTAACTTTCGACTCAGATGTGTTTCCTTGCTGATTTGTGGCTGTAACCTTAATTGAATAAATACATACAGTCAATGCATATATAGAATAAGAATAGTGAAGCTTTACTCAGTTTCCTAAAAAAATCCTTCTGACACACGTGACCCTTTTGGGTTGAATAATTATTATTGAAAAACATTAATAAATAAGATGACATATAAATACCTCAATTGTGTATTCGGTTAGGTAGTAAAGGTTTTCGAATGTGAATGAACATTTCTTTTTAGTTTCTGATTTTTCATGATTTTCCTGGATTTTGAGTTTGGCTGTATAATCTCCCCCTTGTCCATTCCAGTTATCTTTGATGATGTCTTTGCATTTTACTTTAATTGAATTATGGGATGACCCAAGGTGTGCCTCAATTGGGTCTGTTAAATTAGGTTCTATTGAAAGAGTAGACGAACAACATGTGTTCAGTATGTTCAGTAACAGGTAGTAACGCATAAGGAATGCAGTTTTTAGGAATATTTTGAATAATCCCTTGTATGAATAAATGTGCTTTATCATTCCTCTTCAAAAGCAAGATTCTTAATACATATTAGTTTACTAATGATCATAGTTTTAATCATCTATAGAATAAAAAGACACTTACTGTCAGGATGTGTTGTTTTTTCTCCAGTAAAGAGTATGTAGTGACCGGTGTCACTTTGGTCGCTGGTGATACTGGTGCTGACTTTGGCTCTAATTTCACATTTATAATTTTTATATGGATCCAAACCATGAAAGGTGCAGTCTGTGCCACTTGTTTTGTTCTTGTTTTGTGTACAGATTTTCCCTACAACCAACAGAATGAATGTCAGAGTAATTTTTATTATACAGCATTATGCAACAGTTAAGGCAAAATTAAATAGAGAACAGACTTACCATCATGGTCTTTATTATTGCATTCGGCTTCATAATACAATTCAATCCCTGGGCAGTTCTCATCATTCTGTGATTTCCATGACATGACAAAAGTTCTGCTTGAAATATTCTTAAATAGACTTGATGTATTATGTTGCCAATCTATGGAAGAGAAAACTTAAGTTACAAACACAACATATTTCTCATTTTAAAGATATTCACAGTCCATTGAAAACATACGCTGACAAATGATAAAAAGTTGTTTTTATGCCATTTTTTTCAAGGTCATTGCAATGGCTTTTTAAATCAGTTTTCCTCAAGTTTCTTACTACAGAGTAACCACAGGTTAACCAGCATCAATGTTTGAGTTATATCTTCTGTGTTCAGTTAGATTATAGTTACAGTTATAATCCTTATACAGAATACAATCCTTTGTCAACCACTATAAATGTACTTGCAGATGAAAACCCATAAACTTGATTGTGACATAATAATACTTTGTATTCAAGTGATAAAACATTCAAATAAAACACATTCTACAGTTAAAATGTTTGTTATATAAATTCTTAAAACATTTGCAAATACACTTTCACAGCATCTAAATGAAGCCTAATAAGACAGAGTTGCATTTTTCTTAGCAACTTACCACATGTTATGTTAACTGGAATCTCTTTACTCTCGGTGGTATTTGTCCCAAAAGTGTCAAAAGTGTATTCTCCAGTGCAATTATACGTTTTGTTGGGTAAAAATAATACATTCTGATTTAAATCAAAAGTACGACTCCAAGCTGAGAAAAAAAACATCCATTATGTCCTCAGTCATTAAGGTAAATATGTATGTAAAGTACAACAGAATAATTATGAACCATTTGCAGTGTCAAAACAAAACTCTTCTGGTACTCACAGCCTCTGGTGCATTTGACTTTCATTTGTGTGTCGTCACAGTGCTGTGGTTTATTACTCCACATAAACTGAGTGGGGATTGTTTTATTATAGGTTATGTTAGGTTCGTCTGAAACAAAGTTGATTAAGTTGATTAAAATACAGGAGAAATTGCCTCAATCAGATTATACACACAAAACTGAGACACCAAAGGCCCTGGAAAAACCAAATGGGTGAATTAAATATGGACTGAAACATCAAGTTTTATAGACTTGACCAGGATAAAAACACTTTAATTCCCAGAATGCAACTGCATTTAGAAAATTTCCCTTCATGTTATTCCAGTTTAACATCCTGTAGGATGTACCAGTTAAATTTAAACTTCAACTCATGAATTAAAGACTAAAGTATTCACATATCCATCTAAACTGAATAATGTCAAATAAATATCAGCAGTGAGGAACATCTCTACTCTGTCTGTCTTGTCCCAAACTTACAAGGCTGCTGTAAATGTTCCTCAAACTTTGTTTTGTGTTACTCTGAATGACGGATGTGCAGAATAGTGAGAAACTAGCATCAACGTTAAAGAAAGTGAAAACCACACCTAGACTAAATACTATATACTGGACAATACTGTATACTTGACTATGTTCTCTGTATTATATTCATCTCTGTGATTGATCAGCAGTCAAATTGAAGCATTACATAACAAATACAAGTTAAATCTGTTTATTTTATTATATACCAACCTGGGGGCAACATTGCCGTCATTGAGTAGTTACATGTGTCAAGGGATACGCTTATCGGCAGACGTTTGCATGCTTTTTCATGTTTTATTTCAACACACATGGTCAAATTCCACTTTCCATCTTTGTAACAGACATGTGTATCATTCAGGCTTTCCACAGAATGAGAGACATTTTTATCATCTATAGAAGAGAATGAGAGACAACAAATACAGTACATAACACAACACATTACATTATTTATATTATAAAAAACTTTATATTTCACAAGTAGACAAATGTCTTGAGTTATATTGAATTAACTTTATTCTCAATAACAGTTCACAATAAGGTTCAGGGTTAATTTGTGAAATACAATTAGTTGACGTAACAGTTTTTCATGATTCTTCATAAACATTACTAATATTTATTTAAATGTCATTTAAAGACCTTTTATTTCAAGATTAATAAATGCTATAAAAGCACGTGCATTAACAAATGTCAACAAACTGGACTTTATTGTAAAGTGCCACAATTCTCCCATCTGTCTAAGAGTATTTCTACTGTATGTACCATTTGACCTGGCTGTTAAATCAAGTTTATATCATTAAAAACGAACAAAGCTTAAGTTATATATGCAACGCTTGAAATTAAATGAATGTCAGACCGTGCAGAAGAAAGTCTAGTTATATTATGTTCTGGTTTAAGCAGGTGACAATAATACAACTTTCATTCATCCACCTCTTGCAAAAAAAGACAAATTAAATCACTTACCAGTAGGAGTGTTAAAAGTGACATATCTGGGTTCTCCACAGTTCTTTACTTCAACGGTGTAGTTGGTGCATGGTTTTAACTGATGAAACGGTATTGTGACGTTTTCCTTTACTTCTTTTGTTGTTGTGTTCACATTCGTTGTTGTTTCTCTTATCATGACAGTGTATGTTGCATGAGTAGAGCCATTGAAAATCTTCACCTCTGCACCATTTGTAGCCATCGCAGCAGTGAAAGTGCCTGTGTGGGAGACAAACATTTTCAAAATAATGGTCAAGTTATATAAACATGCTTCACGCCAAGTTTTCTTTAAACTCATGTTCGGTTTATCACTGTTAGCTGACTTGAACAAAACAGGTGTAATATAAGGATACTCACATTGGGGTATTGCAGGGCCTGAGGAAAGCACAAGTTTACAAATTAATCCCAAGTCATGTGATTTTGATAAAACAGATCATTTGATAAAGAATAGTGAATATGTAGTGTATTCAGACTGGAGGCTGAGATGTTACCCATGCCGGTGTGTTTGTTGAATGCAGGGTATACCTGTGCTGGGGGTGATGGTGGTGGATGGGGGTAAGACTGTGCTGGAGGTGTTGGAGGTGATGTTTGCAAGTGAGGTGGTGTTATTCTCTGAACCTTGTGTAGGTGATAGTTGACAAAAGAAATGATTAAATGGACGTCTACTTTAATGTATGCATTGCATTTACTGCAAAGTGTGTTATTACATTACATTACGGTCTGATGCAATTATTACTATAAAACAAAAATTACAACAAACAAACGAAAATGAAAAAGTGTGTTTGATCATATGGCCATATCAGTAGAAAGATGGTTACCTGCAAACCCAATGGTAAAGTTGACATTACTGCTAACTAGAGATATTTTTTCTTTCCTGTCCATTATATAAATTTCCTGTATCATCTGATACATCTTTGTTTTTCAATATCTTTTGTGTCTTAAAATTACATATTACAACAACCCTATTCCACACCTACCTTTCTCTTCTGGTTGTGAGATCGGTGGGGAAGTGAGTGCGGGTAAGAGGCTTGTTTCTACAGTAAATACACATGAGGATCATCTGATACTGTAAAATCATTTTATATACAGTAATACTCAAATACACATGACGTTACCTTCAGTAGATGTGTTGTTATGTTGATGCAAGGGGGTGAGTGAGGGTGAGGATGTTTGGATTGTCGGATTCGACATAATACTTTCAGAACTGCTTCCTACTGGTAAATTAATAAATGTTTGTCGTATCATTAGAGAAAATTTTGTGTTTTTCAAAAGATCACATTGCTGAATATTGTTTTATCACGATGTCATCTCACTTATTTTCAGCATTTTTATGAACACCAAGATACCAAGATCGGGTACCAAAGTGACACTAATGAAGATGTTATCAGGAATCAAACACTTCACTTAACACTAAAATGTACAACAGTAGCTTAACCTGATGAAAGAAGAACCGTAGTTCATAGAAAGTATCATTACCTTCATCTTCTGGTGGTGAGGTCAGAGAAGGAGTGCTTGCGGGTGAGGGGCTTGTTACTATAGTAAAAGATACCTGATGATCATCTGATATTGTGTAACATTTTATATAATACTCAAACACACACACATGACGTTACCTTCAGTAGTTGTGTTATGTTGATGCAAGGGGGTGAGTGAGGGTGAGGATGTTTGGATTGTCTGATTCAGAGCTGTTTTTGAAGTTTCAGTATCGTTTCCTA